>JALPQD010000469.1:600000-922628 GCA_023101885.1 Typhlomys cinereus | reverse complement strand
GGAGAGCATGCACCAACACCAGGGCCGAGGGAACTGGCCACCATCACCACATAACGGCTGAGAGAGGACGATCCTTACTTGCCAGAGCGGCATGTCTGGCCAAGTGAACAGAAGGATGCCCACTCTCTCAACCAGCTCTCTGATTTATCCAGGGCCTAATCCCACCCACCATGGGCTTCGTCTTCCCCATCAGCTAGACAATCTCCTTCAGGTTTGCTCTGGGCTTAACTTAACCATCAACTCTCTACAACTGTGCCCAGAGCTCAAACCCCCAACAGTCAAGTTGACACCTGTGCTTAACTATGACACGGAGCCTTCAGCTTCCTCTGGGGGTCCTCACAGAACATGTCCATTCCAGCCGCTCGGCACCACTCTGCCCTCGGCCGCAGGCCCCCGCTGCCAGAGTCTTCCCGAGATGCGATGTGCCCTGGGTTGATGTCTCCCTGCCCTGAGCCCCCTCCTGACCCCCAGGCTTCTAAGACAGATGCCAAGAGACGGTGATGTGAGGGTCCTCCTGTCACTGCGGGCCACACCCCCACTGCTGCACTGCGCGCAACAGCCACTGCGCTGGCTGGTCACTGCTGACCTCTCCATCTGGACATCACCCAAAGTTGGCACCAGGAGAGTCCACAGCTGACACTGTTACAGCGCCTCCTTTACACTGCCCAAAGGGTCTTTAATGCCATGTGGGCATGAGCCACTCAGCCCACGATACTGTCCTGGGGGCTTTCAACAGCTGTGTCTATTCCCCTCCCACGGTCGTGATCTGTACTGTATGCAAAGAAGAAACAATTCGGAAAGTAGGGAGTTCAGAAAGCCGGAGGGAGGGAGCAACCGGAGGAGTAGGGATTGGTTACTGCACTTGCTTCCAACTCTGAACTAGGCAGAGAGCTCAGTCCTGCCCAGAGCTCCCAATAAGCCACACAGAACACACCCCAGAACCATCCCCTGAAAGATGGGGGGCTGTGATACGTGTCATAGTAAGGTACAGGTGTCAATTTGATGGCTGAGGGTTCAAGCTCTGAGTACATTGGTAGATAATTAGAAGTTAAGCCCAGAGCGAACCTGCACAAGATTGTCTAGAGGATGGGGAAGGCCCAGCCCATGGTGGGTGGGACTAGGCCCTGGACAGGTGAATAAAATACAGAGAGCTGGTTGAGGAAGATGGCATCCTTGTGTATACCTGGCCAGACATGCCAATCTGGCAAGTAAGGATCGTCCCTCTCTCAATTTTTATGTGGAGACGGTGTGGCCAGTTCCCTCAGCCCTTGGTGTTGCACCAGGCTCTCCTGCCAAGCTGGACTAAGAACTGTAACTGGACTATCATAAACTTGGTGTAATATATCAACAACTCTGCAGGCTGACTGCTGCAGTGTATGTGACCTGGAACTAGCCCATACAAACACACCCCTCCCTCCACTAAGACTGCCAAAATTCTACACCAATTCTGAGGATATGGCAAGCACTTGAGGCAACATAAACACTCCTAATAAAAGAAACGGGGAAGGGGGGTGTCTGTGGCATAGCGCTTGGCTGGCAGGCCCCAGGCCCTGGAGTCTATTCAAGCACCGCAAAAGAAAAGCCTACATATATGCATAAAAATAAAAAATGGAGCACATGCCACATTAACCAAGAACCTACACCTCTATCTGATTATTTACTGGCTGTGATTGTCTTATCAACATTCAGTCCTCGTTTATATCAAAGTGAAGAACGTTATTTCCTGTCCACATGAGCATTGGTTGGCTGAATGAATGAATGGAATGAATGAATGACTCCTTTTTGAGGTCTGTTGACAGGTACATCATTCACCACTACAAGATTGAACTGCTACGCCAGGACTTGGGATTACTGTTTTTCTTGAATAGAAAGGCTCTTTAAAGGGTAACAAATGGCTAGCTAGCTACCTCCACTGACTTGAGCCTTCCAGGTTGTCATGGCACAGTTGTCAACTTCACTGTTGAGGGTTTGAGCTCTGGACACATTTGTGGAGAATTAGTGGTTGAGTTAAGCCAAGAGCAAACCTGCAGGAGATTGACTAGCTGATGGAAGGCCCAGCCTATGGTTGGTGGGGCTAGGCCCTGAATAGGTTAATAAAATACTGAGAGCTGGTTGAGGAAATTGGCATCCTTGTGTACACTTGGCCAGACATGCTGGCTGGCAAATAAGGATCGTCCTCTCTCAGCCGTTATGTGGTGATGGTGTGGCCAGTTCCCTAGGCCCTGGTGGTGGTTCGAGCTCTCCTGTCAAGCTGGACTGAGTACTGTAATCCGACAGTCGTAAGGAAATAAATCCCTTGTTCCCTTAAGCCGTTTGATGGTCATTTATCAGCAACCATGCAGGCTGACTGCAACACAGGTCTTTGTCTTTCTCTAAACACCTCTGCTCCTCTCTGCAGTCCCACAAGAAGCCCACCACATCCAAAGACCGCTGGCCCATGCTTCCCTTCCGCAGAGCATCTCGGGCTCCTGATCCAATTGCTTCACCCCATGACCTGGCTCCAGGAGATGAGAATCTCAGCGCAGAAGCCTACAAACTTTACCCTCCTGGACATGCTTGCCACACGCGTCCCTGTGAATCCCGGGAACCATCAGGCTAGCTGCAGGGCACTGAGTCACGCACCGGCCACAACCCCAATCCCCAGCCTGCTGTCAGGAAGCATTTTCGGTTCCTGGAATTGTTGAATCCTCACATCGGCCTGAGTCATCTCGCTTCTGTGCTTCAGGTGACACACAAGCCACTCAGCCTAACATTCCAAGTCACATTTTTAACTGTTTTTTAAGAGACACTTCCCAAGCTTACTGCCACACTAGAACGAACCCAACCTCCAGAAACCAAACATGTAGAAAAGCAGAAAAACTTGAAATGACATAACCTGTCATGACACATAACGGTGCTATCAGAGCTAACGACCTCTAGAAATGACTTCTGATAGAAAAACCATAATCAATATAGTGATATCGTTAAATAACTAATAGCGAAGCTTCACCGAGCACTTCCTACATGTCCTCTGTTGGACCCATTTTATTAAGTGTGCAAATTCATAGCAAACTTTCCGCTCTCGCTGTAGGGACAGAGAAAGCCCAAGACAAGGCTAAGTGCTAGCGCCTTCTCCAGTTGACATATCAGAACACCAAGGCAGGAATACTGAGCCTGGCAGTCCCGCTCCAGAGTTGCCCACCCACTGGCTGGGCACGTGGAACCAAGAGATTATGTCAGGGAAAGAAGGGCTATTGACAGCGGCTCAAGTAGTTTATCACCATGACCGAACTTTGAAGGCGCGAGCCCAGATGAAGGTAAAGTACTTCGAAAGCTAGGCTACCTTACAAGAATTAAAACGGGCATGTTTCTTTGTATCTCAAGCCAACACCCGCAGACAATGAGGGGTCCTGTTAGATTGGCACTGCCAGTCAGTGACACCAAGTCAATACTGAGCCTGAAAACTGGTTGATGTATCTAGATCCAGATCCGGTGCCCTGATCAGGAACTCAGCTGCAAACGCCTCGGAGCTGGGGGCGCCGGCAGCTCTCCCCACCGTGTCCTGCAGCCCCACGCAGGGCGTGCACCGGCTACGAGAGCCGGGGTGCAGGGCCTGGCTTCCTGGGCAGCCCTAGGGCCGCAGCACCCGGGAGGGGGTGGCCGCAGGAAGCCGGGTCCCTGAGAGGGGGGCGGGCCGGACTGCGGAGAGAGGATCACGCGGCGGGGACGCCGTGCAGGGACCGGCGTTCGGCACGGAGAGTGAGCGCGAGCGACGCGTCGCCTCCCGCGGCCCCGGGGGCTCCCCGCGCCCGGCACCCGCCCCGAGGCCCGCGCGTCCGCCCCGGCCCGCGCGCCGCGCTCACCTCGGCCCCGGCTGCCTCCCGTCGGCCCCGCGCTCGGTCACCGGCTCATGTCGCGGGCCGTAGGACGCGGCCGCCCGGATCCGATGGCTCCGAGGCCGGGCACCGCCGCCTCCGCCGCCGCCGGGCCAGATCTGCCGGAACCGGGAGCCCGCGACCAGCTCGGGGAGCTGACACGGCCCGCTGCTCAGGCGGGCCGCGCCCCCTGCTGGACAGGAGGAGTCAGAGCACCGCGCTCAGAGCTGGGGGCGCGCACAGAGCTGGGCAGCCTGGTTCTCAGCTGCAGAAGGTGCAAACCAACCCAAACCTCACAACTGACGCATTGAGGATCCTGAAGCAGGAGGGTGCCAAGTGTAGGATGCCAGCCTGAGATACATAGTGACCCACTCCTCAAAAAGATTATTTTTGCATATTCAGGATTGGTAGGGTGCAACAGTTCCACAGGGCAATTTGACACGCTCCATAAAGTGTAAAAATGTTCTTTCCAACAAATCTAGTATGCATAGTTTACAATCTCAACATTTATCAGAAGCATTCGTGACAGCACTGTTTTGAATAATGCCGAGATGCTGATGGCAAGCAAAATAGACTAGGATGAGAATGGAATCATGGGCATACATGTGTATCTCCAATATGTGCATCTCCAAGATGTGCTAATAAGAAACTGCAGTCCCTAACTGTGGGTAGGCATGTTTACTTTTAGGTAAAATATGCTTTGCACAAAGAAGCGAGAAAATAATGTAAGTAGATGCTTACATTAAGGCATATGCATAGTGATTTTTCTTTTTCTTGGAAAAAAATCCAAGGAGCAAATGACAGTTTGGAAAGGCAGAAAAGGAGGCAGTTCCATTGTGCTTCTTTCCGTGTTGCTTACAGGACTTAATCTTACACAGGCGCAGTCACACTTGTCTTAAGGCAGTCAGTTGAGTCTAAAGCATTAAACTTCAGAGCAACGATATTGACAAGTTCATGAAACTTGGCTTGTGCTGACCGACTGGTGGAGTTCTGGGTCTGGCTGCTGGAACCTTCCTTATCAGTTTCACTGTGGCGCCATCTGGTGGTGAAAGCTATTACTTACAGCTTGACGGGAGATTTAAGTTTCCAGGAGCAACAGTGATTTCAGGAAGGTTTTGTTACACGTGTACAGAGATCAGGAGCAGGGCATTCTTGGGATGTGAAGCCCACGTTCTTCTTCCCCATATCTGTTGAGGTAACTGTTTCCCTAAGAGGACATAACCGTGTACCTTCTCCAAGGTTCAGGGAATGTGGAGGAGGAGAGAACCGGAGGAAGAGGTGGGAGTGTTGTAGAGAACAATCGAAGCACAACATCCATCGTTTACATCAGGAGCTGTGATTAGTTTCAAGAAGCCCTGGAGATCAGGTGGCCTGACCATTGGCATTTCCTCATAGAAGAAGAGGTAGGGAGGGTCATTGAACCTCACCTGACATTCTTGCCACTCCTTCCTTCACCTTCCAGTCAGCTATATAGTTCTGTCCTAATTGCACAAGGCCTCATGGTCCTGCGAGGTGTTAGAACACATAGGGGGAATAACTGAAGGGCTGGGGGAGCTCCATCTGTGCAGCCATGGGGATGTCTTCACCCATGTTAGGGGTGAGACTTTCTGGCGGTGTGGCTGCTCAGAGGTCCCCCCCTCACTCATGCTCTAAAAGTAAGCCTCATAAACACACTGGTTCTTCTCAAGTTGATGGGATTTATAATTTGGCTCTCCAAGAAGAGATAGATATTTGTTTATATCTCCCAGGGGAATGGTATGGATGTGCTCTCCAAATCCACCACCCCCACCCCCAAAATATGATGAAAAATTTAGCACCTACACATTCATGGGAGAACCAGATGGATGGATAAGTCACCAATAGCTCCAAAGACCTTTGTCCCAGGTAACACAGGTGCGTGCGTGCGTGTGTGTGTGTGTGTGTGTGTGTGTGTGTGTTGTTCATGATGGAATTTTATTTGTGTGTGTGTGTGTATCAGAGGGCACTGTGTGTCCCTATGGAAGGACAAGGATGATTTCAGGAATCATCCTGGATTGTTTCCACCTCCTTCATGCTTCCCTTTGGGATTTCCCAAGCTCCGCCCATCAGGGCCAGAAATGCAGACCACAGCCTTTTCTGCCTGGCATTTTTACATAGGACCTGGGATCTAAACTCAGGACCTTCTGCTTGCAAGGCAGTCTTAACCCCTGAGCCACCTCTCCAGCCCCCATGATGGAATTTTAAAGAACCCAGTCTTGTGCAGGTAATCACAGTTGCTGTGAATTCATTATTAGGCCCTGGAATGATAAATATCTAAATTATACATATGCTCTGTTTCCCTGGCAACAAAGAGAGGTAAGAGCACAAAAAACAAATAGGCTGATCTTTCTCACATTCTTGGGGAGCCAAGGACTATGGCTAGACCCAGTCACAACTCCCCACTCTAAAAAAAAGAAAGAAAAAAAAACTCCCCACTCTGTAAATCATTCACGACACAGACATCTAGGTCCCACTCTGTTTAATAGGGACAGCAGTATCCCAGGATCATTCTCATTGTAAACAGTCCCCCGCTGCCATTGGGACAGGCAGGAAACGTTTTTTTCCAGGTAGAGCCAAATCTAGTATTCTGTAGGCAAATCACTGGTCCACATTTAGTCTTCCACAGCCCCGCCCCTGTGTGCGGGAGTCCAGGTCACAAAGGCAGGGTTGCTGGTGACTGGTCAGCTCATCTGGGGTGGCCACTGGGCGCCTAGCTCTGATAAGAAGGGGCATCTTCTGCCGCTGGGGATAGGCTCTCCAGCACCTGCCGGACCCTCTGCATCCCTGGGAAGCGCAAGCGAGGGTCGTGAGTTCTGGTGGCGGGGCTGGGCAGGAAGGAGTGGAATGAGGCTGCGGGGTCCGAAGCAGAGGGCATTGTGCGGGGTGGAGGAAGATGCTCACCCAGGTGGAGCCGGTGCGCCTTGTCTGAGAAGATCATGCGGAACCATCCCGGCTCTTTACACTGGAACGACTTGCCGAAGGACAGAAGTATCTTGTTGTCCAAAAATCTGCGCCAGAGAGCCTCCTCCTCCTCAAAAGTGGCCTTGCGAAGGTACTGGGTGGGCAGAGGGGACTCAGAACGCTCACCTGCTGGAGAGAGGCCCCCTCCCCGCCCCCTCCCATCGCCCCCCCGCATTACCTTTCTCAAGTCCATCCAGATGAAGAAGCCTGCCCCGCGCCTCAGGAAGGGGATCCGCATCGCCCTGAGCGCTCAGGGCGATGCGGATCCCCTTCCTGAGGCGCGGGGCAGGCTTCTTCATCTGGATGGACTTGAGAAAGGTAATGCGGGGGGGCGATGGGAGGGGGCGGGGAGGGGGCCTCTCTCCAGCAGGTGAGCGTTCTGAGTCCCCTCTGCCCACCCAGTACCTTCGCAAGGCCACTTTTGAGGAGGAGGAGGCTCTCTGGCGCAGATTTTTGGACAACAAGATACTTCTGTCCTTCGGCAAGTCGTTCCAGTGTAAAGAGCCGGGATGGTTCCGCATGATCTTCTCAGACAAGGCGCACCGGCTCCACCTGGGTGAGCATCTTCCTCCACCCCGCACAATGCCCTCTGCTTCGGACCCCGCAGCCTCATTCCACTCCTTCCTGCCCGGCCCCGCCACCAGAACTCACGACCCTCGCTTGCGCTTCCCAGGGATGCAGAGGGTCCGGCAGGTGCTGGAGAGCCTATCCCCAGCGGCAGAAGATGCCCCTTCTTATCAGAGCTAGGCGCCCAAGTGGCCACCCCAGATGAGCTGACCAGTCACCAGCAACCCTGCCTTTGTGACCTGGACTCCCGCACACAGGGGCGGGGCTGTGGAAGACTAAATGTGGACCAGTGATTTGCCTACAGAATACTAGATTTGGCTCTACCTGGAAAAAAACGTTTCCTGCCTGTCCCAATGGCAGCGGGGGACTGTTTACAATGAGAATGATCCTGGGATACTGCTGTCCCTATTAAACAGAGTGGGACCTAGATGTCTGTGTCGTGAATGATTTACAGAGTGGGGAGTTTTTTTTTTTGTTTTTTTTTTTTTTTAGAGTGGGGAGTTGTGACTGGGTCTAGCCATAGTCCTTGGCTCCCCAAGAATGTGAGAAAGATCAGCCTATTTGTTTTTTGTGCTCTTACCTCTCTTTGTTGCCAGGGAAACAGAGCATATGTATAATTTAGATATTTATCATTCCAAGGGCCTAATAATGAATTCACAGCAACTGTGATTACCTGCACAAGACTGGGTTCTTTAAAATTCCATCATGGGGGCTGGAGAGGTGGCTCAGGGGTTAAGACTGCCTTGCAAGCAGAAAGTCCTGAGTTTAGATCCCAGGTCCTATGTAAAAATGCCAGGCGGAAAAGGCTGTGGTCTGCATTTCTGGCCCTGATGGGCGGAGCTTGGGAAATCCCAAAGGGAAGCATGAAGGAGGTGGAAACAATCCAGGATGATTCCTGAAATCATCCTTGTCCTTCCACAGGGACACACAGTGCCCTCTGATACACACACACACACACACACACACACACATATACACACACACACACAAATAAAATTCCATCAGGAACAACACACACACACACACACACACACACACACACACACGCACGCACGCACCTGTGTTACCTGGGACAAAGGTCTTTGGAGCTATTGGTGACTTATCCATCCATCTGGTTCTCCCATGAATGTGTAGGTGCTGAATTTTTCATCATATTTTGGGGGTGGGGGTGGTGGATTTGGAGAGCACATCCATACCGTTCCCCTGGGAGATATAAACAAATATCTATCTCTTCTTGGAGAGTCAAATTATAAATCCCATCAACGTCCAACTTGAGAAGAACCAGTGTGTTTATGAGGCTTACTTTTAGAGCATGAGTGAGGGGGGACCTCTGAGCAGCCACACCGCCAGAAAGTCTCACCCCTAACATGGGTGAAGACATCCCCACAGCTGCACAGATGGAGCTCCCCCAGCCCTTCAGTTATTCCCCCTATATGCTCTAACACCTCGCAGGACCATGAGGCCTTGTGCAATTAGGACAGAACTATATAGCTGACTGGAAGGTGAAGGAAGGAGTGGCAAGAATGTCAGGTGAGGTTCAATGACCCTCCCTACCTCTTCTTCTATGAGGAAATGCCAATGGTCAGGCCACCTGATCTCCAGGGCCTCTTGAAAGTAGTCACAGCTCCTGATGTAAACGATGGATGTTGTGCTTCGATTGTTCTCTACAACACTCCCACCTCTTCCTCCGGTTCTCTCCTCCTCCACATTCCCTGAACCTTGGAGAAGGTACACGTTTATGTCCTCTTAGGGAAACAGTTATCTCAACAGATATGGGGAAGAAGAACGTGGGCTTCACATCCCAAGAATGCCCTGCTCCTGATCTCTGTACACGTGTAACAAAACCTTCCTGAAATCACTGTTGCTCCTGGAAACTTAAATCTCCCGTTAAGCTGTAAGTAATAGCTTTCACCACCAGATGGCGCCACAGTGAAACTGATAAGGTTCCAGCAGCCAGACCCAGAACTCCACCAATCGGTCAGCACAAGCCAAGTTTCATGAACTTGTCAATATCGTTGCTCTGAAGTTTAATGCTTTAGACTCAACTGACTGCCTTAAGACAAGTGTGACTACGCCTGTGTAAGATTAAGTCCTGTAAGCAACACGGAAAGAAGCACAATGGAACTGCCTCCTTTTCTGCCTTTCCAAACTGTCATTTGCTCCTTGGATTTTTTTCCAAGAAAAAGAAAATCACTATGCATATGCCTTAATGTAAGCATCTACTTACATTATTTTCTCGCTTCTTTGTGCAAAGCATATTTTACCTAAAAGTAAACATGCCTACCCACAGTTAGGGACTGCAGTTTCTTATTAGCACATCTTGGAGATGCACATATTGGAGATACACATGTATGCCCATGATTCCATTCTCATCCTAGTCTATTTTGCTTGCCATCAGCATCTCGGCATTATTCAAAACAGTGCTGTCACGAATGCTTCTGATAAATGTTGAGATTGTAAACTATGCATACTAGATTTGTTGGAAAGAACATTTTTACACTTTATGGAGCGTGTCAAATTGCCCTGTGGAACTGTTGCACCCTACCAATCTCTGAATATGCAAAAATAATCTTTTTGAGGAGTGGGTCACTATGTATCTCAGGCTGGCATCCTACACTTGGCACCCTCCTGCTTCAGGATCCTCAATGCGTCAGTTGTGAGGTTGGGTTGGTTTGCACCTTCTGCAGCTGAGAACCAGGCTGCCCAGCTCTGTGCGCGCCCCCAGCTCTGAGCGCGTGCTCTGACTCCTCCTGTCCAGCAGGGGGCGCGGCCCGCCTGAGCAGCGGGCCGTGTCAGCTCCCCGAGCTGGTCGCGGGCTCCCGGTTCCCGGCAGATCTGGCCCTGGCGGCGGCGGAGGCGGCGGTGCCCGGCCTCGGAGCCATCGGATCCGGGCGGCCGCGTCCTACGGCCCGCGACATGAGCCGGTGACCGAGCGCGGGGCCGAGCGGGAGGCAGCCGGGGCCGAGGTGAGCGCGGCGCGCGGGCCGGGGCGGACGCGCGGGCCTCGGGGCGGGTGCCGGGCGCGGGGAGCCCCCGGGGGCCGCGGGAGGCGACGCGTCGCTCGCGCTCACTCTCCGTGACCGAACGCCGGTCCCTGCACGGCGTCCCCGCCGTGATCCTCTCTCCGCAGTCCGGCCCGCCCCCCTCTCAGGGACCCGGCTTCCTGCGGCCACCCCCTCCCGGGTGCTGCGGCCCTAGGGCTGCCCAGGAAGCCAGGCCCTGCACCCCGGCTCTCGTAGCCGGTGCACGCCCTGCGTGGGGCTGCAGGACACGGTGGGGAGAGCTGCCGGCGCCCCCAGCTCCGAGGCGTTTGCAGCTGAGTTCCTGATCAGGGCACCGGATCTGGATCTAGATACATCAACCAGTTTTCAGGCTCAGATATTGACTTGGTGTCACTGACTGGCAGTGCCAATCTAACAGGACCCTCTCATTGTCTGCGGGTGTTGGCTTGAGATACAAAGAAACATGCCCGTTTTAATTCTTGTAAGGTAGCCTAGCTTTCGAAGTACTTTACCTTCATCTGGGCTCGCGCCTTCAAAGTTCGGTCATGGTGATAAACTACTTGAGCCGCTGTCAATAGCCCTTCTTTCCCTGACATAATCTCTTGGTTCCACGTGCCCAGCCAGTGGGTGGGCAACTCTGGAGCGGGACTGCCAGGCTCAATATTCCTGCCTTGGTGTTCTGATATGTCAACTGGAGAAGGCGCTAGCACTTAGCCTTGTCTTGGGCTTTCTCTGTCCCTACAGCGAGAGCGGAAAGTTTGCTGAATATTTGCACACTTAATAAAATGGGTCCAACAGAGGGACATGTAGGAAGTGCTCGGTGAAGCTTCGCTATTAGTTATTTAACGATATCACTATATTGATTATGGTTTTTCTATCAGAAGTCATTTCTAGAGGTCGTTAGCTCTGATAGCACCGTTATGTTGTCATGACAGGTTATGTCATTTCAAGTTTTTCTGCTTTTCTACATGTTTGGTTTCTGGAGCGGTTGGGTTACGTTCTAGTGTGGCAGTAAGCTTGGGAAAGTGTCTCTTAAAAAACAGTTAAAAATGTGACTTGGAATGTTAGGCTGAGTGGCTTGTGTGTCACCTGAAGCACAGAAGCGAGATGACTCAGGCCGATGTGAGGATTCAACAATTCCAGGAACCGAAAATGCTTCCTGACAGCAGGCTGGGGATTGGGGTTGTGGCCGGTGCGTGACTCAGTGCCCTGCACTAGCCTGATGGTTCCCGGGATTCACAGGGACGCGTGTGTGGCAGCATGTCCAGGAGGGTAAAGTTTGTAGGCTTCTGCGCTGAGATTCTCATCTCCTGGAGCCAGGTCATGGGGTGAAGCAATTGGATCAGGAGCCCGAGATGCTCTGCGGAAGGGAAGCATGGGCCAGCGGTCTTTGGATGTGGTGGGCTTCTTGTGGGACTGCAGAGAGGAGCAGAGGTGTTTAGAGAAAGACAAAGACCTGTGTTGCAGTCAGCCTGCATGGTTGCTGATAAATGACCATCAAACGGCTTAAGGGAACAAGGGATTTATTTCCTTACGACTGTCGGATTACAGTACTCAGTCCAGCTTGGTAGGAGAGCTCGAACCACCACCAGGGGCTAGGGAACTGGCCACACCATCACCACATACGGCTGAGAGAGGACGATCCTTATTGCCAGCCGCATGTCTGGCCAAGTGTACACAAGGATGCCAACTTCCTCAACCAGCTCTCAGTATTTTATTAACCTATTCAGGGCCTAGCCCCACCAACCATAGGCTGGGCCTTCTCCATCAGCTAGTCAATCTCCTGCAGGTTTGCTCTTGACTTAACTCAACCACTAATTCTCCACAAATGTGTCCAGAGCTCAAACCCTCAACAGTGAAGTTGACAACTGTGCCATGACAACCTGGAAGGCTCAAGTCAGTGGAGGTAGCTAGCTAGCCATTTGTTACCCTTTAAAGAGCCTTTCTATTCAAGAAAAACAGTAATCCCAAGTCCTGGCGTAGCAGTTCAATCTTGTAGTGGTGAATGATGTACCTATCAACAGACCTCAAAAAGGAGTCATTCATTCATTCCATTCATTCATTCAGCCAACCAATGCTCATGTGGACAGGAAATAACGTTCTTCACTTTGATATAAAGAGGACTGAATGTTGATAAGACCATCAAGCCAGTAAATAATCAGATAGAGTGTAGGTTCTTGGTTAATGTGGCATGTGCTCCATTTTTTATTTTTATGCATATATGTAGGCTTTTCTTTTGCGGTGCTTGAATAGACTCCAGGGCCTGGGGCCTGCCAGCCAAGCGCTATGCCACAGACACCCCCCTTCCCCGTTTCTTTTATTAGGAGTGTTTATGTTGCCTCAAGTGCTTGCCATATCCTCAGAATTGGTGTAGACATTTTGGCACAGTCTTAGTGGGAGGGGTGTGTTTGTATGGGCTAGTTCCAGGTCACATACACTGCAGCAGTCAGCCTGCAGAGTTGTTGATAAATTACACCAAGTTTATGATAGTCCAGTTACAGTTCTTAGTCCAGCTTGGCAGGAGAGCCTGGTGCAACACCAAGGGCTGAGGGAACTGGCCACACCGTCTCCACATAAAAATTGAGAGAGGGACGATCCTTACTTGCCAGATTGGCATGTCTGGCCAGGTATACACAAGGATGCCATCTTCCTCAACCAGCTCTCTGTATTTTATTCACCTGTCAGGGCCTAGTCCCACCCACCATGGGCTGGGCCTTCCCCCCTCCTCTAGACAATCTTGTGCAGGTTCGTCTGGGCTTAACTTCTAATTATCTACCAATGTACTCAGAGCTTGAACCCTCAGCCATCAAATTGACACCTGTACCTTACTATGACACGTATCACAGCCCCCCATCTTTCAGGGGATGGTTCTGGGGTGTGTTCTGTGTGGCTTATTGGGAGCTCTGGGCAGGACTGAGCTCTCTGCCTAGTTCAGAGTTGGAAGCAAGTGCAGTAACCAATCCCTACTCCTCCGGTTGCTCCCTCCCTCCGGCTTTCTGAACTCCCTACTTTCCGAATTGTTTCTTCTTTGCATACAGTACAGATCACGACCGTGGGAGGGGAATAGACACAGCTGTTGAAAGCCCCCAGGACAGTATCGTGGGCTGAGTGGCTCATGCCCACATGGCATTAAAGACCCTTTGGGCAGTGTAAAGCGAGGCGCTGGTAACAGTGTCACAGCTGTAGGACTCTCCTGGTGCCAACTTTGGGTGATGTCCAGATGGAGGTCAGCAGTGACCAGCCAGCGCAGTGGCTGTTGCGCGCAGTGCAGCAGTGGGGGTGTGGCCCGCAGTGACAGGAGGACCCTCACATCACCTGTCTCTTGGCATCTGTCTTAGAAGCCTGGGGGTCAGGGAGGGGCTCAGGGCAGGGAGACATCAACCCAGGGCACATCGCATCTCGGGAAGACTCCTGGCAGCGGGTCCTGCGGCCGAGGGCAGAGTGGTGCCGAGCAGGCTGGAATGGACATGTTCTGTGAGGACCCCCAGAGGAAGCTGAAGGCTCCGTGTCATAGTTAAGCACAGGTGTCAACTTGACTGTTGGGGGTTTGAGCTCTGGGCACAGTTGTAGAGAGTTGATGGTTAAGTTAAGCCCAGAGCAAACCTGAAGGAGATTGTCTAGCTGATGGGGAAGACGAAGCCCATGGTGGGTGGGATTAGGCCCTGGATAAATCAGAGAGCTGGTTGAGAGAGTGGGCATCCTTCTGTTCACTTGGCCAGACATGCCGCTCTGGCAAGTAAGGATCGTCCATCTCTCAGCCGTTATGTGGTGATGGTGGCCAGTTCCCTCGGCCCTGGTGTTGGTGCATGCTCTCCCATCAAGCTGGACTAAGAACTGTAACCAGAAATCGTAAGAGAATAAATCCCTTGTTCTCTTAAGCCGTTTGATGGTCATTTATCAGCAACCATGCAGGCTGACTGCAACACCCCATCTCGTCTGCTTGGCCTCTCGTGTGGTCAGGGCCACAGGGGAAGGAAGAGTTGGGTGTGTTTTCCCACCTGCTCAACCCCATCTGGGGGATTCCTAAGCCCCTCCTGGCTCTTAGGAAATCCACAGCGTCATCTTCCCACCTCTCCTTGCACCTGTATTCTAGCTCTGAGATCAGGCCTGGAGGCATCTCCGGAGAACCAGTGGGATCAATTAGAGGTTAAGGGAACTGCCCCGGGGCCTGTCGTACCCTGTGCGCTGAGCCACAGGCAAGCCAGGGGACTTGGGGAGAGTGGGGTGTGGCAGGATCAGCTGTGTGGGGAGTCTCACCTTTCCATACTCAAGACGCTATGGAACTCAAAAGATTCTTCAAACACCGACAGCATGTAGATCTCATCCATAATCACATGCAGCTCATGCCTGGGGTGGGCAGGTGGGGATGGGGTGGAGGTGGGCGGGAAGAGCATGATTTGAAAGCCCAATTTGTGATGTCAGGATCCCAGAAGACCCCCAGTCTAGCCCAGGCTGCCAAAGTGACTCCCCCCAGGAATGCCCACTGTGGCCTGCTTTTACAGATGGGAAGATACACATACAGAGCAAAGGCCAGTGGAACTCTCGAAGATTTTGAGAGGGGACCCTGAGGTCCCCCACAGAGGGCTGGAAACGGTTGGAATAGAGGCTGTGTCTAGTGAGGACAACAGTGTCTATGTCTCAAGGAGTTGCTGTGAGGATCAAGCGACATGCATCCAGCGCTCAGTATGGAGACAGTGACAATTTAACCATAAAGCACTTTGTCTTGCAAGCATGAGGACCTCAGTTCAGTTCTCAGAACCCCTGTTTAAAAAAAAAATGAAAAAAGAAAAGGCCGATAGCATGACTCGTATTCCCGGTGCTGGCTGAGAAAGCAGAGAAAGGTGGATTCCTTAGGGTTTGCTGGTCAGTCAGCCTCACCTATGTGAGGCCATTGAGAGGCTCTGTGACAGAGAGAGAGAGAGAGAGAGAGAGAGAGAGAGAGGTGGCTGATTCCTGGGAATGATTCTTGAAGCTGATCTCTGGCCTCCACATGAATACAATGTATATGCCACACACACACACACACGCACGCACGCACGCACGCACGCACGCACGCACGCACACACACCTGAATATATAGAAGAGAGAGAGAAGAGGGCAGAAGGAAGGAAGAAGGAAGGAAGAAAGGAAGGAAGAAAGGAAGGAAGGAAGGAAGGAAGGAAGGAAGGAAGGAAGGAAGGAGGAAGGGAGGAAGGAAGGAAAGAAGGAGGAAGGAAGGAAGGAGGAAGGGAGGAAGGAAGAAAGAAGGAGGAACAGGAAGGATAAGGAAGGAAGGAAGAAGAAGGAAGGAAGAGGAAGAAGGAAGGAAAGAAGGAAGGAAGGAGGAAGGAAGGAAGGAAAGAAGGAAGGAAGGAAGGAGGAGAGGAAGGAAGGTAAGGAGGAGGAGGAAGACAGGAAGGAAGAGGAAGGAAGAAGGAAGGAAGGAGGAAGAAGGGAGGAAGAAGGAAGGAGGAAGACGGGAGGAAGAAAGGAGGAAGGAGGAAGGAGAGGAAGGAGGGAAGGAAGGAAGGAAGGAGGAAGGAAGGAAGGAGGAAGGAAGGAAGGAGGAAGGAGAGGAGTGACGGAAGGAAGGAAGGCAGAGGAAGGAGAAGGAAGGAAGGAACGGAGGAAGGAAGGAAGGAGGAAGGAGGGAAGGAAGGAGGGAGGAGGAGGAGGAGGGAGGGGGGGAGGAAGGAAGGAAGGAAGGGAGGGAGGGAGGGAGGAAGGGAGGGAGGAAGGGAGGGAGGAAGGGAGGAAGTTAGCACACTGCCCAAGCCGTTCCTTACCATGGGAGAGTGGCAGCCCACCCACTCCTGCTTCCTGCCCCACTTCGAAAGAGACCAAAGCAGGCAGAAACCCACAGTGGGCCACGATGATGTATGGACCTGCACTGAAGTCCACGTGGGAGCCGTGTCTACCCACTTTTTGGGGTTGACTGGGGCTCACCTCTTGGCAAACTCCAGAAATTGCTGTAGCTCTTCGGGAGTGTAGATGTCACCCAGAGGGTTCTGGGGGTTGATGAGGATGAGGCCTTTGACCGTCACACCCTGAAACCAATCACGGGTGGGAGACTTGAGCTCCCTATTGATGCTGGAACCACAGAAACCCATGGGCACGGTGATTCCCAGAGAGGAATGGCGGGGCCCACGTGGGACCACCAAGAAACAACCAGGCAGGGCACAGATTACTTCTGCAGCCTCCTGCCAAGTAGCAGGGAGAGAGAAGAGGGAAATGTGCCTGAGTGCCCGTAGCAACTGCCTGTGTCGAGAGAAGTACAGGCAGGCGGGAGTTGTGTCCCTTCCGGATCACTGCAGCGCAGCGAGCAAGGGAGGGCTTGTATGACCAGGGTAAAGTCAGGAAAAGTGGGTGGGAGCGTAAGCACAGGAAGCCCCTTTCTTGGGAGCATCTGGGTCTTCTCCTCTAAGTACCAGGGAGACTCACATAACTATAGACCCCCATGCTCCACACCCGCCCTCAGAAGCACAGGTAGCGAGATGTGCTAATACTACTGACGGCTTCCCGATGACATCCTGGCGCCTGTGCACCATGCATGCTGACCGGCTCATGCGTGTGCATTGCGCATGTGC
Organism: Typhlomys cinereus; assembly: GCA_023101885.1. NCBI lineage: Eukaryota > Metazoa > Chordata > Mammalia > Rodentia > Platacanthomyidae > Typhlomys > Typhlomys cinereus. Next base: position 905,660 of record JALPQD010000469.1, on the reverse strand, counting down.
ATCACATTCACCCCTCCCCGTGACTTTGCTTGCAACAGAGAAGTTGTTAATGAAGCTCTCTGATTCTCTCCACACTAGAGTTGGATGATCTTTTGCTAATGGCAAGACCCCCTTTCCTGCCTGTGGCCCCAGAAAGGTTCCGTGATTCCCTTTGCCGTGTATCCCCATCAGATCGGCTCCATCAAGATCAGCTGCTCTATATCCCGCTCAGACCAGCCCTGGGCTGGATTTGCTCCCCGGACCTCAGCATTAGCTCCCTGCAGCGCCATCTCCAACTTCTCCACGGTGAGCTGGAAGGGACGTGAATCTTGTCCAGTGACCTGGAAAAAGACCAGTCAGAGCAAGAAGCCAAATCCAGTGGCACCCACAACTTGAGCTCTAAGGCCTCACCTCCCAGCCATCTCCAGTCTCCAGAGAATGGCCTCTGGAAATCAGATGGGGCCACTCCTCCTTCCCGCCTCCCACCCGACTCGTCACAACAGGGACACCCCTCATTGATCAGATTTTCAACAGGAGCCCAGGGACCTCGGTGTTCAGGTCTAGCCCCCCCTTTTCTCCCTTCTAGCTTCTAGGGCTGCTCCTAGGTTTCTTTCTAATCCTAGAGCTCTCAGAGCATGGAGTTTGGGGGCTTCCAGGAACACAGGCACGGACAGTGACATGACAGCCCATGTCACTGCAGCCTCAGCGTCCTTAGCTGGGTTTCCTCTTACACCCATCTGCAAATTCAGACTTGACAAACCTGTCCTGTGGGAAGGCCCAGGTCCCCCGGGATGCAGGCCCTCTTACCTCGCCGTCCAGGTAGACATAGACCAGCCGGACATTACTGTAGAGCAAGACGTGCTGGGTGATAGCGCCGTAGTAAGGGGTGGGGATGAGCAGGGCCTCTAGGGGAAAGACACAGGGAGCCCATTGGCCTGTAACCGGGAACACCCCCAGACCTCGTCAAGCTCCCCACTGCCCCTCTCAGCCTCCGACATCTTTGCTTCTGTTCTCATGTCCCAAACTATAGCTTAGATCCACCGAAGTTGGTTCCTTTCCTAGGATAGATACTCGTCTACTTGCAATAGGGGCGCACAGAGAAAAATCAGAATCCCAACGCCACCCTAATACTCCCCCCCAAAAAAACTTGCTCTTCCCTCCATTACTTACTTAAGCCCCCTGCTGTGCTCTCCTATGCTCTCAAAGCCAAAGCGCCTGATGCACCTTTGACACCAGGCAACTAGGTCTGACCCAGCACAGTCCCAGTACAGAGCAGGCCACGGAGTTCACTTACCCCCTGGCTCGCACAGCACGGCGGCCAAAGCCGAAAACGCAGAGGCCCCGCCATTCAGAACCACCACCTGGGACGACAGCGAGGGACAGGGATGACCGCCGAGAGCCACAGATTTGTCCCAGGACAGCAAAACGGGAGGGACGGACACCCTCCTCGGTGCCTTCCCTCGGGGAATCTGTCCCAACAAAGGTCCCTCCTGGCCAAGCCATTCATGGGGACCCTGCTCTGGGTCAACTGCGCAAGAATCGGCTGATCATTCTGAGGGTCTTTTCCGAAAGTGAGGAACTGGCCACAGCACAACGGGGGTGGGGGCGAGGAGAGGAGGAGCACCCCTCGTTCTGCTTTGAAACAGCCAAGACCAAGTAAAAGGCAAATGCCAACCCTCCCGCTTAGCCCTGGCCAGCCAAAGGCTTGGGGTGGGGCAGGATGTCTACTCACATTCTCTGGGTTAAGGGGTACCGGGCTCTTGCAGTAGAAAGACAGGAACTTGGCTACTTCCTCTCGGAGACTAGAAGGACAGATAAGTGACACTTGCCAGGGGGTCCTCGGTCCACTGTCTACCTGGGAAACCTTCAGGAAGCTGCCCCTGCTCTGCCCCCACTTCCCGGGTATGGTCAGCAGTTGTCTCTTCTCTTGCAGCCCTGACCACAAGGCTGGCGTTCCCTATAGTTCTGTGACACTCAGCCCCATGTCACTGAGAGCTACCAGGAGCATCAAACATAAAACTCTCTACAAAGCTCTAATAATAACAGTATACATTATTATAATAGCAACTACCACCATAACTTTCTGCTAACATTATTGATCTTCTATATTATATATATATGCCAGTTAAAGAATGTTCCTATTACCAAAACTGTTCCCATTTTACAGATAAAGTGACATTCAGTAGCGTCAAGCCACTTGTTGATAAGTAGGGGACAAGTGCTCACCATCCTGATGACTGTATTATTAAGAACACATGCTTTGGGGTCCACCTTGGGGTGAGGTCCTGCTGGACCACCAACTCCTGAAAATAGTGCCTGGTCCCTAGGAAGTGCTCACTCAATATCCACCAGGACCAGTGTTACTTACACAACCCATCTTACTATTGGGAGCCAGCCCCAGTCTGCACCCCAACACTGATTCTGACCTTTCTAAAGCTACTAGGAAAACAGGGATTGTCGCTCCTCCCCCACTTCTGAACGAGGGTCCTAGAAGTCAGGCTGGGAGCTCCTCAGATGGGGGTGGGACTGGCAGATAGCCCACGATCACCAGGTCTCTAAACATAGGTCCCTAGCCCTACTATTCCTGATTTTTGGGATGGAAAAATTCTTTAGTATGTGTGTGGGAGGGGAGGGGTAGCAGTTTGCCTGCATGTGCTGATACATTCACCGCTCATGGGAACAAGGGATTTAATTCTGGCTTTCAATTACCCAGTTACAGTCTTAGTCCGGCTTGGCAGGAGAGCTCATACCATCATCAGGAGCTAAGAAAACTGACTAACTATACCCATTGCTAGGAGAGAAGCAAACCTAACTTGGCTTGGCCAATTACAAGTCTGCTCAAGTATGCTGAAGAATGCCAACTCATCAAACCAACTAAAGAAGTACAGCAGTGGGCTCATGCTCAAGGAATTCACTGTTCCTATCGGCTCCCCCCATCTTAGCCACCTATTCAGGGAAAAGCCCCACCTACCACGGGCTGGATCTTCCCTATGGATTTGTCAATCTCCTGCAGGTTTGCTTAGGAATTACCTGAATGAGCAATTCTTCACAGGTGCCCAGAGCTCAGCCTGTAATGGTTAAGTTAACGCCTGCAACTGCCACAAGGGGGGGTGTTCCGCAGGCTTAGTGGCATTGCTGGTGTCTTTCTGCTTAAGGCCAGGAGCACCCCTCCCAGTCGTGACAACCAGAAGCATGTCTGAGATATGTCTGGACGCTCTCAGATCTCCCTGGGGAAGATCCGGCCAACAGGTGGCAACTACTTACAACAAATGTCCCCTCCAGTCGGAGTACTGCAACAGGGACGGCTCCACCCACAGCATGTCGCTCTGCGTCATCTGGGGACACACAGAGAAGAGGGCATGGCTAAGGGTGGGCACTGTCGCCCTGCATCCGCACCCAGTGCCAGGGCCTTTATCGCCAAGGACTCTGAGAAACCGTGATGGGGACACAGTAGGACCTTCTCAGGCCCGTTGTGCGGAGGAGCAAACCCGAGCTTACAAAAGCGAGACCCCTCAGCCGACGTCACAGAACCCGCGAGAGGCAGAGCCCAGCACAAACCCAGAGCTCTGGACTCAGCTCTCTACACAACACTGCACCCCCAAATCAGAGGCATGCGTGCAGAAGCAGTGTTGGGGAGTAGTGTTTCTCAGCTCCCTCAGAGAGGCAGAAGATGCCCGGGAGTTGGGGGATGTCCTCCAACTTTTGGAAAGACCCGGCCACTGTCCTCTGGCAAACTCCACTCAGCCTGACCTGGGGAAGGTGGCAACGCCTAGACCACCCTCTGACGGGACCAGCTTAGCGACTTTCCAGCCAAGTAGTCACCAAGTCAGAGAAGGGCTGGTGGCACAGCGGCCTTGGCCGGGGGATCAGAAGAATAGGAGCTGGTCACTTATGCGTGACTTGGCCCAGACCCTTCCCTCCCTTCTCTGGACCCTTAGAAGCCGATCCAACATGGCCGACATTGGTCACCTGCACTCCTAAGCACTTGATAGGTTGAATTGTGAAGACTTGGTATGAACAAACTATTAACAGATACCCATCATTTTAACAGGTCACATGAGGAAATGGTGAGGTTAGGGTATGCTAGGTAAGCGAAATCTTACTAATTATATTAGTTGTTTGTTTGTTTGGTTTTTGGTGGATTGTTTTGGCTCTTGGGGGACTTGAGACGATCTTGCATGGCAGCCCTGGCTCCACCGGGTGCTGTCTGTATCCCATTCACAGACTTCGTCCTGTCTCAGATTCCTAGTGTTGGGATTACAGGTATAGGCCACCAGGGCGAGCTAGATTTTACTTGAATAGAAAACTCAAAAAGTATACAATGCATGGCTCACCTCTTTCTGATTTCAGCACCGAACTGTCTTAGAAACATCTGGCTTTAGGGAAATCCTCTCTTTGTGACTGGTTCCCTACGTATGCCAACTCTTGGGCTTGGAGTTTTCTCAGTTGGGGAAACAACATTTATCAACTCTCTCCAGGGGTAAGAGCCATCGGCTCAAGAAAGCCAATGATGAAATTTTCAAGGTGGGTTAGAAATAGACTTATAACCTGCGGGCGTCCATCTAGTGGGAGTCATGTGTTGGACACGATCCTGTGGCTGATGGGATGGGGGAGGGGCGACATCTGAGAAAGGCATCACGGTTATTTGAGGTTATCATGAGCTCTTTGGTAAGTGGAATATGGAGGCATCAGGTAATACTGCCAATATCTGAGCACTCCTCCAGTGGTAGAGCCAAAGTCTGAGACTGAGGGAAATTTCTATGAAAGTCCGGATGCTTATGATTAAAAACTGTTCTCCTACCCAAGAAACATTATCTCAGTATGTGAGCCCACCAAAACCATAGGGTGTGGTTATCCACACCTAGACTGGAAATTAAGGAGCCCACTCACCTTCCTATCCCCTTCAACCAATCAAAGGGTCTCACAGCCACTGTGTTGAAGACCCCTTGCCTATGGCCCTTTCACAAAGGAGGCTAGTTACACCATGGAAGTCAATGGTTAGTATTTTCATGATGTTCCCACTAGGGCTCATGACCCCACCTGTGACTCGTTATTGTTCTTGGTGTGTTCCCCCCCATGACTTTTTTTCTCAAAGCGCTCCATAAGTCACCACAGTGTGGCCATGGTAGATTTCAGGATTATTAGGAGAATATCGTATGGCATAATAACCCGGGACTAGCAGTAATAGGGCTGGTTGGGAAACTGAGGCAGGAGAATTGCAAATTCAAGGCCTGCTTCGACTATAGAATGAGTGAGTCTAGCCTGGGCGATTTAGTCAGGCCCTGGCTCAAAATTAAAAAGTCAGAAGAGGGCTGGAGGTACACTTCAGTAGTAGAATGTGTGCCTAGCACACGCAAATGTTAGGTTCAATCTCCTGTACAGAATACAGAACCACTTAAGTCCTGGGGATGTAGCTCAGTTTGGAAGACTCTACCTGAGCTTCACAAAGCCCTAGGTTTTATTGCCAGGATCATGTGACCTGGGCGTGGTGGCAAGATATCTGTGATCCCAGCACTTGGGAAGTAGAAGCAGAAGGATCAAAAGTTCAAGGTTATCCTCAGCTACATAGTGAATCAGTTAGTGACCAGCCAGGGCTACATGAGACCTTGTCTCAAAAACAAAACCAAAAAACATAGCAAAGGTACTAAGCATGCAAACAGCATTGCTTCTGATCCGTGACTGCAGCGTATTATAACCTGTGTTCTTCAAGCTATTTCTGTCCATGTATCTATATGGTGGGAATAAATACATACACGCCTTCCCTCCAATCTGCCACCCAGTGATATTACATTAGTAACAGAAAAATCAGCCACGTGGGACTATTATACCACGGGAACTGGAAAAGCTACAATTTTTCTGACTTTGGCGCTGCTTCCCCCGAGCCGGGGACCTCACAGAGCAGGAGGAACAAGGGGCAAAGTCTGAAGTGATGTAGAATTGGTATCATCAGAGTGAGGCAGGACTCCCCTGAGGCACAGAGAAGGTGTCCCTGGGCCCAGTGTGGCAGTGCACACATTTAATCCCAGCACTACCTGGGACAGTGAAGCAGGAGGGTCTCAGTTCAAGGTCAGCCTGGGTGACACAGATCAAACTAGCTTCGACCTAGTAGTGAGATCCTCTCAAAAAGAAGAGAAAAAGAAATAGAATAGAAGGGAGGAAAGTAGAGAAAGAGGGATGGAGAAGAGATGTATGGGAAGAGAGAGGAAAGGAAGGGAGGGAAAGAAAGAGGGAAGGGAAGGAGAAGGGAGGGAAGGGGAGGGAAAGAGAAAAGGAAAGGAAGGAAAGTAGGGAAGAGGAATGGAAGGGAGGGGAGGGGAGGGAGGGGAAGAAAGAAAAGAAGTTGTCGCTAAGACAGACGGAGGACTTGGGTCTCCTGAGTCTCAGGCCAAGGACACTGAGGCACGCAGCGAGCCCTTGTATGGACAGACTCAGGAAGTCTCTTTCTCCCATGCTTGGAGCTACTGACATTACCCAGGGAAGCTCGGGGTACTCACCCGCTTGGACAGAAGGTCAAAGCAGAGCTTGTTCTCACTGACGCCCAAGTTAATGATGCCCTGCAGACAAGCAGCAGAGGCGGAGTCAGCACGACAGAGGAATGCCAACAAGAAAAGGCCAAGCAGCCACAGTGAGAAGCTGGACCTCTGCTCCTACACCCCGTCCTTCCATTCCAACGCTGGGTCCAAATGTCATCTCCCACAAGGACGCCCTCTCCCGCAGGAAGCCCACTCACAGGCCCTCCCTAGCACAAATTAGCTAGCTGGACTAGCCCTAATGGTGTGTTCTGGGTTTAATTAGACACCCAGGCTCAAAACAGTAAGGTGGAAGAGCAGTCAAGGATGATTCTGGATTATCACCCTCAAAACGCCATACGCATGTGTGCCCACCCTCGTGTACATGCATGCATGCACGCACGCGCACATACACACACACAAGTGTACATACCCCATACACGTGTACATGTCAAAAATAAATAAATAAATAAATAAATAAACCAAATAATTGTGTGTGGCTTCCATCTTAACACCAATGATCGCTCATCTTTCTCTCGAGTCTGCCATGCAGGAAGCCAGCAGCCCTCTCTCGGCACTCCTGGGAAGCAGCTCACGTAGAAAGGAATGAAGTTCTCCAGTGACCCATAAATGAGTAATGAGATGATGGAGTCACTCCCTTGTCCATGTCCCCTTCCCCCCTCAGTCAGACTTTCAGAGTAGAACATAGCTCCACAGTTTCAAGGCGTAGTCCACAGAATATCCTGATTCCATACTCACCTCCCCGCCCCGTAGTTCCGAACCCCAGCAACTGTGAAATGCTGGCAACTTGAACTGCTGAGATCTGAGATCACCAGATCCAGCAATGGGTAACGAATACAATGCTTCACTTTTTTCAAGTCTCTGCTCAAATGTCACCTTACTGAAGTAGCCTTCGAAGACATGCTTGGGTCATACAGCAACATCCTTAGCTTATCATCCTCCCTTCCTTTACCTTGCTTTATTTTCTCTGCAGCACTCACCACTGTACCTCACATAGAACTTGGTTCACTGTCTATCTGCCCAACCAGAACGTAACACGCACAGGACAGGACTTGGCTTTTGCTCATTTTGGCAGTAGCTGGAGCCTGACAGCAGATAAAGATCATTAAAGGATTATTGATGTAGCTCTTTTTCCAGAGAATATGTTACTAGCAATAACTTATAATAATCAGGACAGATGAGATTAACCAGAACAATTACCGCATGACAAGCATTGGTAATAACTTCATACCTCTGATCTAGCTGACTCTCCTACAGAGAAGATGCTGCTACTATTCTTAGAGATGAACTGAGATTGGAAAAGGTTAAGAAACCAGCTCAACAGTGAGGAAGTTGTGACCTGAAACCTCCCCAGCTCCAGAACTGAAAATTTGGGTTGGAAATGGACTAGCTGATAAAGCACTTGGCTAGCATATATGAGACACTGGATGAAATGTTACACACATACACACACACATTGAATAACAAGAGAGCTTGGACGAGTAATCCATGGTCCTTCAAGTTCGACTCTCACAAATCTGGGCCCTCTTGATTATACATAGGCCAATAAACTGGGAGCTCTATATGAGCTATATACAAGAAGACTTCTTGGAGCCAGAGGATGGTAACCTACAACCTGAAAAGAACAAGCTGGTGGTGTCCGTCCTGCAGTTAATCCCCACGTGGATCCCAGCAGGAAGGGGGTCTTCACTCACACTGGGGTTCTTTTCCTCGTCATACTTATCCATGTAGTAGGCTCTGTAGCCCGCCTCAGCTGAATTCCAGAACCACCTGCTGACTCTTCCTCTGGAGGACACGTAAGAGCTGTCAGGGGGGACCATGGCGGTGGGGTCCCCCACTCCATAGACCTTGGGGCATTGTCCTTGCAGATGACCGCCGCAGCGACTGTCCACGTCCTGAGAGATGGCTGAGCCCGGACGAGTGTTGGAAGCCATGGATTCTCTTTGAGAGAGCGCGAACACCTGCCAAAAGGCAAAAGCCCCCCCTCCTGCTTAAGGATTCCACTGACCCCTTCGTGTGTGTGTGTGTGTGTGTGTGTGTGTGTGTGTGTACACGCGCACATGCGTGCCAGAGAACAACCTCAGATGTTGTTTCTCGGGCACTGTTCACCTAGTCTTTTAGGGTGGGGTCTTTCGGAAGACCCGGGGCTCCTCGGTTAGGCTAGGCCAATGGCTATTGAACCCCAGGAATCTCTCTCCTTCCACCTCTCCAGCTCTGGAATCACAAGCACTTAGGCCATCACTTCCTGCTTTTTAAAATGTGGGTTTGGAGGATGAAACTCAGGTCCTCGGGCTCACAAACACCTTATGGACTGAGCTGTCTCCCTCTGGAAACCCCTGCTTTGTGACACGTACCGCGCTGTGTGGGGGTGTGGGGGTGCGAGCACCACGGCACAGGTCTGGAAGTCAGAGCACAACTTCCCGTAGTCAGTTCTCTCCTTCACTATGTGGGTTTCTAAGATCAAACCCAGGGGGTCAGGCTTGGGACCTCACTGATATTCTCTCTCTCTCTAACTCTCTCCTTCTTCTCCTCCTTTTCCTCCTCCTCCTTCTTCTCCTTCTTCTGTTTCTCTCTCCCTCCCTATTCCCATATGTACCCAGCTATCTATCTCTTCCTGCAAGCTTGTGTCCCTGACTAGCTATCTTATCTTTTCAATAGGTGATACCTGTTTAGGACAGGTCAAGGACTTCAGTTAAAGAACTTTGACCTAGCGCAGCCTTCACTCCATCCCTTTCCACAACCCAAGGTATAACCGGGGTTCTTTCCCAATCCTTGCTGACCTCTATTTCAAAAAAGCCAGGTTAAAACTTCCCCAGCAGATCCTTGCACCCAGACCAAATACTCTGGTTTCCAAAGGCCAAGGGAACATCAGGCGTCATTCTATCACAAATCCTCTGATTTTTCTGCCAAAAAGTGGAAGCCTCCCTGCACTGAGGGAAGGGCGGCTGGAGATTGATGGGCAGCTCTGTCCCTGCAGCCCAGGTCTGAGCAAGGGCACTAGACAGAGACCAGGGTGAGCCGCAAGGCCTGGAGCCGGATACCGTGCTGGACTGGAGCACAAGCAGGCCGAGGCAGCTGAGGCTAGAATCGGCCCGCCGAGGGCTGGGGTCTCAAAGCCTGGTCACGCACTCCACCCCAAAGGAGCGCCCTGATCTTCGAGGAGGAGGAAGTTGATTAGCTCCAGACTTCTAGACCTGAGAGCAGGAATCTGCACAGGGCCGAGTAGCCCTGCTCAATAGGCTTCAGGACTCATACTTACTTGTCCACAGGTGCTAGCACGGGTCTGGCACGCGATCCTGTCGGTCACCTAAGCCTGGAAACTCCCTCCAAGTCTGATCCCTGCGGACTTGAGACTTGGGACCTGGACTTTCCCACTCGCCGGGCTTCCGGGACAACTCCAGGCAGAAGGACGCCTGCGTGTGCAGCCTGGAGCCTCTAGGGTGCACACGTGGACTCACTGCTTGGTCTGTCTTCCCAGATCAGCATAAGCTGGAGGAGGAGCGAGAGAAGGGGAAGGGACAGAAGGGCTGCGATCTTTGCCAGGAAAGGGCACATGCTCGCGCCTATTTCTACTCTAGATGGTCAGAGCATAGAACACTGCAGGTCTACAAAGTCCTGGGATGCAAGGATGTTCTACCACTCCATCTATATATATATATATATATATATATATATATATAGTATATATGTATTATTATATATAGTATATATGTATTATTATATATACTATATGTGTTATATAATGGTATAAATGTCACATATATACTACATAAAATGCTACATATAATTCTATATTACAATTATGTGTTAAAGCATATATAAAACATACAAATTATATATGTAAAACATATATATTAAATATCACTTGAGGTTCTCTGACTGTGGTATAGACTGGGGCTAAGTTATCTTTTCAGGAACATATGCATAGCAAACAGTGTCCTTTAGAGTGTTGAATAGGTTTGTTTGCTACTCAGAAGAATAAAAACAATGCCTCCTGCAGATTGAGCCTCAGGCCAGCTTGGTGCTCATTTTGATGGGAGCCTGTTCCCCTTGGCAGTTGTTGAAAGAGGCTGCGCTCTGAAGTCTGCCATTGCTGGGGGATAAGAAGCTGTTCTTTGTCTCCTACTGAGGATTCTCGTGTCTTCCATCAGCATCCCTAAAACTTCTGTTTTGCCTGTAGAGCAGTATCTTAAAAAAAATTTTTTTTTACGCTTAACTAATTCACTTCATTCTTTCTTGTACAAAAAAAAAAAAAAAAGAAAGAAAGAAAGAAAGAAAAGAAAAAAAACCCCTATGTGGTAGCCACAGCCAGAGCCTAGGTCTTCTGCATAGAGACTCTGGTATGGGCTTTCACAAGATGGTCAGTGAATTCCTGATATGGAGACTTGGTAAACATGGTCTTTCCCCAGAGGTCAGGGGTCAAGTAGCTGTAGGTCTTGGAAATCACATCAAAGGTGCCTAAGCAAAGTTGCCCAGGGTAGCAGTATAGCCCCTGGAGGCTGTGTAGCCGTCATCAATCCCCGCCATCAGCAGCAGCTTCTTGAAAAAAAGAGTTATAGATATGAAGTCAATATGGGAAAATTGGTCTTTTCCATTATTGTGCTAGCATTCCTCAGGGAAACCAAGTCAGCAGGAGATAGATGCTAGATAGATAATAAATATGTAAATAAATGGATCAATAGATGGCAGATGAATAGGTAATACATAGATAGGTAGATGACAGAGGCTAGATGATATATAAATAGGTAGAGTGGATGATAGAAGACAGAAGCTAAATGATGAGTTGATAAAATATATAAATGATTCATACATATATACAAAGGTGATACATAAGTAATAGTGCAATCATAAATCCTGATTATAAACTTGATGGGATTATAAACTTGATGGAAACAAACCTTAAGGAAAATTTTAAATTGGTTAATTGAGGTGGGAAAGCCCACCAAATGTGGACAGCACCACAGGCTGGGATCCCAGGGCGACTAGAAAGGAGAAAGAGCACATGCGGTGTGACCAGCTGCTGCGTGAGCCTGCCGCCATACCTTCCCCAGCAGCGTGGACCATGCTATCAAACTGTGACCCCCAAATAAACGCTTCTTTCCTTAATCTGCCTTTGTCTGATATTTTTGTCACAGTGAGGAGAAAAGAAATAAAGATAAATTGATGACAGGTAGAGATGATATGAGAATGATAGATGATTAACAGATGATATATGCGTAGATAATTATTGACAGATGATGAAGAAAGATGGATGGGATGATATACCAGTTACTCTTAACTATTGCTGTGAGAGAGCACCCAAAGTCAATCAACTTACGCAAGAAAGGGAGATTTATTCAGCTTATGGTTCCAGAGGAGAGAAACAGTCTCTCAAAGCAGAGGCGGCATGGCTGGCTGGCCAAAGCTGGAGGAGGCTAAGTCACCGCAGACATCTTGGAGGCTGAGAGCTGCCAGACTGCTTGCTGAGAAGACAGACTTCCAGAAGTAGGGTGGGTCTAATCCACCTCAAGGCCCACCCCTTGTGACTGCCTTCCCCCATCAAGGCTCCACCTCTCAAGGTGCCATGACCTTGCCAAACACATGAGACCGTGGGGGACACATTTCAAACCATGAGGGATGGATGGATAGATAGATAGATAGATAGATAGATAGGTAGATAGATAGATAATTGGTGTGCTATTTAGTTCATACTATTATGAAGACTAAGAAATTGCATATGATATGATATGCCATCTGCAAAGTGGCAAGCCAGGAAGACCTGTGTTGTAATGCTGCCCATTTCAAAGGCCTTGAGAATGAGGACAGCTGTCAGGGTAACACCCAGTTCAGGACCAAAGGTCTGAGAAGGCAGGAGCAGGGGCAGAGTACTGGTACTAAGTCCAGGAGTCAGAACACCTCAGAACTAGGACCTTCACTGCCAAGTCCACACAATTTAAATACTTGCAATGTATAGCAGCACAGGATAAGCATTCTAACTTTAAAATGAAAAACAGCAGGGCACAGCAAGGAAATAGCAAATCAAAATTAAGACCCAAATCAAGTTAAAATGAAGACTAAAGTCTAGCAAGGTAAATGTCACATCTTATGGTTCAATGTCCATCCTGTTGCTTGTCAAAATTCTGGGCAATTCCGTCACTCCAGCTTGACAGCTCACAGTTGCATAAGCAGCTTGTCTCTGGACCAGCTCCAAGCTGCACTCAGGGCTTCCTCAGCACAAGTCCTACATCTCCAACATCCTGGATTCTCTATGGCAACCATAGCTTGTCTTCCTTTGCATGAACTCTAAACCTGCTGTGAGCGCCAAGACTCAGTTTCTCTTCATGAACCCCTCAATCTTGATTTAAAATCAGGACTACCTGGACAGTGCCAAGTTCTGCAACAAGGTTGAGATACAGGCTAGTCCCCTCAAACCACGGCTGGCTTTATAATAAGAGAAAGAGAAAGAGAGAAAGGGAAGAAAGAGAGGAGAAAAAGAAAGGTAGAAAAGGAAAGAAAGGGAGAAAGGAAGAGGAAAAAAACAGAAAAAAGTAGGAGAAAGGAAAGAAGAGAAAGGAGAGAGAAAGAGCAAGAGAGACAGAATGAAAGAGAAACAAATAGAAATAAAGAGAGGAAAGGAAGGAGCAAAAGAAAAAAAGAAAAGGGGGAGGAAGGAAAGTGAAAGGGAGAGAAAAAAGAAAACGAGGAGGAAGAAAGAACGAAACTTGTATCTAGAGGGGAGATGGGGAAAGTCAGGTGACTGAAGCTGCCGGCCTGTGCTCAGTGTCCTTAATCACCTATGAAAGGCTGCTGGTCCCCATTCCATCCATTTCACAGCCTCAGTGCCCAGCTGCACAAGCACTTGGCAGAGAAACAGAGGTGGGTATAATTCGAATGGCTGGAAGTATCAGAGATGGGCACGGAAGACACCAGGTCCCATAACCAGGGCGTTTGTGTCCCTGCCATTCATTGGTTGAAATCCTTACTCCTAAGATGAAGCATAGCAGGCGAGACCCTTGGGAAGTGATTGGGTCCGTATTGTAGAGGGAGGAAGCTCACCCACCTGCCGTGTGAAGTCCCAGCGAGAAGACGGGCCTTTAGCAGACTTGGCGTCTTCCAAGGTCTTTGTCATGGTTTGAAATGTGTCCCCCACAGACTCATGTGTTTGGCAAGGTCATGGCACCTTGAGAGGTGGAGCCTTGCTGGAGGAAGGCAGTCACAAGGGGTGGGCCTTGAGGTGGATTAGTCCCACCCTCCCTCCAGGAGAAGTCTGCCTTTGCTGCAAGCAGTCTGCAGCTTTCAGCTTCCAAGATGTCTGCGGTGACTTAGCCTCCTCCAGCTTTGGCCAGCCAGTCATGCTGCCTCTTTGAAAGACTGTATCTCCCCTCTAGAACGGTAAGCTGAATAATCTCCCTTTCTCCCTTAAATTGCTTGATTTTGGGTGCTCTCTCACAGCAGTAGTTAAGAGTAACCATTACAGTCTTAATCTTGGGACTTTTCCCATCTTAGAACCATGAGACACAAATCTTCATCCTTTAAATTATCCACTTTCTGCTACTTAATCCTAGCAGCCTGAACAAACTCAAGATACCAGGCGAACTGGAAAGGACTCTGGAGTCTGGATGCAGGAGGGTCCACGGTAGACCCTGCTCTGACCCTGAGGTTCTCATGCAAAAGACCCACATGATCTCGTGAAGGCCCTAGGAGACAGTGCATCCACAGCACCTCAAAAGTCAGCATCCCCATCGCCCCTTTCCTTCTCTCTCTGACCTGCCGCAGACAGTATTCCTCATCTACCATCTGCCCCCATGACTTCAAAGTGAGAGGAAATTGCTCTCCAGAAGGGAAGACTGGGAACCAGAAATAAAAGCTCATGTGGAACTAGAGGGAACAGGGAATAAAATTTATTTCATATTAAATCTAAGCATAAAACCATCTAAAAAGGAGAGTCCCATTCCTTCCTCAGGGACTTTTAGGCTTTCCCACCCTGATCCCAAGAAACACATCATGGCACATATATCATAGCAAAGACCAAAACATGCCACGCTTCCAAAAACAGCAGGCGCTCAGCTTCAGGAGGCTGATGAGTGGGCCAGATAAGACCAGTCTTGGTAGAGATAGTGGTCTATATCCTCATTGCCTCCTCCAACTGCTTCTGCACCCGGGCTCGCTTCTGCTCTTTGAGCGCTTGTTCAAACCGAAGCATGGCTAGAGGGTCCAGACGGGGGACAGAGAGAAAGACAGGCCTAGTGAGTTTGCAGGTTGAAATCAGTCAGATCCGAGTCATACACCCCGCCTGAGCCTCTTGTTGACATGGATGCTGAACATGAACTGTCAGTGCTTTGAATGTGAGTTGTCCCCCACGGGCTCACGTGTCTGCATCCTTAGCTGATGTTAACGTTTGGGTAGGTCGTGACGCCTTTAGGAGGTGGAGCCTTGCAGGGGGATGGCGGACGGGCCTTGGAGGTTAAGTAGCCTCACCCTGCTTCCACTAGCGGTCTGATCTTTCAGTGTGTTGCTTGCTCTGTCTGCCTGTGTGACAGCTGCTGGGACCTGAGCCGCCGCAGCCTCTGGCACCCGTCATGCCTTTTCCACCGTAATGGACCCTATCTCCCTCTGGAACCCTAAGCCAAGTAAATCACTCCTTTTCTCCCCTTAAGTTGCTTAAGTCTGAGTGTTGTCTCACAGCGGCAGGAAGAGTAACAGCATCAACCCTCTCTTCTCTGGGAGTCGACTTGTTATATTTCTGCTGGTTCTTTATAATCTGAATTCCCACAGCACCAGCCTACCAGACATGTCAGTGTCTCAGATCAAATTATGCATGAGAATTCTTGCTGACTTGCTTCCTTTAAATGAGAGGTGTTTGTTTATTCATTCATTTAGCGCGCGTGTGTGCGTGCGTGCGTGTGTGTGTGTGTGTGTCTATGGAGGACCAAGTTGACTTCGGGAATCACCCTGGATTGCTTCTACCTCCTTGCTTTGCTCCTAGATTTCCCAGGCTCCACCCACCAGGACTGGAAGTACAGGCTTCCGCCATTTCTTCCTGGCATTTTTATGTGGGACTTGGGATCTGAACTCAGGATCTTCTGCCTGTGAGAGTCTTAACCCCTGAGCCCCTGAGCCATCTCTCCAGCCCACTTGCTTGCTTCTTGCCTCTTTGCTTGAATACATTAGTTTAATTCTGTACTACCTTAGTGTTTGGATATAGGGTATCATCACTCTGTGGCCCGGGCTAGCCTGGGACTTGGTTCTCCTGTCTCAGCATCTAACTGTGGAGATTACAGGTGGGCACTCTCTGTCCATCTTTGCTTAGTCTCTTTTCCACACCACACTGAAAGAGGTCTCTGGAACACCTTTCACGAGAATGAAGGACTTCCTCTGATCACCTCCACAGGTGGAATGCTGTCTAGCAAGTATGAGACACTCAACGACGATTCAAAGAAACACGTTATACATCACAGGAGAACATGGAGTTTTACAATGCAGGGACTGTCATGATCATCCGCCTCACATACTAGACCCCAAAACCACTCTAAAAATTGTATGTGTGTGTGTGTGTGTGTGTGTGTGTGTGTGTGTGATACATGGGTGTTCACGGGTGCATGCTTATGCATGTGTGCGCAGAGGCCTGAGGATAAAATCAGTTATCTTATGTAATCACTCTCTACATTATTCCCTTGAGATAAGGTCTTATTACCATGCCTGAAACTAAGTTGATGACAGGAAACCCCGGACATCCTCCCAGTCTGCCCCCCAAACTCCAGCTGGTTACAGGTGCTTACAATCACACCCAGCTTTCTACATGAGGCCCGGGGATTTGAACTCAGGTCCTTGCGCCTGTATAGCAAGCATTCTAAGCCACTGAGCCACCTCCTCTACCCAAAAACCACCTCCTCTTAGCTTTATGATCCCAAAGCCTTTGTTCAATGGCTGGCACAAAACAGTACAATTCCCCAAAGGTGTCAATAAATGGACAGGAAAGCGCTTAGAGAACAGATCACTTCTTGTTTCCAAAGGAGCATGACTAGCCATAGAAATAGATGATGTAGAAGGGCTGAGGCCAGGGAGCTGCTAAAGGTAAAATTAAAGTAAAAGCAGTAGAGCAGGGAGACTCAGGAGCGGAGGGGACAGCGTCATGGGAGGTGAGGATCGGGAGGTCGGCACCACTCACCCAATGTGAGTCGCTCAGAGGTGTCTGCGAAGACCAGACGGAACCAGCCAGGCTCCTTGCACAGGCAGGACTTCCCGCTGGTTAGCATCAGCTTGTGTTTCAGGAAGCGGCGATGGAGGATCAGCTCTTCTTCAAACGTGCATGGGTACAGGAACTAGAAGGGGACAGGGGAGAAGAGCTGAGCAGACACCCAACCGCCGGGGCTCCCAAGCACTCGGGTCTTTGTTCCCAGGAACTCACCGCTTTCAAGTTGATCCAGATATAGAGGCCAGAGCCTCGGTTGAGAAAGGGGATCCCCAACTTCTTCAGCTTCTTAGTGACATGTTGGTGAGCCTGCCGAAGGCGGATGCAGTTAATAGGTAGGTACACTTGGTCGATCCATTCTAGATGGGTGGAGAGAGAGGGTTGTCACTGATCTTGGGACAGACACGAGTCCAATGGGGTCCTTCCCAAACCAACTCCTTCTGTCTTATCTACCTGCCACGTACCGTAGCTGGGCTTCATACGAGCTGGTTTTATTCAAGACTGACTGTTGGATTTGAGCTCATAACATCCACATGCAATGCACCCTCCTCTCATGCTGGACCTTGGAGGGGATCTTAGACACCCCAGTGGTACATAGGAATATTCTGAGTAGCAGTCCCAGGACCAGAAGTCTGGACAGCCAGAAGATAACTGGCGTTGCTCTTGTCAATGGGGCAAGTGAGTAGGTACTCAAAAATTCCCTCACTCCTGCCCCTGAACTCCACACAATGGATTTAGAGGAGCCTAGATGTGCTCTGGGATGCTCTTAACTCCACTGTCTCAGACCTGGCAAACTGGAGTGCTTGCAAAAGCCCTAATGCAAAGATTGTAATTTTACACTATCTAAATTGACCTCAGAGGCTACACAGCAATGTGGAAGCATGTAGAAAGTTCTCCAACACATCCAAGGCTGCGAAGCAGCATCCTGGGGGCTGGGATCTGGTTTTTGTCAAATAGTAAAGAGTGACACACCACTTGAGCTCCTCCTGTCCACCTCCTTCCCAGCCCAAGGTTGAAAGTAAACATTTTTCTTCTGGTTACATCACATTTTAGACTTGGATTCATTATGTTCCAGCTAACTTACTCAAGCCTTTCACTCTGTCATTTATTAACAGGAGATTAAAGGAAGGGACTCTTTCCTAAATTTGGGTCATAGTATTGAAGGGGAAAGTCTTTTCAGGCTGAGGAGCTAGCCACATCAACTTCTCCAAACAGGAGTTCTCCTTTGACCACTTGTACCAGTTAGATGCAGACCTCAACTTGTCAATTGAGCTGAGTCTTTAGGTGCGCCTATGAAGAATTTAAGATAAGTCCTGTGTAAGCCTATGGGAGATTATCTACTTGATATAGGAAGACCCAACCTATGGTGGGACATTCCTGGACAGGTAGATAAGATGGAGAGAACAGGCTGGAAGTTTGCAGGCTGTCAAGTGAGGCCTGCCCCTCACTCAACTCTTTCTGTGGATAGGATGCGCCTAGTTCCCTTGGTTCCTGACATCAGTATTAACTCTTCTATGCTGATGAACTGTGACCAAGAATCATAAGCTACAGTAAACCCTAATTTCCCAAGTTATTTGAATATAAATTCAGCAATGGAAAGATAAACTAATGCCATCTTAGAAAATGGTATTAATCTTTGTTAAAAGAGTCAGCTATCTTTGCTGCCCAAGTATGAAGGTCACTGTGGAGGCGGGCAACGAACACACACAGGGACAGGTCTCCTACCATCAGGGACTTAGGTGAGGTTCACTATCACTTTTTTTTTTTTTTTTTTTTTTTGGTCAAAGTAGAAGCTACTGGCCATTCAGAAGTGAAACCTAGTTTCAGAACACTACCTCCACTTTCTAGCCACACCCACACGTGACCTGAGCTGCGCCCTGCCCTCTTCCAGACTTCATGTCCACCACAGTTTAACATCAGACAGGTCTCAGTGTGTTGAGGGCATGCTGGAGACCCAAAGAAATCCAGGAATTGCCCATGGCTAGGAGGTCCGGCTAAGAGGCTAGTTTGCAGTGCAGCTTAGTACCTCTGTCCTGCAGCAGTCGGTACAGCTTGTATTGGCTGATGCCACAGATCCCGTGAAGACAGCCAAAGGAACTCACAGCGAAGGCCACATCCTTGCTGTGGGTGTAGAGAACCCCAAAGTGGAAGCCAGAGATGCCAAAATCCTGGAAGAGAAGTCAGGTTGGTTTGCTACTTTCTGTTCCCCAGACTCCCTTCCTTCTACACCCACAGACAGGAGGTTGGGGCTCACCTTACTAGTGCCCCAGATCACATGGGTCCTGTCGGGGTCAGGCAAACTGGAGATGAAATGGGAAAGCCAAAGTTATGGGGGAATATTTGCAGGATGGAGACTGGGAGTCTATGAGTGGAAAGGGGAGAGTAGACGTGCGGTGCCTCCTAAACAGAGGGGTCTATAAGGGGCCCAAGTTCAAGAAATAGTTGTCCTGGTGAAGCTAGGATATCAACACATAACGGAGAAACCTGAACAAAGTCCCCAGGTGCCCACTGAAATACAGGACCCTCGTTCTGTCTGTGGTTCTGAACATCTTGGCACGTAGCTCTCTAACACGGGCCAATCCCGTAGTTAGCCCTTCACTCGCTCCCTAGTACTGAGCAGGTTAAGTTCTTGTCTTATGAGCACACCTGGCAGAGCAGAACATGCACAGTTCTTGTTCCCAACTTACCCGGATGGAATCAACTTACTTTTTCATGCTCAGAACACTGGTGAATGCAATATGTTTTGTAGAATATGTTTACCTGTATCTTAATACCTGACCTTTGGAGAAGCTGCTCCATCTACCAAACAGGCCCTTGCCCTATTTTATTGAAATCCTACTCCTGGGTTCAAATACTACCTCTACTCAAAAAACAAAAACTTCACACCAGAGTGTGTGAATATTATCAACCCCAGCACTCAAGAGGCTGATGCAGGGGAATTAAGAGTTTGAGAGTTTGAGGCCAGCTTAGGCTATATAGCAAGACACTGTCTTAAAGAGGTTCCTGCCCTGATCATCCATGAAGCTTTAATTTACATATGTGCAAATGAGTGTGTGTATATGTGAGCATGTGTGTACATCTGCACGCATGTATGTGGAAGCCAAGAGATTGACTTCTGGCATCTTTCTCTATTGCCCCCAATTTTTTATTCTTTTTTTCCACTTTATTTCTGTTACTCTCCTATTCTCTTAGCATTTTATATAAGGATATAGTGAATTTATGATATGTTCACACCTGAACCTTCCAATCCCGTTCCTCTTCTTCCCATTACAGCATTTCTTCCCTTCCAACCTCCCTCCTATTTTCTTGTCTTTTCATAAGAACGACCTCTGAGTTGCATCTAGGTTGTGCCCAAGCACTTGCTGGAGCATAAATCGTCTACAACTCAATGGTGTGTCATTGAGGAGAGCATCCTCCCGCATCAGCATAACCCTCATCAGCTTCTCAGGGATGTGTGGGACCACTTGAGACCTTTCCTCTTCCATGGTAAAATGGAAAGACAAATCCCACGGATGTCTTACCACCTTATTTTTTGAACCTAGAGTTGATCAAGTCAACTAGTTTACCAGCTCTGTATCTCAGCCACTACATCTCAAATGCTAGGGTCATGGATACATACCACCATACCCTGCTTTTATGTGGGTGCTGGGGATCCCAATTCAGGTCCTCACACTTGTGCAGCAGGAACTTTACCAATGGGCCACCTTGCCTTCGAGTTATTTTACTATTTATTATTCAGAATAGCTGGTTGCGGGGGCAGCTGGTCCTTAGTTCACCTTCACAACCCCTGTTAGCCCTTCACTCGCTCCCTAGTACTGAGCAGGTTAAGTCCGTGTCTTATGAGCACACCTGGCAGAGCAGAACATGCACAGTTCTTGTTCCCAACTTACCCGATGGAATCAACTTACTTTTTCATGCTCAGAACACTGGTGAATGCAACAGATTCGTGGAACACCGACAGCATGTAAATCTCATCAATGATCACATGTAGGTCATACCTGGAGTTGGGTGGAAGAGAAAAAGCAAGATCTAATTTCTCTCTGAAATCTTAAACTCACATTCTTTCCTGTTCTCTGAAACAGATCATATACTATTTCCCCAGCAGCCCACCCTTCTGAGGGGTATCGTGAGGTACAAAGAACTGGTACACTAGAAGGGAACTTTGTGCTTGGCCAAGTGTATGGAGAGAGAATGGGACCCAAACAACACACATGTTGTATCTAACATTTTAACTTTTTTTAGAATGTGTGAGCGCATATGTGATACATGTATGTGTCACAGCACTTATGTGGAGGTCAAAGGACAACCAGTGGGAATCACATCTCTCCTTCCATCATGTGGAATCCAGGGATCGAACTCAAGCCCTCAGGCTTGGCAGCAAGCGTCTTTACTCTGGAGCCACGTCCTTAGCCCTTGTCTATCTAACCTTTTACCCACCAAGTAGAGACAAACTGGGAGAGGACAGACATCCCCAAGTTCTTCTACCTGAGACAGTCAGTGCCATCCATTCAGGGTCTTAACTGAGTGATAGCACCCAGTGGGGTCCACAGATACACCCATCATTTCCTCTCTCAGCAGTTCTCTGAAATAGCACCATCTCCCTATTTCACAGATGACACTGAAATTAAGGCTCTGAGCTGGAAAGCAAATTGCTCCGCATAGCAGTACTAAGCTGGAAGGTGCACTCAGCTTTGTTGAATCATGGAGCATGGCCTCTAGCATTCTTTTTTCTGCCAACCTCCCTGCCTCCCCGCCTCCCCACTCTGTTACTCAGTCTGGGTTCGTCCCGACTAAGTCTGCCCTTTCTAGAATACAGAAGAGTATCTAGCAGGGCTATCTCAGGACTCTAGAGCCAACTGACACTAACGTGTCCTTAAGGAATGGGGGGGAGACACATCTTCATCTCACAAGGTCTGAGAATCTGGTGTTTTGGCATCGCAGAAGAGGCAGTTTGGGGAACGGATGTCAGGAGGATTTGCATCCACAGTAATGAATAGGAAAGTAACAAAAACATATTGTGATTGTGATGTAACTGCTAGAAAGACAATCGGGAGAAGGGGGGGAGAGGGCTGGAAATGGTAAGTACACGTTGCTTTTTCTTATATTTAGTAATTATGATGCAATGCTTTTTCCTATATTTAGTAACTGTTATGTAATCCTATCAAGCATGGTGGAAAGTAAGCAAGCAGGACAAATTACTCCTGGTTCAGTCTTCTTGACTTTTGGGGAACACTGTCCTGTCTCAGGAGCAAAACTCCTACCTCTTGGCAAAGGCCAGATATTCTTGCAGTGACTCTTGGGAATAGATGTCACCCAGAGGATACTGGGGGCTGATGAGCACGAGGCCTTTGACCTTCTTTGCCTAGGAAGAGACCGAAAACACATGAAAGAATGTGGGTCCTTACTTTTATCTCACACCCACCACGGGTCCTTCACAGGTCGCACTGACTAACACAGGCACCTAGCAAGGCCTAAAGATCTAAAGAAGCAATTCCATGCTGCCTACAGGGGAGAAAAGAAAGGCACTGTGGAAGTGTCAACAGATGGACTCAGTGGGGTCAGACCTCTGGGATCATCCACTATCTCTTCCAACTAAGGGAGCCCTCTACCCCCCCCCCCAGTCTTGGATCACAGCTTCATTACTCGGCCCCTTTTGCTGTGACCACCCTGAAATAAGTGCTATTCCCCACTTACCTCAAGCATGGCCTGAAGCAGGACACGTTCCAACTTATCCACAGTGAGCTGGAAAGGATGAGTGCCGCCCTCTCTGATCTGGAAGAGAGATACTGCTGAGAGGTTCTGTTTGAAAAACCCCTGCAACGGATCTCTGGTCCCGACTCGCCCCGCACGGGCCTTCACCCTCACACCAGGAGCCGCTGTCCCATGGCTTCTCCACCCACCCCCACCATCACTTGTATGGATGGAGTATAAGGCCACCTATGCCTTCTCAGTGCTCATAGGATAGTCACTGCTCAGTGGGCCGCAGAGAAGGGTCCCCATTCTCACCTCACTCTGTAGGTGCACGAGAATCAGCTCGATATTTGCATACAGTTTTAAACCAAAAGAGAAGCCACTGTAGCAAGGGGTGGGGACCAGAAAGGCATCTGGAAGCACAAGGAGACAAAGCTTTCCATCTAGGTTCGCTTAAGATAAAACCTTCTAGTCCTCAATCTTGTAGCAGGACTCCCGACCATCCCTTCTACCTGGGGGTGGGGGTCATATTTTTGGGCTTAGGCTCAGCAGAATGACCCATTCTTATGGACATTATTTGGGGACCACTCTAGTTTCCCTTTGGGAAGGCACAAGGAAGACATGAAGGAGACTGTTGCTGTCGACGGCTCAGAGACTACGGCCCAGGTTGAGTTAGGTGCTGGATATTAGAAAAGCTTTTTCTCTGCTCCAGGTGAGACACGGGCGGCCAAGGGCCATCTATGCACAAGACGGGATTCTGGTATGTGGAGCTGGTGACACTTGTCTTTCCTTCCCATCCCTCTCAACCTCACGGATCCTTGCGCGTAGGCCATGTCCTTCCACAGCACATCTCAGTGACGTCAGACGCTCGTGCCTGGGCATTGTTACGCGGGACATGGAGAGCTTTGTTTGGGCGAGAACTGAAGGGCACATTTTGTGGTTATCTTGTTTTAGAGGTTGGAAATCTACGACATCTAAGTCAGTTACCAGGAATGTTAGGGTTGCAGCTGAGCTCAAGAGCTCACCTATGAATACAGTGATTGGCTCCCTTTGTCAACATGCTTGGGGGAGATCCTCATCTATCACCTTGTCTTCCGTATCAAGTAAAGAATCTGACTTCCATGGTTCCCCCTCCCCCAAATAATAGGGACCCTTGGATCAAGATGTTCTTCTCCGAGGCCCAGGGCCTAGGTATCCCATGCACCAGCCAAGGAAAGAAGAGCCCACTGACTTACCACCTGGATCACACAGAATCATGCTCAGTGCAGAGAAGACCGAGCAGCAGCCATTGAGAATCACCACCTGTGGACAGCAAGGTCCAAGAGGTAGAAATGAAAACCCAGCAACCAGAAGGTAGACGCATGTATGAAGTCCTGGGTCCCATCTCCAGCACCATATAAACTAGGCATGGTGGTACACATCCTCTCCCCAGAAGGCCCAGGCCCAAGGGGCTTTCTTGGCTGGACCCACGGGCTTTTCCTATGCCCTGGTCCCAAGGGTTGTCATTGTATTCCCTGGATAACATAGAGGTTTCTCCAGAACACAGCCAATAGGCTGACTCACGTTTTCTGGATCAAGAGGGGTCGGTGCCTTGCAGTAGTAAGTCAAGAACCGAGCCATTTCTTCCCGCAGGCTGTAGACAGACCCAGAGAGACAGACCTTGTGGTTCCCAGCCCACCTTTCTCAACACGCATTTCTCGACGTGTCCAACCCAAAAGGGATCTTCGCTACCCAAGGAACATGACTTCGTAAAGATATGGAATGAACATGTCAACACTCCAGGTCGTAGAGGCTGTTAAGTGACCACTGCGACAAGAACCCGGGCTTGAATTTTTGGGGGACCTGCTGCACCATCAGACTGTTTCCTGATGAAGCCTTGCTCCCAGGGGTATCCAACCTTTTGACATTGTAACATGCTATCACTTACTGAGTTTACCCCCGGGAACTATGCAGTCAAATTACAAGAGCAACACCTTATAATAGTTTAAGTTGACAATCTGGAGTTGGGATACATTCATATTTATCCTAGGCTACAGGTAGCCTGCGTCCTTCAGTCTTCTGGGAGTTTCCTGGAAGTCATGACCCAAACATAGGAAGAGACAGCCAATCAAGGATATAGTGCATCTAGGGTTTAGGATATGGCTCAGCTGGTAGAGTGTCTGCCTAACTCGTAAAAAGTCCTAGATTCCATTTCCAGCTATACCTAAGCTAGGCGTGGACATCACACATCTATATAACTCCAGCACTTGGGAGATAGAGCAAGGAGAATCAGAAATTCAAGGCTATCCTTGATTACAAAGTGAATTTAAGGCAAGCTTGTGCTACATGAGCTCTTGTCTCCAAAAGCGATGCATCCATCGAGTCCTTCTCCAGATGAAGGCGAGGCGGGGACCCACAGACCAGGAGGCCTGAAGGTCACTTACAAGGGACGTCCTCTCCATTCGGTGTAGTGCAACAGGTCCTCCTTAGTGCACTTCATGTCCTGGCGGCCCAACTGTTGACAAGCACATAAAGACAGGCAGTCCAAGAAGACCGAGAGGCGAGACCCTGCTCCTAGTTTGGATGTGAGTTATCTGCCCTGCACTCCCGGGGCCTCCCAAAGAGGAGTGGGTACGCGTGCTGTGTGCGCCTTCATGAAAGAAGGGGAGGGGCCCCTCAATTTGCCAAAGATTTCTCTGTGGGAAGTGTCGAACTATATCCTCAACTCAAAGCCCCCCAGACAGCCTGTCCACAGTGGATCTGCCAGAGTACATCTCTGCTCTACGTCAGCTGGGCTCGGAGATGGGGGGCGCTGCTCTAGACCCTGTACATTCACTCCCTTTTCCAAGTCCCCATGGACTTTTCATATACTGAGGAACAGGTCAGGGGACTGGACCCCCAGCAGGTTAGTCTCAGCATGCAGGGGGCTGGACTCACCCTCTCCGTGATCAGATCGAGGCAGAGCTTATTCTCGCTGGTGCCAAGGTTGAAGAAGCCCTGAAGGAGGAAGGATGGAGATCAGCCCTCTTGCTACCCTAGACGGACTCCATTATTATTATTAACGTTATTATTCTCTCTGTGTTCTGTGTGTGGGTGGGTGGATCTGTGTGTGTGTGCGCGTGTATACCTACATCATGGCCCAGGGCTCTTGTAAACCCTGGTAGTTGGAGACTCTTGAATTGTCCCATCTTACCATAGGGTTCTTGACCTTGTGGTATTTGTCTCTCTGGTAGACTGTGTAGTCCTGGAAGGACGTGCGGTGTAAGTTGGTTATGTCAGTCCCATGCTTGGAAAGGATGTGGTTGACGAAGGCACCTTCCAAATCGCCCCGTTGGGGATCCGGCTGGTCATGCTGCTGAGATGTTAGAGTGCACAGCTTCTCCTTGAAATCCACTCTAAAGTTCGTAGGAAGGGGAGATTCTTCGAGCCCCAGAATCTGTTGAGTCTCAGACCATGCGAAGTCGATCGTCCAGTTCATCAAGCGGTCCAGCCTGTCCTGCTGGTGCTTGGCGTCCTGCCTGCCCACCTTCTCTTCCACTAGCAGTTGCTGAATCTGCCTGTCCATCTGCAGGACATGCTTCAGTATGATCCGCTTTACCTTCAGCATCATATCCACCATGATCTTATCATTGAGGGCCGGATGCCCCTGCTGGGCCTGGGCCTGGGGGTCACTGTCGACCTCGCATCTCATACTATGGATATTCGTCTGGGTCCCGGCGGTTTGCCTGGAACCTACGAAGAAAGGGACAGTGAACATGAGAACGAAGGACTTCCTCCCCTAGCTTCGCGTGCAGGTACATTTGGGAACAGAACTGGGCTCGCTTCAGCACTTGGCTCCTCCCACCTCCGTGTCTTGGGTTTTGGGTCAAAAACTGACTCAGGTGATTCCATGAAGAGTACCCCCTAAGTGCCCCCCCTCCCGTCAGACACCGGTGCATTCCACACAGAGGGCGATAGGACGCATCCTGAGCAAGAACTGTGAGAACCTGGAAGAAAGGGGGAAGCAAACGGGTCAGCTCTGGGTTCTAGCACCCTCTGCTGCAACCGGAGCCTCCGTCATCAGGTTCTAGGAAGACATTCTGCTAGTTAGCCAACACAGAGGAACTCTCCTGCCAAAGCAGACTGCCTGAGGATCGAATCTGGCCTTTCACCTGTTTGTATAGATAACAGTTAACATCTTACTGCGGGCTGAGGAGATAGCTCTGTTTGCCATGCAGGCAGCAGAAGGACTGGGATTTGATCCTCAGAACCCACATGTAAACAGGAAACGAGGTGGTGTGGCAGTGTGCACCTAGAGCCCCAGGGCTGGGGAGGCACTGGCCAGCCAGTCTGGCCAAACTGGTGAACTTCAGATTCATCGAGAAACTTTGTCTCAAAAAGTAAGGTGGAGAGCAATAGAGGAAGTCACCTTCGGGTCCCCACGTGTGCACGCGGGAATACATGCACCAAGAAATTAAATTAAAAAAATGAAGTATTTGATTGGATCACAGTTCCATTTATTTGAGGGTTAATGGTGGCTGCTTTTTAAAAATTTTTTTATTATCATTTATTCAATTGTGCATGTGTGTGTATGTATGTGCGCGCGCGCGCGTGTGTGTGTGTGTGTGTGTGTAGAACCACGGATGAATTCGGGAACCACCATGGACGCCTCCACCTCCTTCTGCCCCGGGATTCACAGGCTCTGCCCTACCAGGACCAGAAACGCCGGCCGCCCCCGCTTCCGCCTGGCATCTATACGTGGGATCTGGGATCCGAACTCAGGACTTTCCGCCTGCAAGGCAGAGGCGTAACCCCTGAGCCACCTCTCCAGCCCCTATGGTGGCCGCTTTTGTGGCTAGTAGAGTTGAATAGTCATACTGGAGACTAGGCAGCCCACTGAACTTCCACTAGTTACTATGCGACCCTTTATAGAAAAGGTCTGCTGACCCTTGTAGAACATCTACCCTTCTTTTGCCCATCTCCCCACCATCATCACCAGTACTCTCATATCCAGGCAGATCCCCAGTCGCTTTATCCTGCTTCCTCACATGGCTTCCACCACAGCGACGGCAGCCTGGAGACAGCGTCTCAAGCTCTGCTGGAGTCACTCTGCGGGCTTGGGAGCCTCAGGCAGGGAAGCCACGTTGGCTTGATAAGTTTGGGGATGAAAACTAAGAATTCTCATTTCTTTCAAGTAGCAGTGTATATATGTGTGTGTGTGTGTGTGTGTGTGTGTGTATATATATATATATATATATATATATCTTACTATTTAAATTGGTATGATTTTTGAAAACATACTAAAATGGCGACACTGAGAAATACCTTCTTAAAGCCTCAATGAATAATTAAAAAAAAAACAAAAACAGAGACAACACCACCTACAACAAAAACCCAGGAGGTGGGACACCCAGAAGCCAACAGCTGCCTTAAGAGAGCCCCATTTACCCAGGTCCCTCTTTCTAAAACCCTAGATGCCTCACTGAGTCTTCTTTTGCTATGGACCAGTACTTTCACAAAACCAGCTCGGGGAGAAAGGCAGATGTATTTGCGTAGGGAGCTGTATTTGCTTTGTGATTCCGGCAAAGATAGAAAGGGAGATGTATTTGCGTAGGGAGCTGTATTTGCTTTGTGATTCCAGCAAGGATATAGTCCCACATGGCAGAAACTGCATGTAGAAAGCATGGCTGGAGGACGCGGGCTCAGGTCATCACCGCCATTAACCATGAGCGCGAGCACAGCAGGGTTCAGCAAACCTCAAGGCCCAGCCTCTGTGACTTGCCTTCCTCCAGCAAGGCTCTACCTCTAAAAGGTACCACCCCCCTTGCCAAATAGCAACACTAGCTAAAAATGCGAACACAAGAGCCTGGCAAAGGCCAGAGGCAAAACTCATATTTAAACCGTGACGCTAAACTTGGTCCTTTCTACCACAGGCTACAATTCCAAGTCTTGTTCCTACATCCCTCCTACATGCATAAAACCTTCTTACTTCTTTACACACTTGTGATGCCAGCCCTTCAAAGTACAAACTAACCACTTTCCTCAGCTTCCCCAAGTCAGGCTCAGTCTACTCGAGACACACCCACGACCACCTGCACTTTTCCTTCATGATGTTGAAACTTACACTTGTTCAGTTTTGACTAGGTTAACCTTTACATTGTGTCTTCGGCTGGCTACATCGGTAACATCGGTACTGAGTTGGAAAAGCAATGTCCACCATTAGGGAGGTACGCTGGGAAGTGGGGACCCTGGCTGTGGACGATGAAGCGCTGGCCAGTTTGCAAGACAAAGCTGAACCAAATTTGACACAGCATGCTCCTCTTTCACCCACCATGGTGCAAAAAACTTCCTGTGTCAATATTAGAAACACATGGGCGAAAACACCAGATTAAACGAGTCTATGAGCCTACACTAACCTCTTGTTCCAGAACCAAAAGCTTCAATCTGGCCCAAATGCCTCTCCTACAAGGCTCTTTTCAGTGGGGCTCTTGAGTCGGGATGAGCAGGTCCCATTGTCTTTTATGGAGAGGTACTTTACAAGGAGCAAGGAGGGGCATCTTTGATTCTGCCTTCCAAGGAGGCAATGAAGCCCCTCAAACTAGCCCCTGGCTTATTAGTGTCAGATCTACCAACCCTCTCCTCAAACCTCACCAGCTGTACCTTAGTTTGCAGTACCCCGGCCTGCCCTCGTCTACTCTGCAATCAGTGCACTTCCATCCATAACATCAGTGTCTCAGGATCTGCTGCTGCTGACAGCCTCCGGCCAACATTGAGGGGCTGTTCCAGAAAAATGAGGGAGAGGGGATATGTAGCCCACCGTAGTAGGCTCATTTGCTGGCATTGCGTGAGTCCTCATAGATATCACCTGGTCTAAACTTCTGATTGGTTCTATGAGGACCGTATACCCCCACCTGCCTTTCTTCCCAGACGACAAACCAGAGACGAGTGGAAAGAAATGAATCATCCAAGACCACACAACTAAAGGGAGTTTGAGAGGGACACTCCCAAGCGCGTGCGTCCCCTAGTCACATGTGCACCAGGACAGCTGTGAATGTGGGGCCCAACACAAATTGTAAACTTACTTAAAACAGTCTGAAAAAAGTTTTTGTAACTCAATGGCATGGTTCTCAAGCGTAAACTTATATAGGTAACACTCTTGTGTTATGTCCTATGTCAAAAGGTTGGGCAAACTTGCAAGTCGGGCCTCAAGTTGGCCTATCAAAAACCCCACTGTCTTGAGGCGCTAGGCCTCAGGTGAACCCAAAACTCCACCCTCACCTCCACATTCTGTGGCTTGCACCACCCTGCGCCCCAAGCTTACCCTTGTCTTTGTTCTCACTCATCTTCTCCAGTGTAAAAGCCTCCGCCTGCTGAATGCACTTGTAGCTGGGGGCTTAGAGACCTGCTCACCGCCCTCCTCCTCCTCCTAGTCCTGCTGAGTCTGCTTGGGCTTTGGCCTGCGAGCTCTGTTTTGAAGCACCCGTGGAACCGCAGATTGGCATCATCTGTTCTGCTCACAAACTGCGAGGGCCTGAGCTCTTAGACACAAGTGCCGAGGCTCGAGGGTGTAGGCAAGACCAACAAGTGAATCTAACACTTACCTGCCGCTGTGAACAAGCAGAGCAGAGGAATTCTATGCAAAGTACAATGAGCCTCCCATTTCCCCCTGCTTCGGGGAAGGCCGAGATCTGAGAACCAGCTGAGCTGGGTTTACCAGGGCAGGAGGGGTAACTGAAAAAGAAGCTCTAGAGGTCCCCAGAAGGCCTGAGGGGGCATCCATAGCTCTCCTGCCCATGGAGCCTTGGCAAGTCTACCTTGCCTTTCTCATTGCTGAAGATGGACGTCCTGAAGTCTCCTTCCCAGAAGGTGACATGGAGACTCAATGGGGAGCATACATATGGCACCGTCTGTGGAGGGCTTATCTCTGAGGGTCTGCTCCTTAGCAGGTCCTGACTTCCTGCTTTCCTTTAGACACATGACTGGTTTCTATGTATTGTTGATTTCCAGTCCCCATGAGGAGCGTCGTCTCCAGAGACTTCATTGATATATATGTGAAGAAGGTTGTATGGCCCGTAGAGGCATCCACTCATTGCTATAGCTTAGATCTGATTCATCATGCTAAGATGTGGTAAAAGCTTGTTCCCCAAGCTTTTGTCTACGTGCGGGTACTTCAAGAGATGGGGCCTAGTGCCATACCCAAGTCATTACAAAAGACAGTGGGGCCACAATCTCCTCACTTTCTCTCTTGCCTCCATAAGCTGTTCCCAAGGTGATTTGCTGCCTTGCCACTGGCCAAAGACCAATGGAGAGAAACAACCACAGACAGAAACCTTTGAAGCTGTGAACCACAGAAAACATTTTTTGCTTTAGATAGCTAATTATCTGAAGATTTGTTACATAATCGAAGCTAGCACCTTCTTTGTGAATAACTAAATGAGCAGGTGAGTGGGTGGATGAATGGATGGAGAAATAGATGAATGGGCGAACAGTTAGGTAGGCAGAGACAGACAGATGGATGGACAGATGGATCCACGGGCAGTTGGGCAGATAAATGGACAGATGGGTGGATGAGTGGATGGATGGATGGATGAACGATTGGACAGATGGATGCGTGGCAGACAGACAGATAACAGATTGATAGATGAATGGATGGATGGGCGGGTGGGTGGATGATGGATGGATGGATGGATGGATGGATGGATGGATGGACAGTTGGACAGATGGATGCATGGACAGACAGGCAGATGAACAGACCAATAGACAGATGGAGAAATGAATGGAGGGATAGATGGAGAAATGAACAGGTGGATGAATGGACAGACAGGAGGACAGATGAATGGATGGAGATATGAACAGATGGAAAGATAAATGGATGAACAGTTGGACACAGGATGTATGGATGGATTAGTGGATAATGTAATCCAGTCTCTTCAGTGTGGGCCCCTTCTGAACCCCAGATTTCTCTGGTCAGTTCCCGCCATAGCTTCAAAAGCATAACCGCAGTCAGTACCTGCCACCAGTTGCCAGACTGGAGCTTTCTCCTGTGGATACTACCTGCCATCAGGGGGCGCTAAACCCCCATTTTCTTGCCACACATGGGACTCTGTGGACTGTGCAGCCACAGAAAGACAATGGGAAGGAGGAATAAAGAAAAGGCTTGGTGGGCCGATCAACAGCTGTAACCCTTCAGTGCCCTTGGTATGGCGTGTGACTGCCGGAGGTCTGGGATCCCAAGATGGTCATACCTACCTGTACTTGGGATTCTTGGGCCAAGTGCCACCACACCCAGGCAGTCAAGATCAACCCGATTCTCCACGCCCTAGGATTCCAGTACCTCAGTTTTGCAGATGCATCTGGCAACAGGCTGGTGCCTTGAGCGCAGAGTCTCCTTCAGAAGTCATCTGTGGTGGATTAGAATCCTACTGTGCTCCACCCCACCCAATCCGCCCCCACTTTTTCTGGCATCTCTGCTCCAAAACTACGCAGACTTCCATGTCCTGATTGAGACGGACTTGCTTCTCAGGTACAGAAGGTGGAAGTGGGCTGTGGAGACAGGAGCTGGAAGGATTCCTCTTTCCCCTGACTGTCCTCAGCCCCCCATGTCCCCGCTGCGGACCCTTGCTGCCTCACTGTCAGTTCCGTGGGCTTTTTGAGCAGCCATTGGGCATGCAGATGCACTTCCCAGAGAGGAGGAGGAGCTTAGTGAAGACCCACAGAAGCCAGAGCTGCCAACAGCCACCCTCCAACTCCATCTCAGAGAAAGACAACTGTGGACTGCAGCTGGGCTGGGAAAGAGGGGGCTCCCTGACAGGACCTAGTGACCTGTCCTTGCTGTCCCTAAAACCTGGGGACCTGATAAGGGTGGGGCTCTCTTTGGTATCCCAGACACACACAAACACCCCTGTAACAATTCAGTAAGAAAAAAAGGGCCATTTTACATCTGTGCTCAGAGAAGTTCTTCAGCCTAGTCCAAGTTTATGATGTTCACTTTTGGCATTACCCGCAGTCTCTTCCCAGACTCTTGGGACACACTGACAAGTCTCCTGAGAATCCCTCTGAGGGCTAGCCTGGCCTCTAGGTTATGGAGGTGATCTGAAGTGAGGGAGTCTAAGGAGGAGGAAGACCACAATGCTTTCTTGGCGCTCCCTGGAGATCAGGCTTCCTCAAATGCCTCACTGGACAGGGCCCTGAATGGCCCTTGCAGAAAGCCCCTGTTGCCCGAAGCTCTCTGATGCTCCAGCTGTCACTCACGATTCTGAACAGTGGCTCACCTAGGGGGTCTTGGATCTCTGTATGGGTCGTGAAGACCCAGACAAGAAAGACTAGTTCATGAGCGCTGAACACACAGTAGGTCTAGACATTGGGGGGTAAGCATACCATAGTACTAGCCAATGGGGGACTGAGCGTAGAGTTAGTGCCACATAGCCAGTGTTGCTGAGCATAGTCAGTACCATATAGCTTTTCTTTTTTTTTCGGGGGGGGGGGGGAGTCTACTTGCCTTAGTATTTGCATGGGAAATCAGATCTGAAACAGCAACTCTTTGTTTCCAAAGACTTTTTAACCCAATTTGCAAACAAGGACATCGGACCCTGGTGGACATCAGGGAGGGGTAAATGAGCATCATTTATTGATGGGACATGTACTCATTGAGGAGTTGCCACGAGGCGTGGGTCACACATGCACCAGGACAACACAGAATTGTAAATTGATGGGGCTGGAGAGATGGCTCAGGGGTTAAGCCTCTGCCTTGCAGGCAGAAGGTCCTGAGTTCGAATTCTAGACGCCACGTACAGACACCAGGCGGAAGCGGGGGCGGCCTGCGTTTCTAGTCCTGGTAGGGCGGAGCCTGTGAATCCCAGGGCAGAGTAGACAAGGAGGAGGTGAAGGCGGTCCAGGGTGGTTCCCAAATTCACCCGTGGTTCTACATGCACACACATACACACACATGCACACATGCACAACTGAATAAATAAAAAAATTTAAAAATATTGTAAATTGACTTAAAACATTAAGAGCGAACTCTCTCTCTCTCTCTCTCTCTCTCTCTCTCTCTCTCTCTCTCTCTGCGTTTGTATGTTGATTACTAGGTCCTGTCATGTCACAAGGACAAAAGATTTGACACACGTCCAGACACTGTCGACGGTGCCAGTAATGCCGCAGGCTGGCAACGGATACTGCCCTCACACCACGTGCCTTCTTAGGCAGGTGACAGGCAATGGCTGGCATCTATAAACAGGTCTAAGATCAGCAGTGCTGTGCCAAAAACTCAAGTCGGAGGGAACGGAAAACAAGAATGGGTGCTACTCAGACAGGGAGTTAGGAAAAGGCCCGAAGCCCACATGCGTCTCTGGGGAATCGTCTTTAGGGCAGAGGAACAGCAAGTGCCAAGACCCTGGGGGGAGGGCGGAAGCAGCCCCTGGGTTGCTGGATGCGAAGAATGAACACGCTAAGGTTTTCTATACCATGCTAAGGACTGTGCCTTTTACTCCGAGCACAGGAGACACAGCACAGGTTTCCTGGCTGTCTTACGAGTCACCACGACTTTGCAAAGCTGGCGGAGGGGCTCCAGCTTAGGGCTTGTGGGGTACACTCCTTGGCTTAGATTTATTTGTCATGAAAGGAGACTACTTTTCACTCTAAGGCCATTATCTGGGGGAGGGGAAGAGGTCCTCCAAGCCCCAAGCGGCATTTCCAGTCAGGGCCACGCTGCAGTACCTGTGAAAATTACTGAAACAAATCCAAGTTCACCTCAGCTTGTGGCCTCTAGGACGGGCCCTGCTCTGGGGTGGGTAACAGATGAGTCTCTGCTCAGGTCCAGCTCCTGCTCCCTCCTCTGTTCCTTGCACACACACACCCCCCTCAGGTGCCTGGCCTCTGAGGCTCCTTCTTCCATCTCATTAAGCCGCTGGGATTGATTCTGTGGGCAGCAACACCCGGCCGGTCAGCTCTCTGAACGTTCCAGGATCCAGTGCCTCTTCAAAGGTGAATCAGCTGTTCTCAGCTCTGTTGGGCTCCGCTGAGCTGGGAAGTCGGTCTTCTCTGGGTCCCTCCTATGAGTTTTCTCCCAAGGTCTCCCTACCCCGGCTGGCAAGGAGAATCTGTTCCTGCCACCCCCTTGTCTGGGGCGTGGCACGCTGCTTGGGCCTAGAGAAGAAGGCACGTGCTTTCATCTTCCACAGAGGCTACCCTGCTGGTCACCATGCCTGAAAGCCGAGGGGTCCCCTTGGGAGCCTCGAGCCTGGGAGGGAAGCCAGGGGACCTCAGCCCTGGTGTGCTGTGGTGAGGATCAGGACTCAGCAGAGCCAGATGAGGGGTGTCTGGATTCAGCAGACAGTGAGGTCTCTTCACCGTCTGGCCTGTTGGTCAGGATTCCTAGGGAGGGAACCACTGTGTGCTGATATGGAATTGTCAAGGCTCAAGGGTTTGAAGCCCAGGTTCAAGTCCCAGCCCAGA
Source organism: Typhlomys cinereus (assembly GCA_023101885.1). NCBI lineage: Eukaryota > Metazoa > Chordata > Mammalia > Rodentia > Platacanthomyidae > Typhlomys > Typhlomys cinereus. Next base: position 870,878 of record JALPQD010000469.1, on the reverse strand, counting down.
CACTTACACACTGTGTGGCTCTGATCAGTTACTAGCTGTCTCTGATCCTTGCTTTCTCATCTCCAAAGGTGGGTCAGGGGAGAGATTGAGAGATTGTGCGAAATAGTGAATTTGAACTTGAACTTTGCCCTTCTAAATCCTGCCCTGTCATCTCCCTCCCCTCCAGTTATCTCCCCCACCACCTGATCGCTTGACCTTTTATTCTTTCTATAAGTGTTCATCAAGCCCTACTTCACTGTGAGCTTGTGGATCTCCTGAGACCAAAGCTGTTTGAAGGAACATTCCAGAGGGAGCCCTGATGGCTGCTTTTACTCTCACCACCTCCCCTCTCCCTCGGGGGCCTCTTTTTGATAAGGACTTGCAGTTTCCGTGGGATTTTTCCCATCAATTGCATCTGCGAGTCCTTCCCAGTGGGAACTTCCAGGCAACTGGTCTCCTTGGCTCTTGTCCTGTGGCCTGTTGGCTTCTGTTGACCTGGGTCTCCCCCCAAGACCAGACTGTGTGAAGGTGATCTCCACTACTTCCTTCTTCCTAGGGCGCCTGAGACAATCTGGTTCCCCCACACACACACACACACACTCCAGACTGCCCTTCTGAGAGAGAGAGAGATTCTTCAACAGAGATCCTTGAGCCTTCAGAGCCCCGTTGGAGCATATATTTGCTGATGCTTACCAGATAACTTAGGAAACTTGGCAATGGTACCATTTTGTGCCCAACAGCCTGTAACGCTAGCTGTCCACAGTGAACAAGGCCTGCGGGACCTGCACCCCTGCACCCTGGTTCTGGATCTGGCCATCAGTGCAGACAATGTAGATGTTAGCAAGTGACTGGGAAGCAGGGATAGCTGAGCGCAGTCAGTTGTCTTCCTTTCCGGTCATCCTTCCCCAAGGGAAGACGCACAGACCGACTTCATGGTGGAGACGAGCCCTGGGGCCTTGTGCCTGGACCAAGAGGCACCTTGCCCTGTCCAGGCCTGGATGCGGCGCCCACCAGATGCAGACAAGTGTATCATTCGTATCGCCCCAAGTTTTTGGATGCTGAAGCTAAGGTTTCCAGAGACTGTGCCTAGGTTGCACGGTGAGTGCACGCGGTGGCTTGGTGGGAGCTTAATTGATTGACAGCCCAGCTACCATCCCAGGGTTCATCAGTGCCTGGCTGAGGCCCAGGTACAGTGGGGTGTGGACTCTCCATGCCAGACTGAACCTGGGGTTGTGTGGCAGGGTGAGGCTCTTCCTATCCCAGCCTCAGGCTGTCCTCTTCTCTCTAAGGGTCTCTCAGTGTACAGACCTCCCCCACCTCTGCTCCCTCTCCTTCCTCCTCCACTGGTGTTTCCTCTGATAAACACATTGTGTTTCTAAGCCTCTGGTGGGAAGACCGAGACCCCCCACACACACCAGGCTTCCCCTCAGTTGCTTTTCTCGCAGGAAGAAGGAACATTTTCAAACCACTAGCCAGACAGACCACAGAAGTTCAAAGGCCGACAGAATGGAAAACTCCTGCAACAAGAACAAGTCCAGATTCCTCCATTGACATGCCTGGGGGTGAGGACAGAGGTGGGAGGGTAGCCCACCTGGCTCCCAGGAAGTAACACCACCCAGGAGAGGAGGGAGGAGTGGCAGGCGGCATTAACTGGCCTCTGGACCCTAAACCCATGTGTGGGCAACACTAATTTGCTGAATCCTCTCCCATACTAGAAGACAAGTCGAGGCTCCAAGATAACTCAGCTTTCCCTGTGTCTTGGCGAGGTTACCATGCGGCAGGACCCAGGTACGACAGAGCAGCGGGCACATTCCAAAGCCTGGCTTCGAGTCCCCAGAATATTTTGGGCATGTTGCTTAGCAAATCTTCTCTCTGTCTCTCTGTCTCTCTGTCTCTCTGTCTCTCTGTCTCTCTCTGTCTCTCTGTCTCTGTCTCTCTCTGTCTCTCTGTCTCTCTCTCTCTCTCGTGTATATGTGCATGCTAGAGGTCAACATCTGTTATCACTGGAGGTCAGTTCTCTCCTTTCCACCTGTGGGCTCCCAGGTTTGAACTCAAGTCCCCAGTCTTGCAGAGACACCTTACCTGCTCCGTCATCTCACGGACCCAACATCTAATATCATTGTCAATCATTTTTCCTCTTTTTATTGTCCTCTTGTCTCTGGACTGGGATTACAGTCACACACTGACATTCTTAGCTTTTTATGTAGGTACTAGGGATCTGAACTCAGATCCTCAGGCTTGCGCATATAGCTAGCACTTCACTACCAACTGAACCATCTCCCAAGCTCAGTCTCTACTGTTCTGACCTCGGCTCCGCCCACCTCACCCCGGGCCAGCTGTTTTTCCATGACACCAACTTGTCTCCACCCCGTTATTGACACCTGCAGGACAAGGATGTTTAAAAGCTCAAACACAAATTGCCTGAGAGCTGACGTCCTGATTCATAATTCAGTGTTACCCGTTATTTTTCTAAAACAGCTACATATCAACAACTAAAACCCTGATAAATCAGCAAGGAACACACAAAAATGGAAGGCTCCAAGCCAGGACCCAAAAAAAAAAAAATCCCCCAGATTCCTTCCCCATGAGGGGAACTTTTCCACAGGGACCCGTCTCAGCTTTAGCCGGGAACCGGCTCTCCTCTTTGAGAAAGCTCTGGATAAAAATAGCCAGGCAGCGGGCGGCCTTCTGAGGCTTGAGGAAGCCAGGGGACAGTGCGAGGGCAGGGGCCTCGGCTGCCATGCCCAAGTCTCTGAGCAACAGGAAGGAAAATGCGCCTCCACAGTCTAGGGTCTGGGGGTCAGGTCAGGAGGGTCTAGGGCCAAAGGCTTCAAAGTGAAAAGAGGAAGAAGTTCTTGGGTCAAGGCTGTAGCTGTGGTTCTGCGCGTGGAGTGTTTGTCTCGTATCTGTGGATCCCTGGGTACCGGCACCCAATAAAAAGGTGTGGAGGCACATGCATTGGGAAGTGGGGGCAGGATGATCAAAAGCTCAAAGGACACTGTGGCTGTAGAGCAAGTTCAAGTTCAAGTTCAAGGCCAGCCTAAGTTATGTGAGCTCCCCCACACACACTATTTCTCCTTACCCCAAAATGTTATCTATCATCTATCTATCTATCTACCTATCTATCATCTATCTATCATCTATCTATCTTTCTCTCTTTCTTTCTTTCTCTCTTTCTTTCTTTCTTTCTTTTTTTCTGTCTGTATCTCTTTCTCATTCTTTTATTCCCTCCCTCTCAAATAAACAAATAAATTCAACAAATGAGAAATTCTGCTCATGTTCTCAGAGTGACCCCGGCTGACACACCAGCATGAGAGGCAGGTCCATCACCAAACGAGAAAGACCAGGGGAGCCTTTAGTTCTCTGAAAAAAGACCCCAGTTTGAACCATTGGAATGTACTGAAGCCCAAGCAGTCCCTTCCGGAGGCCCAGGGTCTAGGGGTGTGCTGTCCCTACCCCCCCACACACACTCCAGTTTTAGACTCCACCCTTCTCTTTCTTAAGTGACCCCTTGGACTGACCAAGACCAAACTGTTTCTCTTGAGGGCCACCTGAGCGAGCTCTCGGGCAAGCAGAACTGGGGGTTCGAAGGAGCTTGGGCTCATGGACTCTGAGTTGGAAAGAACTCCCCGAAGGCCTCCCTGTCCTTCTCCGAGGTCCGTGTGCACAGAAGAGGGTGGCAGTGTGTCTAGGTCCTCCCTGGCGTGGCTACGTTCAGTCTGGCCAGTGTTTATTCCATCCCAGTAACAAACTGCATACCTACTGAGCAGATAGATACATGCGCGTGCAAGGGCGAGAGGCTGTAGCTTTACAGAGAAAGCCTGTCTAATGGGGTGACATCTGAGCAGGGGCCTGAAGGCAGTGGAGGGGAGCCGTAGAAGACCACTGGTGGGCTGGGGACATGGCTCTGTTAACAAAGTCCTGCCACTGTGCAAGCACGAGGACTGAGTTTGATCTCCAGAAACCACATTCGAAAAACCAGGCGTGGGCTGGAGAGATGGCTCAGCGGTTAAGCCTCTGCCTTGCAAGCAGAAGGTCCTGAGTTTGGATCTTAGACCCCATGTAAAAATACCAGCCGAATATGGCGGCAGCCTGTACTTCTGACCTGGAAGGCAGAACCTTGGAAACTCCAGAGCAAGCAAAGAGGAGCTATGCAATCCAGGGTACTTCCCAAAGTCATCCTTGAGACTCCACAGCTACACACAGCGCCCTCTGATACACACACACACACACACACACACACACACACACACACACAGGAAAAAATTTTGTAATTAAAAAAAAAAGTCAAATGTGATGACATGTACTTAAGTACTTGTAACCCTAGCACTGGGGAGGCAGAGACATGTGGAGCCCTAGGCTGGCTGGCCAGGCATCTTTAGACTACTTGATAAGTTTCAGGCCAGTGAGAGACCCCGCCCCAATACATACATACATATGTACATACATGCAGACATACATATACACACATACATATATACACACAAATACACAAATAAGGAAGGTACCTGAGAAATAACACCCAAGATTGTCCTTTGGTCTCCATACATGTGCACGCACAAACATGCATGCATGTGTATGAGCATTAAAAGAATACTAGCAATGGAGTTGGAGAGATGGCTCAGTGGTTAAAGCCTTTACCTCACAAACAAAAGAACAAAAGGATCCCCAGATCCCACATAAAAAGGCTGGGCAGAAATGGTGGTGACTTGTAATTCTGGCCCTGAAGGCAGAGCTTGGGAAACCCCAAAGCAAAGCAATGTGGAGGTAGAACAATACATGGTGATTCTTGAAGTCACCCTTAGGCCTTTACACACACACACACACACACACACACTCAAGAGTTTTCTTGTACACTTCCCTGAATACATACATATATGTGTACATACACGCAAACGCAGACACACACATACGCGCAAAAGAAAAAAATTTTAAAAAAGAATACCGACAAGGAAACATTCCTGGTTGGAGGCAGAGCAAGCACAAAAGCCTTAGCCAGTTGAAGGACTAGCAAGAAGCTGGGGAGCTGGAGTGGAGCATTTGGAGATAGGATCCCTGGCAGAGGGGTCTCGTGGACCTCCGGATTGCAGCTTGTTCCTGGATGAGGCTCTGCAGGGCTTTGAACGAGACTCAGTCAGACTTGGATTTCCAGGAATCACTCTGATGAGCATGTAGACATGATGCGATTAGCGGGGTCAGGCGTGGGACAGAGGAACGCCGAAAGAGCCGCAGCATGAGGTGGAGACAGTGCGGGGCTGAGGGAAGGCCACTGTGAGCTCATGGGAAGTGACTGGATCCTGGATGTGTAACCCACAGGATTTGATGTTTGAACAGACATGAGGTGGGAGGAGAAAGAGGTGTCAGGAAGACCCACAGTGACCTGGCCTTGGAGAAGTGGTTTGCAGAGAGTCCCTCCTTTCTCTGCTTTGTTTCGAGCCTCTGCACAGGAAGGTAGTGAAAGTGAGGGCAGATTGTTAGCCACAGCCTGAGCACTGGACGCAAGCCCAGCACACATGGAACGCTTCCTGGCAAAAGCGTCCTGGACATAGGAAATAAAGGAAACCTGTCCAGTCGTGAGCCAATTACTGATACGTTAAGATGAAAATTCTTCCAGGGCTAGGGCTGGTGCTCAGTCGGTGGAATGCTTGCCAAGCATGCAAGAAGCCCTGAGTTCAATTCTCAGCACCACATAAAACCACACTGTGTTGGTACAGGCCTGTGATCCTACCCCTGGGGAGGGAGAGACAAGAATTAGGAAGTCAAGGTCATCCTTAGCTGCATTGTGAATTCAAAGCCAACCTGGACTACGTGACATTCTGTCTCAAAGATAGATAAATAAATAAATAATAAAATAAAAAGACTAAAAAGAACCAAATAGGAATTCTGAAGTTGAAAATACAGTAGCTGAAATGAAAAATTTAAGAGACAGACTCAACATTCCACTTAAATAAAACAAAATAAAGAACTAGAAAACTTGAACATAGATGGACTGAAGAAAGGAAAAACAAAAAAGAATGAGCACAGACATTTAGCAGAAAGGGAGAAAGAATGACAGAAATCAACAGCAACTCGGAGGCTGTGGGACATAGAACTGACATGTGTGCAGAGAGTGTTCTGGCAGAGACAAGGACAAGGAGAATATTTGAAGAAAAAATGGCTAAAACCATGCACATCTGATGACAATATTCATCTCCAGACCAAGGAGCTCAACAAACTCCAAGCAGGACACGCCTAGAGGTTTCTGCATTTAGATGTATTGGATAGCAAAAGACAAAGAGCCTTTTTTTTTTATTTTTAGGGACTTTTTTTTACAAATTATTTTTATTCATTATTAGCGTGTGCTGTGTGAATGTGTACACATACACGGGTGTCCTCTACACATTGTAAATACACATACATATAAACGTGCCCCTCCCCACATACACACACGTGGGGAAAAAATGGAAAGAAAATAGTTAAGAGCCGCAGGGAGACAGTCCGGTGATTAAAGTGCTCGTCGCACAGACAAGAGCCAGAGTCAGGAACCCCGGAGCCCACGTAGATACGGTGGGCACAGTCCAGCCTCTGAAGGCAGAAACTAGGAAGCCCCAGAGCCCGCTGATTAGCTAGACAGTCTTATTAATGAACTCTGGATTTGAGTAAAGAGCCAGAAGAATAGGGAGGAGGAGGAGGAAGAAGAGGAGGACAGAATGATGCCTGATATGATATCAGCTAAGGTCTCTATAGGCACATGTACCTAGCCGCACATATGTGGACAGACATACACACGCATGTACAACTGAAAATGGAAAAAGAAAGTAAGTAACCAAAAATATGTAGCAAAAGAAAAAAGTTAAAGTGGCACACTATAAATTTCTATATAATATAGGGGCTGGAGAGGTGGCTCAGGGGTTAAGCCTCTGCCTTGCAGGCGGAAGGTCCTGAGTTCGGATCTTAGACCCCATGTATAGACGCCGGGCAGAAGGAAGAGGGTATTTGAGTTTCTGGTCCTGGTAGGGTGGAGCCTGTGAATCCCGGGGCAGAGTAAACAAGTAGGAGGTGGAGGCAGTCCATGGTGGTCACTGAATTCGCCCGTGGTTCTACACACACACACACACACACACACACACACACACACACACACACAATTGAATAAATTTTTAAAAATTCTATATAATATAAAGGAAGGACTGAAGAGATGGCTCAGGGGTTAAGATTCTGCCTTACAAATAGAAGGTCCTCAGTTCGGATCCCAGGTCCCATGAAAAATGCCAGGAAATAGTAGCAGCTTCCACTTCTGGCTCTGGTGGGTGGAGCCTGGGAAAGCCCAGAGCAAAGCTAAAGGAGGTAGAAAACAATCCAGGATGATCCTAAGTCACCCTTGGTCCTCCATAGGGATACACAGTGTCCTCTGATATACATCTACACATAAATAAATAAATAAATAAAGTTTGATAACATAAAGAAAAGCAGCATTAGAAGAGACAGAGACATAGACTTATGATACACAGAAAATGAGAAGCAAAACAACAGGGTACATGCTCATCAGTGATTCAACCCCATGACCTGAAAGGTAAAAATAGGACTTATCCACAAGAGGAACAAAGCAAAGCCGCAAGCAGGTTGAAAGTCAAAAGATGGAAGAGCACTTCCTGTCCGAGAGGGCTGGAGCAGCTTATTAATAGAATACACATGAGACTTTAGGACAGCATTGCTATTGGAGACAAAGAAGGACATATAGCAAGAACATTCATCTGTCTTGAAGGGGAGACGGTTACACACACCTAAGCACCAATAATGGAGTGCTTATTAGACATTAGCAATACATTAGACAAAAAATACATTAGACAAAAAAAATGACAAAATGAGAAATAAAAGGAGAAATAGGAAATTCAGCAATAGTAAATGAGGACTTTACTACTGTTTTCATATTTATTTTGTTTCTGTGACAAAGCACCCGATAAGAAGCAAGATGAAGGAAAAAAGTTTTTTGTTTTGCTTTGTTTAGTTTTTGGCTTTGTTTTTTCCACTTGCAATTCCAGGTTACATCCATTATGGCAGACAAGTCACAGTAGCCAGGAGCCTGAAGGAACCAGTCACATCACACCCAAGCGAGAGCAGAAAGCAATGGTGGAATGCAAGCATTCAGCTCACTTTCTTATTAGTTAAGACCCCGAGCCCAGGCAAAGCTGTCACCCACAATGGATGGGTCTTCCCATCTCGAAACAGAATGTCAACCTCCTACAGATGAACCTGGAGTCCTGTCTCTGAAATACAGAGCTGACCAATGAGACTAACCATCACAACTCTCCACTGTCAGTAACAGATATATCTACCATGTGGATCACCAGTAATGTAATAAAATGCTTGAATAACATATAAACCAACAAGACCCAGTAGATAGCCAGACAGCTCTCCACCAGCAGTGGCAGAAGACACATTCTTCCCAAGCACATGTGGCACATTCTAGAGGAGGAGGAGGAGGAAGAGGGGACGGGAGGAAGAGGAGAGGGGAGGGGGAAGAGGAGGGAGAGAGAAGAAAGTTGCTATTACTAACTAACTTTCTACCTTAATAATCTAACTTTCTACCTTAGGAAAGTAGACAAAGAAAACCAAACTAAATCTAAAGCCAAAAATGAAACTTTTGAAAGAACAACCGACAAATCTTTAGCTCAACCAGGAAAAAAAACACCAAAATGAGAATCAGAAATGAAAACGGACACAGTTAATTTCAATCCTACAGAATACAAGGGCTGGTGAGGGAGCGCAACTGACCATGGGTACAAACTAATTAGATAAAGTAGATAAAATGGAAATTGAAAGACACAAACTACTAACATTGACTCAAGTATAAACAGAAATCTGAATGGAGCTATAATAAACAAACAGAATGAATTAGTAACTAAAAACCTTCCCACAAAGCAAAACCCAGACGCAGATGATTTATCTGGTGAATTCTACTCAACAGAGAAGATTCAATACACTCTCTTCCAAAGAGTAAAAGACAGGAACACTTCTCAACTCATTCTGTACAGCCTGTGGACAGCCCGTGGGATCCTGATATCAAAGATGATCAAGGAGATCATGATAAAGGCTAGCGCTGACCAGTATCTCTGAGGAACACTGAACATTCTCAACAAAATGTTTAGCATTCCAAATGAGGCGACATGTGAAAGAGATGGTGCATCAATGCAAACTTGGGCTGATGCCCCCAAATTAATCCTGCACAATCCTCTTAATACAGAAAGGGCATTTAGAAGACTCCAACAAGTTTTCACTACAGAAACGTTCAGTAAGTTAGAAATGGGGAAAAAAAAAAAAACAACTTCCTCAGCTTGATACAGGTCACGAAAAGCCCACAGTTAATACCACTTTTTAAAACATATATTTTATTTATTTATTTATTTGAGGAGACACATGTGGAGATTAGAGGACAATTTTCAAAAGTCAATTCTCTCCTTCCATCTTGGGGCCCCAGGGACTGAACCCAGGTAGCTAGGTTTACAAGCAGGAAGTGTCTTTACCCAGTAAACCATCTTGCCAGCTTAACATGATTTTAATGGTCAAAGACTGACAGTTTTCCTTGTGAGATTATGAATAAGAAAGGGGTGTGTGTGTTCTGCTCATACCATTTCTAGTTAACATCGTACCAGATGCTCCAGGCTGGGCAATTAGGCAAGAAAAAGAAACAAAATGATCTGGTTTGGGGGCGGAGTGAAATTATATCTATAAGTGGCACAGCCTTCTACAAAGAAAATTCTAAGGAGCACACAAACAACCAAGTCATCAGCACTCGTAAATGCAACATGCTCACTGGTTACAGATCGACACACTAAACCAACTGCACTTGTGTCATCCAGGGAAGGTGAAGGAGTCACACTTCCGAACTTCGAAAGTAACAACCATTACCATAGCTCGAGACACTGTGGTACTGGAACAAGAATGCACACACAATTGATGGAAAAGAATCAAGAGTTCAACAATAAACATTTGCATTTATGATTAACTGGTGTTGCAGTTTGCCTGCATGGCTGCTGATAAATGACCATCAAACGGCCTAAGGGAACAAGGGGTTTATTGTCTCTTATGATTATCTGATTACAGTTCTTAGTGCAGTTTGACAGGAGAGCTCATGCCAACACTAAGGCAGAGGGAACTGGCCACATCATCACCACATAATGGCTGAGAAAAGGATGATCCTTACTTGCCAGACCAGCATGTCTAGCCAAGTGTACAAAAGGATGCCAACTTCCTCAATCGGCTCTCAGTATTTTATTCATCTGTTCATCTGGGCCCAGTCCCACCTACCATGGGCTGGACCTTCCCCATCAACTAGACAATCTCCTGCAAGTTTGCTCTGGGCCTAACTCAACCTACTAATTCTCTACAAATGTGCCCAGAGCTCAAACCCTCAACAGTCAGTTGACACCTGTGCCTAAGTATGACATGCTGGTACCAAGGCAATTCAATGGGTGACAAGACTGACCTTTTCAACAATGCTGGGACAACTGGATATGTACATGCTGAAGAATGAAATAGATCCCAATCTTATGACAAAAATGAACTCAATGTGGATCAGAGATCTAAATGTAAAAGCCAATGTTATGAAGCTCTTAGGGGAAAAAAAAAACCTGTAGTAAATCTTGATGAGCATGGATTAAGTGCTGGCTTATTAAACATGGCATCAAAAGTTCAAACAAGAAAGGAAAACATCTAAGGCAGTACTTCTGTCATCTTCAGTGTGCCAAAAGATGCTGTCGAGGAGGTAGAAAGATCACCTCAGAAGAGAACATTTGACAACTCATTTCACTTAAAAAAAATCAAGTATTTAGACTATACAAAGAATTCTTTCAGTTACATTTTTATTTGTAATAATTTTTTTAATATAAAGGATCATATGGTTAGTCTGGCCTTAAACTCACTATGCAGCTGAGACAGGCTTTGAACGTCTGATCTTCTAGCTTTCCCTCCCTCCCTCCCTCCTTCCCTCCCTCCTTCCCTCCCTCCCTCCCTCCCTCCTTCCTTCCTTCCTTCCTTCTTTCCTTTGTTGCATGTGTTGCCTGGGATGGAACCCCAGGCTTCATGTATAACTAGAAAACGCCCTACCAACTGACCTACATCCCCAAACCTCTAGAATATAGAAAGAATTCTTGCAACTCAGTAATAAAAAGACAAGCAGTTTGATTTCTAAAATAGAGAAATGACTCGCATTGGCATTGTGAAGGTTGGTGAGATGCCAAAGCAAGTAATGGAGACTGAATGTAAACCTGAGATCAATTCTCAGCCGTGGTGGAAAGAAAGAAATAACTTCCCAAAGTTATTTCTGACCTCTGACCTCCACATGTATATTGTGGTGCACGCGCGCCCACACACACGTCCCAGGCACCTGCCAAGCTTTCACCATCTGGACCATGAAGCTCCATCCCCCAGACTGCAGTAGGACAGGCAGCACCTGAATGCTGGGAATGGTCTAAAGTCCCTGCTGAGTGAGGAAAAGAACTCTGGTCCCATGAGGCCCTGACTCCAATGTTTTGTGCAAAACATTTTCCTAAAATAGCTCTCCCCAGAGACCCTCCTGGTCTCAATGGACAATCTACGGTCAAATCATCATGATGCGATGGTAGCTTCTCACGAGTCCAACCATGATTTAACCTACACCCACCCCACAACACACACACCCAATCCCGGCACCCAGAATCTTCCAGGAATCACTCGGCCGGCCCATCCTTTCTCTCCATCCCCCAAGTCTACTATCCCCACCAGGCACACATCGGTCAACCCACTAGGGCTACAGTCGACTCTCTCCCTCTTCCAACACCCAGTGGGGCAGGAACTTTTCTGATGTTTGTTTTCAGGGAGGAAACTGAGGCATGAAGGGGTCTGGCAGTCAGCAGCCCAGTATCCCGCAGGGGCATGGAGGAAGCTTTTAAACTTAACCTCTTTGCACTCTTTTCATGAATACCCAGAGACTTGATAACAGAGCTGAAGACCAGGGGTTACCCTGTCCTTCACAGGCCCGGGCAGCAAACCTGCACAACAGGGGCATCTGCCCAGGACTCCATCTCCCAAGCGTCATCCGCCCACCCCAACACTTCTTCCACAACTTCTGCATAAGATCATGAGGATTGTACACAGGGAGTGTAGCCTGGTAACCACAGGTGTAGATGGCGCCCCCTAGAGTTGTATGTGCAAGCCTTGCCTAGGACACCCTATTTTCTTTTCCTAACCTAGTGAATTATGCATGTTTCAAGATCTGGTGCAAATCGTACCCCTTCTCTCTCTCTCTCTCTCTCTCTCTCTCTCTCTCTCTCTCTCTCTCTCCTGGTGGCACTGGCTGCCACCTCTGAACAGCTGCCTGCTTATCTCAGGATGTCCTTGACAAGTTCCAGGAGGGCAGAAGCTGGCCTTGAAACCACTTATTTCTCCCGCCTCACCTGACAAGACGCCAAGCCTCTATAAATATTTGCACTGGCAGCTCTCCAGGTGACGAGGGTGACGCAGAAACTCCAGAAGCAAATCAGACTTCCAGAAGCAGAAGGGTCTAGCAAAGAGCCTCGTCTCTCTATTTTATAAGCAGGGACACTGAGACTTGAGGGGGGGAGTAGCTTGCTTAGAGTCACAGGGTTCGTGGGAGCTCTGACTCCCATCCGGGGGTCCTACCATTGACCACCCTGGGTCTTGACTCTTAGTCCTGCTTCTCCCCTGGACATATGACGGCAGGTCTGCAGCTGGAAGCCCCTGTATAGTTTACTAGATCTCTAGAAAAGCCTCAAGTCACACAATGCTGTCACATGGGGTTGGAAAGGACCTTCCAGACCCGAATCGACCCTCTTTGGCTCCAGGGACCCACATATTCTTTGGGCTCGCTCGAGCTATTTTCCAGCACAGAGTCTAGTTTTTTAAGTCTGTTAAAACCATTTTTGAATAATCAGATTACAAGGGTCTGATTCCCCCTCCCCCCAACCTCCTGCCGATAAAAAAAAACTCAGATGACTGTAGCTTGGAGGGCACTTGGGACCCTCTCTGAGCCTGCTGACCCCATCTCCCTGCCCCAGCTGGGCCAGTCTGGAAACAGCAATTTCCCAGGAGACCTGAGCTGTCAGAAGTCAGCCGCCTCCGGGGCCTGTCCCCGGTGACTAAGCCAGCCAGCCACACTGCAGCAGTACTACCCACAAACCTGGGATTTTTCCATTCCAGAAAAACAGCAGTATCTGCCCAGCCCCCAGCCCCCAGCACAGCAATGGGCAAAAACCAACCTGTTATCTGGGGTCCCCTCCCCACCACCACCACACACACTTTTTTTTTTTCTTGAATGCTTCAGTTCTGACTTTATCGAGGCATGGAACAGGGAGTCCCGTCAGTGCTGGGAAAGCCTTCATTGGCTGGAAGAAGTTGTTTGGGGGGAATGCCGGGGCTGTGTGGGGAGCAACATGGCTGAAGCGGGGGTCCCTGTCTCTGCCCGAAGAAGAGCATCTTTATATGGAGTGTTGTGTTGGGGCCTCTGCAAACCATCCAAATGCAGGAAACAGAGGCATGGGGATGGTGCTGGTCTAGCTGTGAGCCACACCCTGCTAGCAATTGCTCAGAAATGAGTGTGACTGCCATCTCTTGGGACAGATGTGAAGGCTGAGGCTGGGAAAGAGGATGTGTTGCCCAAGGGAATGCTCATTCAGTGTGGCTCCCCGGGTTCCTTCTAGTTCAGCTAGGAGATGAACCCAGGCCTTTCTTACTGTGGATTTGCATTTGCCTGACCGCTCCGAAGTTGGACTTCGGGGTAGATGTGAAAGACCACAGACCAGGATCTTGGGGGATTTGGGGTCTCAAGATGCTTTGGGTCTACACCCTCTCTGCTTCCCAAGTGAGTACAGGACTTGGAGACTCAAGCTCTGGTCTCACACCCTCCCTTGGCAAAAGGCCCTGGCTCCCGTGAGGACTGGAGGAAGGCAGAGTAACACGCAGACATGAGCAGGGCAGGAGCTGTGCTGAACTTGATGCAAATCCTGCCTGACTTTGGGTCACCTACTTAATTCCCTCAGTCCCCATGTTCCACCTGTGGAATGGAGTTATGTCATTTTCAGTCTTAGGACACACACTGACATAAAGCGCGTGGCCTGCCTTGCAATGGCTTGCTGCCCGCTAAGCATGCAATACATGTGTTCTAAAAGGGGGCTGCTGGCTGACCACCAAGTGTCCATGGAACAGGTGTTACACAACCAGTGACTGTGTACGGACGGTGCCAGGTGGTCCCTGGGCGCCTGTGTGAGTGATTACCACATCCCTGAGAGGACAGAAGGGGGATGCCACCAGCCATGGGTCAGAGTGGAGGATGCCAAAGCCCATGAGGTTCAGGGATATCTACATGATTCTCCGGGCCAGAGCTAGAACCCCGAGCTGGAGAAGCGCTTCAGAGACCCTTCCTTCCTCCTGGGAATCTCTATGGCACCTCTCGCTGGATAGCAGGACTCATCCTGCTCCCTCAGTCCCAGTCACAGGTGGGAGCCCCAGGTTTCCAGAGACAACATCACGAGGAGGTGCCCTATGGGCTCAGCTTCCAGGGTGGTCTGACTTCCTAGTCACACCCGGCGCTGGCCCCTCCAACACCGCGAAAGGGCTGGTGTTTGGAACTGAAGGAAAATAGCAGAACTGACCGTGTGTTTCTTCTAAGAGGCCGGCGCGTCTTTCTTTCTCAGCTTTCAATGCTAAGGAAAACACCACTGTGATCTGGAGACACTCATTTGGTCTGTGGTCCATGTGATAAGGACTGAGATCTCTGGTTGACATCCCGCAAGCAATCTGGGATCTACCAATGAGGAAGAGTGGGTTCCACCCAGCTTGTGCATGAGCACAGCCCCCTTGACTGTGGCTGGACAGAGAACTGTGGGAAACCCAATGTGCTCCCCTAAACCAGATTTAGAGCATGGCCTTCAGAAACAGAGATGATAAAAGTGTGCTTGGGGGCTAGAGAAATGGCTCAGGGGTCAAGACTCTGCCTCACAATCAGAAGGACCCAAGTTCGGATCTCAGCTCCCACATAAAAAATGCCAAGCAGAAATAGGTAGTAGATTATTACACTTCTAGCCTTGGAAGGCAGAGCCTGGGAATCCCAGAGCAAAGCAATAAGGAGGTAGAATAATCTGGGATGATTCCTGAAGTCACCCTTGGGCCTCCACACATACACATAAATGAATGAATAAATAAATTAAAAAAAATTTAAACCAGGACTGGTGATGTTGGTGGCTTCAGAGCCACTAATGGCTCATGACATAAAATCGAAATAGCTCAAAATCTATGACATAAAAGTGAAGAACCGTCCCTCCTCTTTCCCACTCACAGAGACAGCTGTTCTCATGTTAGCACATTTGTGTTCCTTTACATGAATTTCCTGTGCACAGATAGGCAGTGTTCATTTTTATGTCTGTACTAACCCTAAAGTAATATCAATATACTCATTGATTTGAACTTTTATTTATTTATGTATTTTTATGTGTGTGTGTGGAGTGACATATGTGCACATGTATGTAATGGTACACATGCACGTGCGTGTGGAGTGACATATGTGCACATGTATGTAATGGTATACATGCATGTGTGTGCGTGTGTGTGTAGGCCAGAGGTTAATGACAGGTGTTGTCTCATACTCCACCTTGTTTTCTTGAGGCAGGGTCTCTCCCTGACCTGCAGCCCACAGGGTGTCGACACTGGCTGACCAGTGGGCTCCAAGAATCCTCCCGCTTCCACCTCCCCAGCCCCTGGATTACAGGCACATGTGTATACCTGACTTCTTTTTTTTTTTTTCTTTATTTATTCAATTGTGCATGTGTGCGTATGTATGTGAGTGTGCACGTGTACGTGTGTGTGTGTGTGTGTGTGTGTGTGTGTGTGTGTGTGTGTAGAACCACGGACGAATTCGCGAACCACCATGGATGCCTCCACCTTCTTCTGCCCCGGGATTCACAGGCTCCGCCCTACCAGGACCAGAAACGCAGGCCGCCCCCGCTTCCGCCTGGCGTCTATACGTGGGATCTGGGATCCGAACTCAAGACCCTCTGCCTGCAAGGCAGAGGCGTAACCCCTGAGCCACCTCTCCAGCCCCATACCTGACTTCTTACATTTGTTCTGAGCATCTAGACTTAAGTCCTTGCGTTTGTGTGACAAGCACTTTATCCCTGAGCCATCTCCCCAGCCCCTGCACATTGCTTTTAATATGTTTTGTGATTCTTTCCTTATCGGCACACTCGAGTCCACCACTTTTTCTTTTAATTTGAAAGGTATTTACTGAGCAGCTTCCATGTATCAGACCCTGCTCAAATGGCACAGTTTCAATAAACACTTGCCGTGTTCCATGCGCAGTGCTACCCAGTTTCTTGAGCCCAGCATTATCGGTATTTATGGTAGATAATTACTTGTGTTTGAAAGGAGATTAAACTTGGCAAAAGACACAGAAAGAATGTTCTTGAGTCAAGGAAAACCAGGAGTGTGTGATATCTAGAGAGTTGCCCACAGCTGTGTAACAGCCCCCGTGTGGATAGCCCACAGTGGGACAGGCCATTTCTCAGTGGTTAGACCTTTAAGCGGTCTAACTTGTAGTCAACACTAATAACACCCCCATGAGCATCTTTATACATCCATCTCTGCACATAACTTCAAGTGTGTCCAGTAGGTAAATAACAAAAGGGAATGTGTTACCATCAAGGATATACGTCCTTACATTTTATGTATGAGTATGTCTACCCGTGTGTGTGTGTGTGTGTGTGTGTGTGTGTGTGTGTGTGTGTACATGCACAAGCATACAAGCATGCATGTGTACATACATGTGGAGGCCAGGGGATAACTTCTAACATTGTTCCTTAAATGCTGTCACCTTTATTTTTTTAAGGCAGGGTTTCTCAATGATCTATCTGGAGGTCACCAAGGAGGCCACACCCACTGGCCAGTGAACACCAGGGATCTACCTGTCTCTGCTTTCCCAGATTATAAACTATGTCACCATGTTCTGTTGTTTTTTTTTAAATGTGCATCTAGGGATTAAATTCAGGTCTGCACACTTACACAGCCAGTACTTTACAGCTCTCTCCCCAGCCTTGCCTTGACGGCTATTGTTAGGTTGCCCTGCGAAAAGCACATTATGGTCACGCTCATGCTCCCATCAAGAGCAGGCCAAGAGCGGTACATGGTCATTATCCCAGCTATTCTGGCTGAGGCAGGAGAATCACAAGTTGGAAGTTGGGTAGCTTAAGTTACAAGACTATCTCAAAACAAAACAAATTACAAAGAGGTGGGGATATCTGCTTGGAGACAGAATACTTGCCAAGCATGAGCGGGGCCTGGGCTCATTCCCCCTTATCGTCATCATCATCATTATCATCAGCATAGAATAATAGAATAACAACAACAACAATGGTAATAAAACAAAAGGACTTGCTTCCTCATGTCTTGGGTAGCCCTGGATCTTTCTGAAAGACTAAGCACAAAGTGCAATAGCAAGGCCAGAGGATCAGCTCTGGGCCCCCGGGTCCTTAGAGCAGAGAGAGAGCAGATGTGTGGACGTGGAGATGGGAGGACAACCTTTGGAAGTCAGTTCTCTCTCTCTACTATGGGGGTTCCGGGGCTCAAACTTGGGTCATCCAGATGCCTTTACCCACTGATCCCCTTCACCAACCCCTCCCATATACTCTCAGTCACCTCTAGATTGCTCCTAATATCTCAAAAAATATAAGTGCAATATAAACTAGTTATTATAGTCTATGGTCTAGGAAAAATGGCAAGAAAAAATTTTGTTTGTTCATTTCAGACACATCCCCCCCCCAACCTTTTTAATCTTTGTTTGACTGGATCCATAGCGTGGAACCTGGGATGACCGTATTGCTGCAAGTGCTCACTGGGCAGGTACTTGGAATGAGGCTCCGGGGCCTTCTTCGGTGGTACGTGCATTGTCACGGGATCAGATATAATCCTCCCTCTCTTCCTCTCTGGGCAACACGCTCTTCCCTTTGCACACAGGCACACAAGCACCAGCGTGGCGTCCTCGCCACCACACATGAGCTTCACACAGGCTAACGCGAAGATAGGTCTTCAGCATGTCTTTTCCTTTGGTATTTTGGGAGGAAAAAAAAAAAAGATGCCCTACGTGCCTTCCTGACTTTAAAGTTCCAGTAGTATATGGCCAAAAAGCCCTGAATGTGCCTGTTGCAGTCCGCCTGCATGGTTGCTGATAAATGACCAGAACACAGCTTAAGGGAACAAGGAGTTTACTTTCTTACGATAGTCTGGTTACAGTTCATAGTCCAGCTTGACGGGAGAGCACGCACTCTAGGCAACCAAACTTGCAAAGGGCAAGAAACAAGGTTGCCAACACAGCTCTCCTCTGTCAAGCAAACCAGTCCATCGTCCTTATATTCAGTTTTACCAAAGTCCTTGTTTCCCTTATCACAAATTGGGCCCAAA
This sequence comes from Typhlomys cinereus, assembly GCA_023101885.1. Classification (NCBI taxonomy): domain Eukaryota; kingdom Metazoa; phylum Chordata; class Mammalia; order Rodentia; family Platacanthomyidae; genus Typhlomys; species Typhlomys cinereus. Next base: position 852,476 of record JALPQD010000469.1, on the reverse strand, counting down.
CAATGTCTCTCAGCAATTGGCCCACTAAACGCTGAAGAACGGTATTTGTAAATCCACAAAGTGAAAATTCTCAAGCATTTTCAACTTTGTCCAGCGAAACCGTTCCAAAGACACAAAATCCACAGTCAGATTTATCAGCAACACCCCACTTCTGGTACCAAATTCTGTTGCAGTCTGCCTGCATGGTTGCTGATAAATGACCAGAACACAGCTTAAGGGAACAAGGAGTTTACTTTCTTACGATAGTCTGGTTACAGTTCATAGTCCAGCTTGACGGGAGAGCACACGCAAAAGCCAAGGTTGCCAACACCAGGGCCGAGGGAACTGGCCACCATAATGGCTGAGAGATGGACAATCCTTACTTGCCAGACCAGCATGTCTGGCCAAGTGAACAGAAGGATGCCCACTCTCTCAACCAGCTCTCTGTGATTTATCCAGGGCCTAATCCCACCCACCATGGGCTGGGTCTTCCCCAGCAGCCAGACAATCTCCTTCAGGTTTGCTCTGGGCTTAACTCAACCATCAACTCTCTACACCTGTGCCCAGAGCTCAAACCCTCAAGAGTCAAGTTGACACCTGTGCTTAACTATGACAGTGCCCAATCTTGTTTTATTTATTTATTTATTTATTTATTTGTTTATTTATTTATTTATTTATTTATTTAGTGTGTATGTGTACACAGGAGTGCACTTGAGTATTGTGGCTGTGGAAGCTCAAGGGTGACATCTGGAATTGCCCTAGATTGCTCTACCTCCTTATTGCTTTGCTTTGGAGTTTCCCAGGCCCTCCTTCCAAGGCTAGAATCACAGGCCCTTGGCATGTCTACCTGATGTTTTTACAAGGGATCTGGGATGCAAATTCCAGTCCTTTTGCTTGCGAGGCAGAAACTTTAACTCCTGAGCCATCTCTCCAGCCCTGAAAGTAGCTTTCAAACTTCTTCTTTATGTTAAATATGAGGGACAGGAAGGTGAGGCAGAGACAGTGAGGGGTGTGGTAAGTGACAGACTGACCAGGGGTGGATCTGATCCAGTGGAAAGGCGTGGGAGGCAGAAGCAGGCAGGAGTGCCAGGCAAAAGGTGAAGGCGATGTAGACTAGTGACAAGACAGAGAGAATAGTTGGTCGAGACAGAAGTAAAATCACAGCGGAAGGGCAGAGGCTCAGGGGTTCAGAAGGATTCTTGAATTCCAGCTCATGGTGGGGCCTTTTCCAAAGTGTGAGAATATTGGAAGAGCCCCAGGTTCCAAGGCCTGAATGCGGCGGGGCCATATTTTAGCTTATTTGGTCTTTTATGTCCCAGCACTTCAATCACGCAGCTTGCCTGACTTAGAGTTACCCTCCCTGCCTGGGGCCAGAAGGTAACTTACATGGGCCTGTTTACAAATTCCTCTTAAATCCAGCTCAGACTTCTCCAGCCTGGCTCTCACATTCGGGAAAACCTTAAGCAGTCATCCGAACTTCTTGTTCCTGCCTCGGCTTTCCATTTTTCTCTTGCTATTTTCCAGAATGGACAATTCCTCGGAAAGCCTGGGAGATGGGGTTTGGTGTTTGGAAAACACAGTTGTGCCTGCCTGTTATAATAGCCTTGCCCTATGTCATGGTCCAGTCCTGACCACCTGAGGGGGGGTGGCGCTTGAGCTGTCTGAGGAGAATATACACAAACACAGCAAAACCACTAAAGAGAGTGCTCTGGAGGGAAGAGAAGTCTCCCCCACCATGTGATCCACAAACAAATTTAGCCAACCCTGTGCTAAGTGTCCTTGAAGACTGAATTAGCTTGGATCACATGCCCACTTGACTTTGGGAAGAGAGGGGCTTCAGCCCTGAGTCTCCAGTACCCAAGTACTAGAGTACTCCAGTACTCCAGCATAGTATTACTGTACATAATAAATGCTCAGTAAACTGTGCCAAACGAATGAATGCGAGAAGATTTTATCTCTTGTTTAAGCAAAGGCCCTTTTGTCTAGTTCTTCCATCACAAAGCAGTGTTTAGGAGAGGCTGCTCAAGCCTCACACGTTGGAACAATTAATAAGAGAGGAGGAGGGAGCTGAGCACTGGGGGGTGACACATCTCTCTCTGGGCAGCCAGGGTCCCTTGGCTCAGATGTACAGTTGGCTCGCATTCCACGTGACATGTACTTTGTAAAAGTGGTGGTGGTTTTTTGTTCATGTTTCCTCCCCAAAGCTAGAATAAAGTCAATGGTTTATCATACAATTGTTAGCAATATTTTTTTTCAAAGCACTAGCCCTTCCCTTGTTGCATTCCATTGTATCAACCCCGTAAGACTTCTCCCCTGCCCCCCCTTTGGAAGGCAGGTACGGTGGCTCTAGTGGATCAGTCCGTTATGGTTCCCTTGGCTCACAGACTCTGCTCTTACCCAGTGACTCCTGTCTTCAGTGCACACGGGTCCCCACCTCCCCACCCGCGCTGCCAGCAACCCCAGCCTGAGGTCCTTATTGCCCACCAGGGCTGCGTGCAGTGGATTCTGCTTCAGGTCTCTCTGGAAAACAGCAGATCCTGTCCCTTTGGGTACCATCCCAGGGCAAGGCCTGAGACCTCTCTAGACCTCGGAACACCAGAGCACGGGATAAAGCAGAATGTTTAGTCTCCCGAGCAGGGAAGGCGCCCATGAAGTATGTGAAGACTCCAGAGTGACTGCGGCATCAGGAGCCAACGCTCTTGCAGATTCCCTGGGGACCCAAGGCTTCCCCGGAGGCCTGGGACACAGTGACATGCAGCGATGGATCCAGCCCTGCCCATGTCCCACCCTCGTGGCTCGAACAGCAGACATTCAGCGGCAACCACTAGAATGTCTTGCTCACTTATTGATTAATTCTGCAGTGCTCGGGATCAAGCCCAAGACCCTGTGTGCTAGGCAAGCGCTCTGCCACTGAGCTGCCCTCCCCACCCCGCCACCGCCCCAGCCCAAGCTCACATTCTGCGACAGGTGCTTAAGCGGAGCATCTCGGAAACTCTGCGGACTTCTTTGGTACAGCTTTTCTCCCCCTTCTTTAGGTCACACTCTGCATCCACTGGCATGGCCCTATCCACCCTGCCGGTCCTTCCACATGTTCTCGATCGGGTCCCAGGAGCTACTTGGTAGTAGTAGAAGTCTCCCAGGTAGGTGAACAAGGCAGGAGAGAGAGTCATCTTTCTGTATTCTTGTCCAGACGTGCTGGTCTGGCAAGTAAGGACTGTCGCTCTCTTAGCCGTTACATGGACATGCTGTGGCCCGTGGACATGCTGTGGCCTTGGTGTTGGTTTGCGCTCTCCTGCGAAGCGGGACAAGCAACTGAAACCAGACTATCTGAGCCATGCCATGTAAGAGAGAGTAAAGCCTCTTGCTCCCTTCAGCCCTTTGGTCATGAATTTATCAGCAACAATGCAAAGAAACTGCTACAGAATTTGGCACCAGAATCCTCTTTGAACGCCCCCCCCCCTTTCCTGGGGACAGTAAGATATCTGCAGCAGTTCGCCTGCATGGTTGCTGATAAAATCACCATTAAATGGCTTAAGGGAAAAAAGGGGTTTATTTTCTCTTATTTTTCTCCAGTTACAGTTCATAGTCCAGCTTGACGGGAGAGCAGGCACCAACACCAGAGCCGAGAGAACTGGCCACACCATCACCACATAATGACTGAGAGAGGGACAATCCTTACTTGCCAGACCAGCATGTCTGGCCAAGTGTACACAAGGATGCCAACTTCCTCAACCAGCTCTCTGTATTTTATTCCAGGGCCTAGTCTCACCCACCATGGGCCGGGCCTTCCCCACCAGCTACACAATCTCCTGCAGGTTTGCTCTGGGCTTAACCACTAATTCTCTACAACTGTGCCCAGAGCTCAAACCCTCAACTGTCAAGTTGACACCTGTGCCTAACTATGACAATATCCTTCTTGTTCAGTCACGAGAGCTGCTCATGTTGGTGGGTCAGCAGACACCAGGTTCAATTTTATTAACCTTCACAGTAAGAGCTGGTATTGGTTTGCTGAGAGTGCGGACTCTAGGGCTAACATCTGGGACTTAGAAGCTTGGCTCTTCCAGCTGTGTGACATTGAATCTGTTTCCACATCTGTGAACAGGGAGCGACACCCACTTCCCAGGGCTGTGGGGGGAAGAAGACATTCGCTGCTGCAGCCCACTTGTCCACGTGACCAGGTTCCTGCACTACGGGAAGCAGTAGAGGACAGGCGCCATCCTCAGCATCCCACGGATGCAGAAATGGAGGCTTTGAGAGGTAAGAATCCTTTGCCCAGGTTGACAGTGCTCACATACAGATGGGCTGCATTTCAAATGCTCACCGTTCACCCCCAAACCCCTTTCCTCACCACTACGCAAAAGGAGCATCAGGGGGACGCCGTGGGAGCTTGGGAGATGGCTCAGTAGGCAAAGTGCTTGTCGCCCAAGCATGAGAAACGGAACCTGGATTCCTGGCAACCGCGTGACGAGCCACACACGGGGTACACACCTGTCATCGCAGCACTGGGGACGCAGAGACAGGGCGATCCCTGGGGCTTAATGGCCGGTCAGCCTAGCTTACTTAATACGGTCCAAGCCAGGAGAGACCCTGTCTTGAAAAAGAGGATTTCTTTTTTTTTTTTTTATGTATTCAATTGTGCGTGTGTGTGTGTGTGTGTGTGTGTGTGTGTGTGTGTGTGTGTAGAACCACAGTCGAATTCGGGAACCACCATGGACGCCTCCACCTCCTTGTTTACTCCGCCCTGGGATTCACAGGCTCCGCCCTACCAGGACCAGAAACGCAGGCCACCCCCGCTTCCACCTGGTGTCTATATGTGGGGTCCAGGATCCGAACTCAGGACCTTCCACCTGCAAGGCAGAGGCTTAACCCCTGAGCCACCTCTCCAGCCCCGAAAAAGAGGATTTCTAAGGAACAGCACCGAGGCTGATTCTTGGTGTTTTCTCTCTCTCTCTCTTTCTCTCTCTCTCTCTCACACACACACATACACACACCATGACCCCCATGCAGACCAAGTTCAATCTGACATTGCCATTTGCCCTCAGGCCTCTCGAATGTTCCCAAGCAGCAAACTGCCCAGCCACCAGAGCACAGACAACAGAACCCCAGAATCCTGCTATTCAGGCGCAGTCTCTGGCGGTGCTGCCTCCCCGGGCGGCTGGTCCTTCAAGATGCCCTCTGAGCACACAGACAGCATGTCCAGGTTGAGAGGGACAAGGACAGAAGATGGGAGTCGGCTGCCATTCGCCTCACATACACTAAGCTAGCCTATGTGATGGATGCTGGGAAATACAATGGAATGGAAGCACCGGACTCTCCGACAGAGAGCCGCACCCTACTTGCTATTTCTAGGGTCAGGCAGCTCTCTCTGCCCCATCTTGTAACCACAGGAATAAAGACGTCCAGTAACAGAACACCTACAGGGTGCCAGCCCTGAGCGTGGTAATATGACCTTCTATCGTCTCTGTTAACCCTCACTAGAAACCAGCAAGATGGGCATTAATAGTTCCATCCCATTTTCTCAGAGGCTCAGAGAAGTGGGGTGCCTAGCCTGCCGCAACTTCGGGGCACAGGCCAAGTTCCCCTGTGACCTCTCCCCTGTATCCAGGTGCTTGCTCTTGGTCTGATCCAGGGCTTCATCTGCACGAGGCAACAGGGACTTGGTTTGAGGAACCAGCTTTATCCTGGCACAGCAGAGGACCCAACCCATCGGCACCCGCTGCCAGAGACCTCTTCCCCGGGGACCTTGAAGTCCCAGCTTTTAGGCAGAGACTGACCGGAAGCAACAGCTCCAGAGCGCAGATCATGAGAGGAATCTGGAAAAGCAGCTTCGGGGTGGCTTTTTTGTCCAGGCTCTGGCGTGCCTGGTTGGGAGGGGCTCCTGGATGGGGGAGAGGGGTGGGGGTGCTGCTTGCCTCCCCTTCTCATCGCAAATAAAATTCAGTCCCCAGAGAGCCATCCATCAGAGGGAAAGGGAGCCCGTGGCATTCCTGGGGCGGCCCTGGTGAAACCCAAAGCAGCCCTGAGGTTGGGTCCGCCCTGCAGCTCCCTGCCCCAAGGGGTTTCCAGGTGGCACTGATTCAGGCCTTGTATGGGCAAAACCATCCTGCCGAGGCCTGGCTTTGGAGCAAGCTCTATTTGTAGCTATGGTCTCCTCTTCAGTTCTCACTGGCAAAGGCACCAGCCAAAATCCTGGATACAGCAGTGGGAGGTGGGTGAGGGGCTGGGGGACTTTGCTTGAGTCCCCAACCTCAACGAAGAGGAGGAGGAAGATAAAAATATGAATACTAATAGCAACAACTGGCTATGATTTTTTTTTCACCCAGGAATGGCGCAAAGGGCTTCCCATAATTGAGTCTTTGAGGTTTAAGGAGGTAAGCAATACACTACCCCCCTTTCATCCCCAGCACCCCTGGAAACTAGATAACTGGCTCAAGGACCTAAACAAGGTCAGCAAAGAGACGTAACGCCAGCTGGTTCCAGCCCACTCAGCTGAGTTGCTTCCAGCTAGCTTCAGGGCTGGAGGGCTTCTCCCCACCCTACGGCCAAACCCTCCCTTCCCCACACAAGGGAACGTGGGCCTCTTGGGCCCCACTTAGATGAAAGGGTCAGGCCTAGCTCACCCAGAGTTCAAGATCAGAGTTCAGTCCTTCCCCCCAGACACCCTGTCTTAAAAGGTCCAGTCAGGCTTGGCTTGGGGACACTGGCGGAAGCCCACTGTCCATTCTCTCCTGAGACGGGTCCAGTTCTGCACCAAATACCATTGGAAGATGGTGGAGAGGTCAGAGTAGGGTGAGAGGCTTGGACCTGGACCAGAGGAAAGATGGGTAGGCATACGTCATACATCAGCCTCCTCTTCACTCTACATTTGGGTTCAGTCCTTTCACTGTGGGTTTTGGGGGTTAACGGAACTGGGTCCAAAACTAGCTGCAGCCCCCCTTAGCAGCTCCTTGGCCTCTGGCCAGAAATCTTCAGTTCCCTCAGCATATGTTAAAGCCTAAGTAAGGAGACTGTGACCAGCCAGCTGTTGATTGCGCGACATATATGGTGGCTGCCTGTCCGCATGCACCGGGGCCTCACTTGTGAGATGTGCAGTGGTGAGAACTGGGCAGGATCTGGGCAGCCGCAGGCTGACCTGTGGGATGGGGTTCTCAGAGCGTGGGCCTGGAGGAGAAAGTGCTCCTTCCACGCACAAATCCCACTGTTCCACCCACCTTCTAGCTGTGGCTTCCTTGGGTAGTCCTGGGGAAGGGTCCTGCCACCCACAGCCCCCCAGTGCAGGGGCAGAGCAAAGTCCTCCACATTCCTCCCTGAGGAGAAACCCCTTTGTCCCTGGAGCCGGCCCCTCCCCACCCAGCCAGCGAGCGGCAGGGCTGGGAGCCAGCGGCAATTACAGAATCACTTATTCACTGTCGCCTGCACGTGCAGCAGCGGGTAATTAGGCAGCTAAGGGGGGAGGGGGTTGGAAAACCCATCAGCCAATCAGGGGGAGGGGCGCTGAATGGGACAATCAGTCTCACCAGGTGGGGGGTGGGGAGCAGGAAAGATGGGAACTTGTGAGGGGGGTAAGCATTGAAATAGCTCCCCCACCCCACTCCTCAGCTGCTGGGCAGGATGAGGGGGTGGGGTGTACTCGCTGGGAATCAAAGAGCTCGGGGTAGGGACGCTGGGAAAGACTTGGGGGCAGAGGGAGGATGGGGGCGGAGCCTTTGAAGATCAGACAGTCTCCACCAGGGAGCCTGCAGTCTTCTCCAAGGGTCTCAGTGTCCTGGGCATTAGGGGCCCACCCTTTCCAGGAAGTCTTCCCCTTACAGGAAGCAGCGCCCCCTGAACAGGAAAGAATTTCTCTAAGCAATGCTTCTCCAGCAGGGGGTTAGCACGTTCCAGAGTTCCCGCTCATTTTGGCTGCCGCTGTCGGGTTCAAGGAGGGGCCAGAAACTCAGCGCTGCTACCCAAGCTCCCAGAGGATGCAGCCGGCCTTGAACCGCCCTTGCCTGAGCAAGAGTCCAGCGATCCCTGGGAAGGGGGTGGGCCCAGAAGAGGGAAGACCCAGGGATCCTGTGCCTGCTGTGTGACATTAGAACGCCCTCCTCCCCCAATTCCCAGAGGTTTCCTTTCAAAATATTTTATTATTTATTTGAGGGAGGGGGCGTGCCATGGTATATGGATGGAGGTCAGAGAACAACTTTCAAAAGTCAGTTCTTCCCTCCCACCGAATGGCTCCCAGGAATCGAACTCAGGTCTCCAAGTTTGGGAACAAGCATCTTACCTGCCGAGCTATCTCCCCGACCCCCAGAGGACCTGTCTGTTGATGAAGAAATCTGCAGAGCCCCAACACAAGAGGGGGCAATCTATCTTTTATGGCCTTCAGATGTGGCTAAGGAGTTGCTAGGGAAGTACGGCAGTGGGGTTGGGGGGTAAAATAATGCCATTAGGGTGGAAATATGGGGGGGTTAAGGAGATAAATCAATCAGAAGTAGACTAGGGTGGTTCCTGCAGTCCAGCTCAGGAACAGCCAACGTCCACTAAGGTGGAAGAGTTTTCAAAATGGCCAGACTATGGCTAACTGTGAGGAGAGAGGGGGGCAGCTTGAGCTGAAATTTCCCACCAGACTCCTAAAACTAATTCTGTCACACGTGGTATGTGAACTAATTTCTGCTGTGTATGTTTCTGGGTGTGTAAGTAAGGACAGGTATGTATGAATGTGTGCGAGCACACGTGTGAATATGGAAGCCAGAGATCAGTGGGTGTCATTCATTCCTCACGTCCATGCACCCCATTCTCTGAGACGCTGCCTCTCAGTGATTAGGCGAGGCTGGTTGACGTAGCACGCTCCGAGGATCTGCCTGTCTCAGCCTTCCCCTAGGGGGAATACAAGCAGTTCCTATGAAGAGCAAACACTTTAACTGATGGAGCCAGCTCCCCAGCCTGCAATTCTTAGGTGCTGCAGTCCCGGGCACTTCTGCAGGGAGGCAGGTGAACACCAAGGAAAGTACAGTCTAGAAAACCTGCTCCGCACCCTTCCCCAGATCCAGCCTGGGTTCTTTTTACTCTGAACCTTTACATATCTTCTCATGCCCCCTTCACCGATTGGATCCAATTTCCCTCCCACCGGCCGGCTTGCCCCACGTACCCTGGGAACCCACAGGAGTTAGAGGCTGCAGGTTCCTAATCAGCATTTGCTCAGGTCTTAAATGCTTCTGACCACACTTTGCTCCCTGTGACTCCTCCTAGGAACATAGCCTGACTCTCCATCCCAGAGTCCTGCTAGAAGTCCTTACAAAGCACAAGGGCCCAACTAAGGTTCTCAAGCTGAAGCCCCGCCCACCTACCTACCACTCCTTAGCAGGAGCCACCCATCTTTTCAGGATGAGCCTCTGAGCGAGCCTCCATCCTAGCAGATTCTGTATTGCTCTGGTCAGAGTCTGAAGGGCCAGTCAAACAGAGTGCTGACCGGATACAGGGTCACACGACATCGTGAATGTAGTGATACCTAAAAACAGCCAAAATGCCACTGAACTGTACACCTAAAAATGGCCAAGATGATTTATGTCGTGCCATGTAATTCAATACAAACAAAATGGGGGAAGAATCTGACAGGGGCCACAAAGCCATGTCCCCCCATCCCAAGGTAACTGCCAGGACTTCTCTGCATAAACTTGAAACATGATTCTATTATATCTAGCTGTCATTTTTCATTTTTTCTCATACTTAAAGAAATGGATTGCTTTGGGGGGGCTAGGGAGATGGTTCAGTGGGTTAAAGCACTTGCCACACAGCATGAAGCCCTGAACATCTTGTGCATATCAGGCAAGTAGCACTGAGCTACGTCCCCTGTCCTCTCTGTAGTTTTTTTTTTTTTTGTATCAAACCCACCCAGCCCACCTTGAGACACTCAACGGTAAATCTCTGTAATACCTACAGTAATTGCAAGGATTATGAACAGGAGGGATGGGGTTGGAGGGCCACACCAGAAACAAGGAGAGAAGTGACCATGTTACAGTAGAGAAAATAGGCCTCCATCAAGGACTGCAAGTAAGTAATGTGACACCTGGTTAAGTTCACAGACTTTCGTTCCTGATCATTTACAACTGAGGGGGTGTGATCTTACCAGAAGGGGAGGGCATAGAGTCTGGCAGATAAAAAGTAACCATTTTGCAAATGGGTGATAGACCCCTCCTTCACTGTGGTTTCCTACTTTTATTACATCTACCCTTGAATGTGCTCTTATAACAAGACTCCAGTTTAACAGCTTTTTGTCTTTGGCCAGGGGGTGACATACAGTGCCCAGCAGGATGGAGTGAAGGGCATTGCAGGAGCAGCAAAACTGCAAAAGAAAATCAACAAACCACAATCCAGAACTTCAGAGACTCTATATCAACCACCTAGAACTAGGCCAGACTAATCTCTCCTCATCCTGAAGCTCAGGGACATTTGCGGAAGAGGGGGCGGTAAGATTGTAAGAGCAAAAGGATGGGAGGAGCAATGATTTGCAAGATACTCTCCACACAAGTTAGGGCCAAAGCAATCATAATTGGACTTTGCATGCCCTGCGCAATGTCCAACACACTATTGACCTCACAAAGTCTAGCATCTGCTAAAGGCACCAAGATCCTTGGAGGCAAGGGATTGACAGCCAAAATAGTGTTCCTATGCTTAAGGGGAACACGGGAAAGCATTCAGGGAAATGCCACTGGGTCCTTGTACGTCACCGGAGAGGAGGGCCCAGAGAAAAGACAGGCATGCACAAGAAAGGACTCTTGGGGAATGGGGGCGGGAGGCACTGGGGGATGGGGAGGTAGGGGTGAGGGGAGCAGGGGGTTTGGGAGGGGGGAGGAGGAGGGAGGGAGGGAACTGGTGTACCTATTAAGTTTGTATGAGCGGAAATAATAATAAAAAATGTATATAAAAATATAAAAAAAAAAAGACAAGCTCTCATTCAGTTTCCCAGGTTGGTCTTGAACTCACTTTAAATTAAGATTCTCATCCTCCAAAGTAGCTAGCATTACAGGCCTATGCTAGCAGTACTGATTCATCGGATTCTTTTAAACAGTATTAATCTGTTCAGAAACCATACCTTCCAGAGCCTCAACTTTATAAGCCTTTTCTGACCAAATCACAAGCTTTTTGTCGTTGTGCCTGGCTTTTGGTTCTTCAGCATCACTGCAAACCTGACTAAATCATGTAGTAATAACCATGCCACAGCCTGAATGCTGAGCTACATTGGATTTCTCGGCCAGATGAATTAGCAATTACATTTAAACTTAGTCCTACACAAAGTATCAGGACATGGATGAAATATGGACGCTCTCTGGTCTCGTTCTTTTTTTTTATTATTCAATTGTGCGTGTACGCATGTGTGCATGCGTATGTATGTATGTATGTGTGTGTGTGTAGAACCAAATTCGGGAACCACCATGGACGCCTCCACCTCCTCCTTGTTTACTCTTCCCAGGGATTCACAGGCTCCGCCCTACCAGGACCAGAAACACAGGCTGCCCCCGCTTCCCTAGGATCCGAACTCAGGACCTTCTGCCTGCAAGGCAGAGGCTTAACCCCTGAGCCACCTCTCCAGCCCCTGGTCTCGTTCTTGATGGAGTCTCCATAACCATCTGAAATCTCATGAGCGCCATTTTTGCTGTTCTCATTTCTATCAGCTTCCACCATTTCTTTCCATTTCTTTGGAGCTTCCACCAGAATCATCCATCCACTCTACTTCCTTTTAAGACCTTTCTAGCCTACATCTCTTGGTTTCTCCATGCTCCTCCCACAAACTACTCCCAAAGGCTTTGCAACTGCGCAGTTAGATTCAGACATAGTAATGACCCCCCTCCACACACGCACATATACTTCCCTGATACCAGTTTTCTGTATGTTACTTTTGTGTAGCTGTGGCTTAAATACCTGAGAGAACGCATTAAAAATTTATTTCACATCACAGTTTCTGAGATTTCATTCCACAGACTTTGGCTGTTGATTCTGGGCCTGGTGGGGGAGAGGATAGGAACTTCACAGAGGTACTAGCGTGTAGAGAAGGATTCTCACCTCACAAGGTATAGAAAACAGAGGGACCGGAAGGGGCCAGGAATAAAGTATAATCTTCTAAGCTACGTCCCCAGTAACTGACTTCCTCCAGCTAGTTCTATCTCCCTAAGGCTTCTTCTCAAAATAGCACTACCATCTGGAGCCAAGCATCCAACACAGGTGCCTGTAAGGAGCATTTCCTATTCAAATCACAACGAAATAAGGGTGGACAGAGAATAAAGCGGCCCCCTGCCTCTCACACATACCAGGTTGTAGTAAAGGTCACTGGACCCCATTTGCCAAGTCATACTGGGTTGAGACAACCTAAACAGCTTACAACTTATGGCATCCCCTGGTCTACTGAGCAGACACAGGCCAACCATTGGTTGGGCAGGATGGATAATTCAGAACACCCTGTGGAACTGGTCTAGCGCACTTTGGGGGATGCCAAAGGCACCCTCGGTGTTCTGGAGCAGGTATGCAGCCTCAGGAGTTCAGAGGCAGGCAGGGGGACGTTCCTTCTTTGCTGGGACTGGGATGGGCTGTGTTCTAAGTAATATCTTGGCCCCAGTGATGGTCGCAGCTGCTCAGAGATGTGTCTGTGGCCCAAGAACCATCTCAAGAGTTGCACCGATGCCAATTTCATGGTTAGATGCGCTCAGCTGCAGTCTGAAAGGGCCCTTTGAAAGCACAGCCTCCTTCCCCTGCTCCATTTGCAGCCACCTCAAGCAGAAGCCAGACCCCTGGCTGACCCCTGCGGATTCAGCAGCATGGCTGGGCAGCTCCTCAGCTGTCTGCCCACCACTGATGGGCCCGCCCCTTCTCTCCAGCTGTAGACCTGGGCTGAGGACTTCAGCCCACAAGCAGGAAAAGATCCTTATTGAGCATCTAGTCTGTTGGTCCTTGGTAAGGATGTTTGGGTCCCACTGGGAATGTTTTGGAGGTGCCACAGTGATGTGGGGGAGTGAACGGGCATTTAGTGGGCAGAAGTCAGGGCTGGTATAGATCTCAAGACATGTGAGAACTCCCCAGAGTGCTGCGCGGCCTCTGTGCTGCTGTATATCCCTGGCCTGGGCTCTGTTTCAGGCGTCTAGACTCTTCAGGTCGCCAGTGAACTGCAGAAATTGCAATCGTAGCAGTTCTGTGCTGCTGGCGTGAGGCCCACGCTTAGAACCAATGAGGAAGGAGAGGGTCACTTTTGCTACATCTAATATGAAGCAAATATCATTGGGGACAGAGTCTTGCTAGGTAGCTGACCTTAAATGTCTTGACCTTCCTGCTTTAGCCTCCTGAGCGGTGTGCTGACCGACATGGGATTACCATGCCCGGCACTGTACTTATAGATTCACAACTACAAATGGATTGCAGCTATGGTGTAGATCGACTTCTTTTGTTCTATGTGGAGCTTCATGTTTGCAGCGCAGAACACACTGGCTCACTGAGAATGCAGCTGCAGACACGCGTGTCCTCAGTTTCTCACTCTGTGCAGTCATGCATGCACAGATGTGATGTTCCTAGTGATTCCATGGAGATGGGCCAGCATCTGACGATGATGATGGTCTTCAGGGTTGTCACACCATTTGCGATGGGTAATTTTGACGTCAACTTGAGTTGGATTGAGAAGAGCCAAGTATATCTTTGGCTGTGTCTGTGCAGTATTTCCAGAGATGAAGGATTAAAGGCAGAAAAGCTGCCCTGAATGTAAGTGGCAGATATATAACCGGGAGCCTGGATGGAATAAAAGAGAAAAAGAAGGAAGCCAGCAAGTACAGGCAGTCTCTCTGCTCTCTCTGTTTCCTGGACTCCAAGAGATGAGCCGCTTTGCTGCACCACACCCTTCCTGCTAAGGTAAATCAAAACCTCCAAGACCATTAGCCAACTGTCATGGTTACTTTTCTCTGTTTCTGCAAGATAACACTCACAGAACCAGCAAAAGGGAGAGAGGGAGACTTACTTGACTTACTGTTCTAGATACAGCCCATTGGGTTAAAAAAGGCATGGTGGTCGGCAGTCATTGTCATGGAGGCAGAGGAAGCAAGAGCAAACTATAAGACGAAGCAGGGCGGGGCTACCAAACACTTCAAAGCCATCCCCCTTTGACATGCCTTCCTCCAACAAGACTCCACCTCCTAAATGTGCTGGTACTTTCCCAAACATCAACATCAGCTAAGGATTCGAACACATGAGCCGACAGGGGACGACTCACATTCAAATCATGATGCCAACACATTTCATTCCCCCTGTAAATTTCATATCAGGACATTTTTGTCGCAACAATACAAAAGAGACTAGTACCAAAAGTTGGTGCTGAGAGTGACGTCACTACTACGCCAATACCGGATCATGCAGTTTTTTTTTTTTTTCTTAAACCTTGGATATGGTTTGTGGGAATAATATGGAAACTCTGGAGATGTAAACTAGAGAAAGCCTAGAAAGTTTCGAGTTCAGCTTCATGGTGATTCTAAGTGCTCAGAAGATCAGGATGCTACAAAAAAGGTAGGCAGTAAAAGACGCTCGTAAGGGGGCTGGAGAGGTGGCTCAGGGGTTAAGCTTCTGCCTTGCAGGTGGAAGGTCCTGAGTTCGAATCCTAGACCCCACGTATAGACGCCGGGCCGAAGCGGGGCGGCCTACGTTTCTTGTCCTGGTAGGGCGGAGCCTGTGAATCCCAGGGCAGAGTAGACAAGGAGGAGGTAGAGGCGGTCCATGGTGGTTCCCAAATTCGCCCATGGTTCTACACGCACACACACACATACATACACACATACGCACAATTGAATAAATGATAATAAAAAAAAAGACGCTCGTAAGGATTCAGATGGAGCAAGGGCTCTGTTGGGAACTGGATCAGAGGCCGTTTGTGTCACACTCTGCCAAGAATTTGTCTATTGTTTGTCCGTGTCTTCAGAGTGTGTGGGAAGCTGATCTTAAAGGTGGTGGGCTAATAAATCCGACAGAGGAAATCTTAAGGCAGCCCAACATTCAGTTTATTGTGCGGCATTACTATCTGCTCTTAGCCAGATTTCCTGTAAAAATAAGGAACAAAAAGCAGAGTAGAAAATTTTTTTTAAAAACTTGTTTTTTTTTTTTTTTTCTTGGAAGAGTCTGTAAGCATAAAATTAGGGCTGAGGAAGGAACCATTTATAAAGAGATTAGGATTAGTAAAAAGAAGTCAAATGCTTTGCACCCACACCACAGGGAAGATGCTCTCAGAGGCATCTTAGGAGTTGGCCAAGCCTCACTGCGATGGTTAATGTGCATTGTTAATCTGCCAACCTAGGTGACAGGTCTCTGGACACACCTGAGAGGGATTCTGTAGACGAAGGTCAGCTCTAGGATGCCTGTGAGGGAGTGTCTTGATTGCATCAATGATGTGGACAGACAGAGCCCACTGTGAGCGTGACTACTGCCCACGTCTGGGTCTGTGTAAACAGGGAGAGGGCTAGCTGAGCACAGGCAGACAGGTGTACATGCATCGGTTCTTACCCTGTGGTCTCACTGTGGCCGTAAGGTGACCAGTCGCCTTGGCCCTGTCGCTGTGACTCCCCTGCCCGATGGAGACACAGTCTCAACCCCTGAGCCATCTCTCTCCAGCTCCTATACCTGGAGTTGTGAGCTGAAACTAAATCTTTCATTCTGCCGTAAGTTGCTTGCATCCATTATTTTTTAATATAATAAAACTGAGATACCCACCGATTCTAGGTTTGGGGGCATAAAAGAGAACAAATATATTTGAAAGGCTTTCCTTGGAAGGGGGGGGGAAGGAAGCTTCTAGAATATCCAGCTCCCCTAGGCATTTATTCCACTATGCTCAGTGTCCACGAGGCTACTTTCAAGCTAGTGGCAGGCCCTGACACCCCCACATAATGCTGGGCTTTGGAGACACACAGATGTGCAAGTTATGCCCAGAACTCAAAGGAAAAGCCTAAACAAGGTGCGAATCATTGCAGGTCCCTCCTAATGAGCAAAGGTGTGGAAGTAAGGCCTGAGACGCATGTTAGAGACATCAGGATCACGGAAGATCACTGACATCCACAGGCGGCAGCAGAAGCAGCTCAGGAAACCGGCCAGCTGGGCTCCAGGCTTCCCAAGCACGCCGGAGATCACATGTCACCGTGCGCCTGGCAACCGGACATGGAGCAATGAGCGTCAGCTCTGCCTGGTTTCTGTGTAGCTTAGGCCCGATCCTTCCATTCCTCCCTTTTGGTATAGGCGTGCGGACTCATAACCATCCAGATATCTTCGAAATAACTTTTTTTTTTTTTTTTTTTGACCTTCCAGCTCACAGCTAAGAGCCTGCTTTGACAATCAGAAGAGATGTGGGACTCGGACTTCTGAACAATGTTGGACCAGTTAAGACAGTATTCAAGTGCAGTTGAGATTATGAGGTGGCCATGAGACTTTGGAGGTCAGAGGCTCAGGTGGTGAATGCTTCATTCCCACATGGTGGCACTATTTGGAAGGTAGAAGAATTTTTAGGAGGTGGAACCTACCTGGAAGACAGTCACTGGGGACACGACTTTGGAGATTATACCTGCCCCCCCCTTCCTTTCCTCTCTCTGATCTTTCTAGCAGACATGAGGTGACCCCCTTGTTCTCACCATACCTTCCTCAGTGTCACGCTCTGCTTCACCACATTCAAGAACCAACAGAAGCAGGTGATAAGAACGGAAATCTCTGATGTTATAAGCTAAGTAACCCTTCGTGCCTTTAATCTGTTCCCTTGGCATGCTGGCCACAGCTGCATAAACATGACGAGTAGAGATGGTCATTACAAACCCAAATCCACTTTCTCCCCCTTCTTCCAGGGCACCCGGCTCAGTCCTGTCTTCCGGCCCTTGCAATGAGTCACAGTCATGTGATTAGCACAGTCACTGGGGCCCGAGTTGAAGCGGCCTCCGAGCCGCTCTCCTCCTGCCAACTGGACGCATTTGGTCACAGCCGCGCAAAACATCACTGACACAGTCCTGTGACTCCTACGGGGGACAAAACACAACACCAGGCGCCGCATTGAAAGCAGAGAGTGAGCCCCCTTCAGATACCTAATCTGCCACAATCTTTGACCCTGGACTTCCAAGGCTCCAGAAAGAGAAATAAATTGCCTGGTTTGGGGCAGACTGTTGTAGGTAAGACGGCAAGCTGCTGCCCAGCTCTCCCCTGTAGGAACCGAACATCTCAAAGGTGGGGTCCTTCTCTCCCTTTTTCAAAGCAAAACAAAACAAAAAACTATTTATGTGCATGCATGTGCACCAGAGTGCACTTAAGTGTGTGTGTCTGTGGAGGCTCAAGGGTAACGTCAGGCATCGTCCTAGTTTGCTACTTCCTTATTGCTTTGCTTTAGAGTTTCCTAGGTTCTGCCTTCCAGGGCCAAAATTTCAGGCCATCGGCATATCTACCTGGTATTTTTATGAGGAGTCTGGGGATGCAAAATGCAAGTCCTTTTGCTTGCAAGGCCAAGGCTTTAACTCCTGACTCTTCTTCCCAGCTCCCTTCTCTCCCTTTTCCAAGTGAGTAAACTGAGGCACATAGAGTGAAAGGTCACGGATCTAGAAGAAACAGAGGTAGAACTCCAAGCCAGGCATGCCGGGTCAGAGCCCTTGCAGGGCGGGCAAGGGTGACCAGCAAGTCAGGGCTGCATGGAGGTGTCTAGCCCATGGGGCTGCAGTTTCCCCCACTAGCTTAGAACCCAGAGAAGTCCAGCTGCAAGCTGGGGGGGGTAGCTGCCTGACCCCTGACCAGTCCAACATTCTGGGTAGCCTTGTTTCTCTGCGGGAATCTAGGTGTCCCTAAAGCAAAGTGTGAGTGGACTGTGGAAGCTCCCTGCAAACACCCACTACTCCCACTCCCACTGCTTGGTTGTTGAGAGCACTGCATAAAGAGTCCCCACCCCCAACACGCACCCCAAGACTATAGGGACTGAGCTAAGGCAACAGCAACAACAACAAAGGTGTCAGTTCCCCGAGATAATGACCAGTGTCCCCCAGAATCTCCTCTGCTCCCTGACCTTCACCTGGGCTGAGTGGGGACTGCAGTACCTGGGCTAGGGCCCAGGCCATGGAGTCCCAGGGGACCACGAGGAAGGAAAGGGCTGGCAGAAGGGGCAAAGGAAGGGCAAGGTCAGCCTCGCTGAGTCCGTCCTGTGAGCACAGGCCCGTGGCCACCACATGGCCCCGAGCAGGGAAGGAAACAGGAGGCTTCTTAAAATAGACCAGCAGCGAGCAAGCGCGGCTCGGCTGCATTTCCCAGTTCCCACCATCTGGCCAAGGCTGGGCCGGAAGAGAGCCAGGGGAGGGGAGAGCTGCCTGGGGATGGGTTCCCCATGGCTGCCAAGCCAAGCAGGCTGCCCACCACGTACCCAGCACCTTCCCCTGCCAGGTTTTGTATTCATCTTCTGCCTTGATGGGGGGCAACAGCGATGGACAGTTAATTAACTTGAGGTCCACAGAGGTCAAGTGACTTGAACAAGGCCACGCGGCTGGGAAAGGGCTGAGCTCACGTGAGTCCAGGGTTGAGTGGTCCCAGCATCCTGCAAGCTCCCCGAGCCCGCTGCTGAGGTTGATGCATTCCCGCTACCTCCTATCTCAGACCAGTTCC
Source organism: Typhlomys cinereus (assembly GCA_023101885.1). NCBI lineage: Eukaryota > Metazoa > Chordata > Mammalia > Rodentia > Platacanthomyidae > Typhlomys > Typhlomys cinereus. Next base: position 833,885 of record JALPQD010000469.1, on the reverse strand, counting down.
CCAAGAGAAAGTGAGTCTGATTCATGCTGTGTGGTCTTTGGTCCTGTCTCACCTGCCCATGGTAAACACCATGGCAACAGGAAGTGGAAGGAGGGCATCTCGAGTTTTCCAGATTTGTCTGGTCCCAGCAGGGCCTCGTTCCCACTCGTACCCAGGCACCTGCCAGATGCCCAGGCACCCACAAGCATCACTGAAGGATCTGCCATCATTCACAGGCACCTGGCAGCCCACTAGGGCTTCACTACTTGAGGGGAGGGGGTGAGCCGGGATGACTCCTCCCCATTTTTTCCAAGAGGGTTCTAAAGCTCAGGGAACTGGATAGCGAGCACTAGTCTGTCGCTCATTCAGTCGCTCAACAAACATGTGTGGGGTACCTGCTGGGCCTGGAACTGGGGCTGAACCAGCCACACAGGAATCCTGACTCTGGACCCCTGCGCCAGTGGTCACTCCATGTCACCCCCTGCATGCAACTGCTGGACTTGGGTGACTCTGTTCTGACTGATTAACCAGCACTGGGTCCACAGGGTGAGGTATGGGGGGGGGGGTCCCTGGGGCTGGATCTGCCAAGACTCTCAGCCCAAGGACAATACTGCAGCCCTACCAGGCTACTGCCACCCGATGGCAGACTGTGCCAATCTAGGAACCCCAGTCTGGGGTTTTCTGAGGGAAACAGTGGCCTTGAGTCCTTCATGGTTCTGGACAGGAAGAGAGAAAGGAAAGGAAATGCACCCCCCCCCCCGCAGAGAGCTGGAAAGATGGGCTGTTTTGAACCCAGGAGAAAGCCAGTGCTTGCCGCCTACTTCTGCAGCCGGAAGCCTGAGCAGCATAGCAGAGCCTGAGGGACCCCAGTGGGAAGAGGCAGAGACACCCAACAAGAGGAGGCACCCTAGAGTGGGGCCAACCAAGGAGTGCTTCTGGGAGCAGCCAGGTCATGGTCTTTGGAGATGTGGCTGGAGATCGTGTACGGGCCCCAAGAAAGTCTGGGCACAGCGGGCTGCAGGCGGGGAGTGGCATAAGCCGCAAGACTAAAAGGACTATGCCGTGACCGGCAGGAAGAGGCCAGGCCTCAGGTCAAAGGGCACCGGGGGACTTAGCACAGAGCAAATGTGGGGTAAGTTTGTATCTGAGATTACTACAGCTCCTGCTGAATCTCAGTTCAAACAGGTTCAGCTTGCTGGAGAAACACAGGCATTTGGGGGTAAGATGTCCTCATTTGATACCCATGAAACCTGGTTTCCAGTCCTGGGGACTAGACGAGGTGATGGGTGTGAAACAACATGAAACAATGAGCAGAGAACCTGGTAGGTGGACAACACTCAGTGAGCTTAATCAAAGCAGAGACCTCGGCTCCCAGAGTTCTGAAGAGTCAAGGGCTCACGGTGGGCAGGAATTGGTCACGCCATAGTATAAACTCGTATTCTATGTTCCTGTCCTTAAAAGCAGGAAGGGTGGTGGCAAGATGGCTCAGTGGTAAAGGCATGTGGGCACCAATTTGGTGACTTGAGTTTGATCCCTAGAATCTACGTGGTGAAAGGAATCTCTCCTTCTCTCTCTCATAATAATAACAACAACAATAAATTTTAAAAGAGAGTCTTCCATTGAATACCTTTTTTAAAAAAGTCAAGAAGGAAACTTCTTTTGTGAGGGCCAAAAGCACATGAGAAAGAGTCCCACACCATGGCGAACTCTCCCTAGGGCGATGGAGTCAGGGGTGATAGTCCATCCTGCCTGACAGTGGAAGGGAGGGTTACAGGTCTGACCTCTGAGTTTCCACAGCGATTCTTCAGATTCTGGAAATTCCCCGTGGGAAGTAGGGGAACGCCTCTCATTTAAAGTGCCTCACAGGAAAAGTCTGGCCTGCGCCAAGTGCCCTGTTGGTCCTACCACACTGCAAGCCAGGCCACCTTCTGCCAGGAGTCCCGCCAAGGTCGTCGTAGTGTCGTGTCCCGTTCCCCCCGCCTCCCGTGGACTGTCTCAGTTCTGTTGGCGTGGGAAGATCTTGGGCAGGTCTCTTGCTCCCAGATCTTAACAGTCACAGGCTGTGGCCTGGGTGACCTTCCATCCCCCAGAAAGGCAGAGCCAGTCAGAGAGCAGGACTGGGGGAGGGGCTTGGCAGTCTGGTGACCCAGATTCTACTTCCTGTCCTGCTTGCCTCCATTCCCAGACGCCAGCTGCGGCAGGAACTGGCGGGAGCCAGACCTCACGATCCACGGAGCTGCAGCTCTAGCTTCACACCTTCCTCACGGTCACACCTGACCATACACACATACACACGCGCGCACACGCACACACACACGCACACACACACACACGGAGCAAAACTCCACTAAGAGTTAATACCAGGCAGCCTCCCCCCCAGCCCCCCTTTTTTCAGTTTCCCCAGAACTCCCTAAGGAGCTCCCGCTGTGTCTTCTTCCCGGACAGAAGCAAGGAAACATTTCTATCATTTAGCGTCAGAAGTGTGTCTTGGGGTGTCACACGCATGGGTGGGAAGTCGCAGGGGATGGGGACAGTGAGTGTCCACGGTGAGTTCAGAGTCTGCACCGCAGAAGTACACGCGGTCCTTGCACTTGCCAACGATCAGACAAAAGAATATGGGACCCCAAGGGAGACGCTTACGTGAGGAAAGTGAGCTGTAGACAGAGAGAATGGGGGGGGGGCGCCCTGAGTCTTCAAGGCCTTGCTGAAAATGAGAGAAATGAACGAAACTCCAAGGAAAGGGCTCTTGCAGGCAGCAGCCGCAGCAGGTGCAAAGGCCCTGAGGTGAACTCAGCACTTGGTCTATGGAAGGTCAGGATGGGTGGCTGAAGCACACTAGGTGACAGGAGGAGGCCGTGGGAGGGGCCCGTGAGACTAACCAGGGCCTCCTCCTTCTCCTGAAAACCCTGTAAAGCCAAGGCAAAGACGAACAAGACATGGTTGCTTTAAGATTACATCTCACTGACGGGGCTGGAGAGATGACTCAGGGGTTAAGACTCTGTCTCACAAACAGAAGGTCCTGAGTTTGATCCCAGGTCCCACATTAAAACACCAGGTGGAAATGGAGGCAGTGGCCTGCACTTCCTGACCTGGTGGGCGGAGCCTGGGAAATCCCTGAGTGAAGCAAGAAGGAGGTAGACGCAACGCAGGATGATTCCCAAAGTTGCCCTTGGGCCTCCCCAGGGACACACAGTACCCTCTGATACACACACACACACACACACACACACACACACACACACACACAAATAAAATATTTTTTAAAAAAATTTAAAGGAGTATCATGCTTGGAATGTGAGTCTCCCCCCACCACCACAGATTCATGTCCCCAGTGACTATCTTCCAGGTAGGCTCCACCTCCTAAAAATTCTTCTGCCTTCCACACGCACAGTTTATATCTCACTCTGAATAAAAGAGTGAGTGGGGGTGGAATAGAGAGAGTCGACCAGAGGCTGGAAGCTGCTGTCCTTGCGCAGAATCGCTTGGGCGGTCAGGAGGGCGGGGCTTGCCAAAGAGGTGAATGACGTGAAAGAGGGAGAGAGAACGGCCAGGGCCTCTGGCTTTAATAATCACACAGCAGCCGCTGCTGAGAATGCGCAGGCGCGGAGTAGCCGGCGCTCAGCCCCGGACAGGACAGGCCTGCTGTGCCCCGAGCGACCCATTGTACTCGAGGCTGTCTCGTTCTTTATAACCTGGTCTTGGTGGACCACCCATAGCATGGTGGCCTTGGAGGACAGATGCCAGGACCGACTCGGTCTTTAGCTCTGGGCACAGATGGCATTGCTGGGCTGGCAGAAATTGCTGGTTGTTTGTGAACAACTGTGGCTCAGATCCGGATCTAGAGCTCTGTCCACAACAAGCCCACAGCTTGCTACTAGTCCCCAGAGACACTTCACTTTCCCTCCTCTCTGCTGCTCCTCCCAACTTTCTGCCGGACACCACAGCCCCATGCACAGGTCAGGAATATGGGCTGGAAAGATGGCTCAGGGGTTGTGACTCTGTCTCACAAGCAGAAGGTTCTGAGTTCGGATCCCAGGTCCCACGTTAAAAAAAAAAAAAAAAAGGAATAGGAATTACCTCTCACCCAGCTCTCAGTGTGCAAAAAACACTTGAAGGAAAAAACCCTGAATTATCTGGATGTTTTCTTGAAGGCACATGACCGGGTGGTGGGCAGACACAGGCTGCACCCCAAGACAACAAACAGAGGAGGCATGGGGGGGCGCACAGGTCTCCAGCTACCTGCTTCATTAGGACTTAGGAGGGTCTGGCATCCTCCTGCTCCCCACAGACACTGCATTGACATCGAGCTCACAAGCCCCTGAGGAGAGAAGGAATGTAGTTTAGGTGGTCCTGAAGAAATCTAATTTACGAGGTCCAGGCTGCTGAGCAAAACACCAGAGTAGGTGGCTGTCCATAGCAGAAACCCACGCCTCACAGTTCAGAGGCTGGTCATGGGCCACACAGTGCTTCTGCGGGGCTGCTTTGCAAAGACTTTGACGCCACTATCTCAGGTGTCCTCAAGTGACAGAAGGGAAGAATTCTGGACCCTTGGGCTACTTAAAAAGATACCCGTGATAGTCACAAGGACCCCACCCTCGTGACCAATCACTGTCCAAAACCCTACCTCTGAATCCCACAGTCTTCACAAGTCAGGTTCTAACATGAATGGGGCCTGGGGGGGATGGGGAGGGGGATAGGAACGTTCAATAACAGCTGAATGTTAACGGGGACATTATGGGATTGTGATACCTGACTTGAGAATCGGGGTGCTAGGGCTAGGTGGGGAAAGTCAGAGTCCTTGGGTCCATAACGTCCTTGGATGCACATGAGCTTCCCCTCACTTTTGAGTGGGACTCACCCAAGGGCTAGCCTCCTGCTGCAGTCTTCCAGCTTCTAGCACATTCCATGCTGCAGGCTCTCCCTCTCCCTGACAAGTCTCTGGAGTGTCAGAGGCCCCAGTGGAAGAAGCAGAAGGAACTAACTCTCAGGCCAGGGCAACCAGGGCCTTAGTTTCCCCATCTGTCAGACGGGAGAGGCGGGATGAAATCTGTCTAGTCCCTTCTAGCCCAGGTAGTGTCCGAGTCTCTTCTTATTTGAATGAAGGTCCAGCTGTGAACCATCCCCAGGAGGATCTAAAGATCGACAGGAAGGAGCCGGGAAACAGTTCAGCGAGTAAAGCGCTTGCCATGCAACCGTGAGGATCTAACTTCCGTCCCCAGCAACCAGGTGAAAAAGCAGGACAGAGACAGGTGGCTCTCACTAGCCAGCTAGTCTAGCTTAACCAGTGAGCCCCATCCCTGCCCCCCAGATTCCAGTGAAAGACTCTATCTTAAAAAATGAGGTGGCGAGCAACTGAACAAGACATCTAGTATCGACACAAGATCACACTAGTGCACTCAGGAACACACACACACACCTACTTACACACACACACACACACATACACACACACACACACAGATATGAAGGTCTCTGCCTCCCGCCACCCACCACACAACTCTCTCCAGGGCTACCACAGGAGCTAATAGCACTGAGCCAAGAGGTCCCTCTGGACCTCCGGGGCTTTTCCCAGCCGACCCACGCCACCTGCTCTCTACACACAGGCCCATGGCCCTGTGCCTCCGACAGTTCCCTTCTGTTAGGCAAGGCTGTGACAGGAAGGGGGCAGGACCTAAGTCTGCTTGGAAAACCCATTGTGCAACTCTGTCCAACTGGTAGAAGGCACGTGGCCACCGGGAAAGGCCGTGCGAAGGAGCCAGGACCTTCTTTGAAATGAATATCTTGGCAAGAGCCACCAAGAAATGTCCTTTTGGACGTCAGTAACTCTAGTCACTGGTAATGTGCTCAGAGCTGCCTGCAGTAGCCCCGTCTGGTCCCAGGAGACTGAGCCCCGCAGGGTCACTGTGAAGTAGACTTAGAACTGCAGGGACCAGGACTGTACCCGGATCACAGACCTTCTGCTTGTACCTAGAAGGGGCTAAGCCCGCCGCCCCTCCGCTCTACGCACTCCACCAAGGCCAGCGAGCAACGAGCTCCCGGGAACAAGGGAGCCATCTAGGCATCTAAGAAGGTGGAAATGGGCAAAAAGGGGAAGATTTTTTTCTCTCTTAAAACCTAAGATTTTTCCCCCTCTTAAAACCAGAGACAATGTGCTACCCGCGTCTTTGTTTGGAGTGTGTGGTGATACCCATGGGTGTTGGGCACCTATAGTACCAGAAACAGAGCTGGCATTTTTGCATTTCCTCTCTTCAAGCTGTTTTCTCAAACAGTTTGACATGCGAGGAAACAGGGCACTAAGGGGTCAGAAGCTGTAACCCAAACCAAGTCCTGGTGATTTCTCCCCCGACTCCTGCCAAGTTCCTCACCGCACTGAGCAGGGGCACTTAACAAGTGACTTCTGGAAGTGAGCCGGGCAGGGTAGCTCTATCTGCCTAGCGTGTCCCTTAAAGAGTGGCATGGACTTGTGACCTCAGGCCAGTGGTGTTCTGTGGTTTCCCGAGTGCCTGTGCTGTCTCTACCCGTCCTGTCCATGACAGTTCCCTCCCTCCCTTAGTCCCCTGGAGACCTTCTACGCCCCTCACTTCCCTGCACAGCGCATCACTATCTTCCATGCTGGTCCTCTGTCTCTCTTCAGGGCACTGACTGTCATTCAAACACGTCTGCATCTTTACTAATTAGGGGATGGTGAAGATCAGACCCGCACCCTGTACCAGGCACACAATAACTGTTCAAAGACTATTCCAGGTAGGCCGTAAGTGGAAACAATGGAATTCTTTTGTGTGAATATTCTCTCTTGTTCTGTTCTGTGGCGTGGCCTCATGTATTGAACTCACTATATCCGAGGAGGACCTTGGCCTTCTGATGCTCCTGCCTCCGCCTCCTGAGTGCTGAGTCTGCAGTGTGCAGCACCATGCTAGCTGGGTCACGTGATGCCGAGGCTAGAACCCAGGGCTCCGTGCATGCTAGGCAAGCTCTCTACCTCCTGCGCGGCACTCCCAGCCCTTCCTCGGACTGCACTTTGTCTCTTGTCCCTCCACAGCATCTGCTTTCAAATCCTTTGTCTACTCCCATCGTATTCACCTCCTCTAACACCTTGAGAGCTTGGGGGAAGGGGCAGGAGCACCCTCGTAGCCACCGATATGCCCAGTAGGGGACAACAGCTGTGTGTGGCTCCCTTGGGCAGTAGCCATCTATCATAGTTAAGCGCAGGTGTCAACTGATGGTTGAGGGTTTGAGCTCTGGGCACATTTGTGGAGGATTAGTAGTTGAGTTAGGCCCAGAGCAAACCTACAGGAGATTGTTTAGCTGCTGGGGAAGGCCCAGCCTATGGTGGGTGGGACTAGGCCCTGGAATAAAATACTAAGAGCTGGTTAAGGAAGTTGGCATCCTTGTGTACTCTTGGCCAGACATGCTGGTCTGGCAAGTAAGGATCATCCATCTCTCAGCTGTTATGTGGAGATGGTGTGGCCAGTTCCCTTGGCCCTGGTGTTGGTACGTGCTCTCCCGTCAAGCTGGACTGAGAACTGTAACTGGACTATCAGTAAGAAAATAAACCCTTTGTTCTCTTAAGCCATTTGATAATCATTTATCAGCAGCCATGTAGGCGAACTGCAACACCATCTTAGGGACAGTGCTTTCTCCTCTGCGCTGACCTCCTTCCAGATTGGCAGTCAGTCTGCCCCAAGGCTCCTGGTAGGGACGGAACTGCAAGGAACGCCGTCCTTCCCCCAAGCCGTGGAGGGTGAATAGACCACAGCCTCTCTTCCTTACCCGACCCCCAAAGCACACCTGGTTACAACTCCCTCACCCAACTTTCCTCTTGGAGCCTGCTCCTGGGGACCCCCTTCAAGGACCCTTCATGTCCTCCAGCTGCTCTGTGACCACGATGGGCCCGAGCCTGGCACTCCTGATACTCAGACTCGGGTTCCAGCAGGGCTCCTCATGCCAGGCGTAGGTCTGAGTGCTAGGGACACAGTCAAGGGCTCAGCAGATGGCCAGGGTCCCACACAGGTACTGTGCAGAAAGCAGAGTGGCTTTACTCTGTGCTCCTGAGGATTGTGAAACAGAGGGAGTGGTCTGCAAGGTCTGGGGAGGGGTAGGGAGGCCGGGTAGTGACCCTGGACGGGTCTCTTGAATAGTGGAGGGAGGGACTGGCAGCTGGAGTTCCTCCAGGCTCCAGCTCCTGGACCACAGCACATCCTTGTCTACCCCCCCCCCCACTTAACCATGAATTATGGCCCTGTTCTAGGGAACCTGAATTCATCCCTGATGTGAAGTTTCATCAAAGTCCCCTCAGCAAATGGATTCTGACCATCCAAAGCCTTCCAAGTCACAGGCTGACCAAGACAGTCACAGTTCAGTCCCTCAGCGGAGAGGGTGGTTTGAACAAAGGGAGGAAGGACAGAGAGAGAGAGACAGAGAGAGAGAGAGAGGCCCCCAGCAGGGGGAAGGGTGGAGGAAAACAGTGGACACAGGAGGGTCAGTGAGCTTTCCTGGCCACCTGGGCAAGGCTAATCTTGGGCACAGACATCAAGGCCACGTCCTTCCGGTCTGGGCAGCCTGCCAAGAAAGGCATCCTGGAGAGATGCCTCTGCAAGCGACAGTGGGAGTCCAGTTCAGGCAGCCGCTCGGACCTCCCCCAGCACACAGCCAGCGAGTGCGGAACGAACCGAGCTAGCTTGGTCCCCACCTGAAGCCCCTGCTTGGAGAAGCCATGGGAAAGGAGGGTGGGCTGAACAGGGGTGGGGGGGGATTGTGAGGGGCATCTCAACGGTGTCTGCACATGAAGGAAGGAACACTCTTTTCACAAATGAGCACTGAACAGAGACACCCACGTTTTCTTTTCGGGATAATCTTGGCTGTGTGACAGACCCCACCACGTGCGCAGACTACAACGTCTAGCTTCCTGTGACTATCCAGCCCGTGTCCAGGCAACCAGGGACAAATCCCTCTGCTTTACGCCCTGGGTGGACTCCAGGGAGGCACCGACCACCCAGGGGGCCGCAGGCGCAGCACACGGATGACTGCTCCCTCACGCAGCCCATGGTGGATTCTTGCCTGTCCTGTTTATCTACTTGCTGCCCTCCGAAATCACACCCTGAAGAAGCCGCAGTCCCATCTTTGATTTGCATCCGGGAGCACCTACGACCTGACGGAGTGTGGGATGCTCAGTGATATAGGCCAAGTGGAGGGACAAAGAGCAAATCCTGGGGTCACCCTTTGCCATCTTACACTGCCAGGCCTCAATCCCCTTGTCACGGTTTGAAATGTGAGTGGAACCCCCACAGCCTCACGTGCTTTGAATCATTAGTTGTTTGGGACGGTCATGGCACCTTTAGGAGGTGAATCCTTGCTGGAGGAAGGCAGTCACAGGGGGTGGGCCTTGAGGTTGATAGCTCCACCCTGCTTCCAGGAGAAGTCCGCTCTTACAGTTTGCAGTGAGCAGTTTGATGGATATGATTTAGGCCGTGTCCAGCTTCTGCCATGTCAGTCAGCTATGCCTTTCCCACCATGAAGGACTATATTTCCCCTCCGGAACTGTAAACTGAATAAATCTCCCATTTTTTTCCCCTTAAGTTGTATGGTGCCACACAGCAGCACAAAGAGCAACTGATACGCCCCTCATCTGGGAAATGGGGGTAATAATAATAGCCCCTCCCTCAGTAGTTGGCGGTAAGGATTGGAAAGACCATTCCTATAAGACATTTTTATAGTACTTTGTACTTGGCAAGAACTCCATACCCACAGGAACAATAAGTGGTTAGACATAAAACAGACAGGCAAGTGATAAACCTCTTCAGGAGACTGTAGAACAAATGACAACAAAGAGTAATTATCCCTAATATACAGCAAACTCATGAATCATTAACAGAAGGACAAAACTACCTCATGGAATAACGGCCAAAGACATGAATAATTCACAAAGAATAAATGGAAGTACCCCGATAAACACACTAAAAGATGTTTACATAATATCCGTAACCATGAATGAAATGTTGTGAAGGAAATCATAATGATTCAATCATGTGAAAATTGTCTAATGGGGGCCAGTGAGACGGCTTGAGGGGTAGAAGTGCCTGGGCACAAATGTGGACACTTGAGTTCTAGCCCTCCTGAAGTCCACATGGTAAAAGGAGAGAAACAGCTTCTAAAAGTTGTCTCTGACCTCTACAGTCATGCATCTTCTCTCTCTCTCTCCTTCAAATAAATAGAATATTCAAGGAATTGTCCCATTGGCAATATTTTTATCTTTTTAATATTTTAGACATGAATTCTTATCTTTAGTGGACACAGAGCAGCTGTACATGTTAATGGACAGATAACCTTTCAATGCATGAAGCGATGTATTGATCAGAGTAACTGGTATAAACATCTCTTCAGGCTTTCATCCTTCCTTTCTATTAGGAGCACGCAAACCCTTCTCTGGGAGCTAACTTGAAATATTCAACGGCTCGCTGCCAATCATAGTTCCGCTCCTGAGCTGCAGAACGTTTGAAGTTGTTCCTGCAGGCCAGCTGCACCCTCATACCTTTCAACAGTCCTCTTTCCATCTCCTTGTCCTCCCCACACCCTTCCAAGCACGGGCAAGTATTTCCATGAGACCAATTTTAAGCTTCCGCATGTAGATGAGAAACTGCAGTATTGGTTTTTCTGTGGGAAATATATTCTTCTTAATGTATATGAACAAGCATGTGTGTATGTGTTTGTATAAGTATGTGCATACCTGTGTGTGTGTGTGTGTGTGTGTGTGTGTGTGTGAGAGTGAGTGACTATAGGTATCTATATGCTACAGTGCAAATGTGCAGATCAAAAAACAACTAGCAGCCATCACCTTCCACCTCGTTTGACACTAGTGGGTCAGTGACCACCAGCTTCTAGGATTTCTCTCTTTGCCTCTCCACGCAGCACAGGAACACTTGGAGGGCAGAAGCATGGCGTGGGTCCTGGGGATCTGAACTTGGCTCCTCATGTTTACACAACCAGCACTTTACCAACTGAACCGTCTCCCCAGCCTCCATGGGAAGTATTGTTAATGATCAGCAATATCCTGTGATGACAGTGCCAAAAAAAAACCAGACAGCTCCCGTGTCTTTGTAGAGCAGTTTCACAATGTTCATTGGAATTCGCAGGTCACTTGCAAGAGTTTCTCTTGCAGAGAGATGTCTACGCTTGTGCAAGAAATTCAACTGTAAGAATACCCTTATACCATTGTATAAGGTAAAATGAAAAAGCAACTCAAAGTGGTAAGTGGGGAAGTAGATAAATAAATTACGATATATCCCAACAATAGGATCATAGGCAGTCATCACAAAGATATTTGGATGCCCTACCAGGGAAAGATGACTGGATTTATAACGAAGCAGAGAAAGAAGTCACACGGCGCCGCAGAAGGCAAGATTTTATTTCTGATTAAATGGTACTTTCCTATAGCCTTGTAAATTTTGGTAATTGCACAGATAAATCTGGAGAGAACCAATAAGTGCTGGTTATGTTCAAGGCGTGGGATTATAGGACATCTCAGTTTCAGACATCTGCAGCATTTGAAAATCTGACCCAGGCATGTGGTCAGAAACTATGCCAACCCCTTTTCCCCTGGAGCCATGGAAGGTGGCTTAGACTCCCTGAAGGGGTCACTGCCCACCTGATACGCCCTCAGCACAGGTCACCGCATGACACCAGGGGAGGACACAGCCCAGTTTCAGCATAACTGTCAATAAAGAAACCCCATCACGTGTGCCGTGAGCTGCTATGTGAAATCTCACATTAGAAACAGAGACAGGAAGGAGAGAACCAGTCAAACGTTAGTAGGAGGTCCTCTACGATTGATTTTCTTGTTCTGCTTGTTCTGCTGCCAGAGTTGGTCGCAAACTCCTCAGCTCAAGTGACAGGTCTGCCTCGGCCTCCACCAAGACGTTCTGCCTTGTCTTGTATGGTTCTATTAAAAAACACATTTTGGTATGGCTCATATTTTCCATGGTCAGCAGCTATCTCACTGACAGGTAGACACACAGCATATGAACTTTAAAGAGATGATGGGCTGGCAGCGAGGGACGGGGGTGGGGGGGGTGAGTCCTTAATATTTGCAGGGAGGGAAGGGAGAACCTTCTGGAAAATGCCCACTTTATATTGAGATGTAACACAGATGAGGGGTCTGGAGATAGATCCCCATCCTTCAGAATAATCACAGCTTGATTTTCTCCCTGTCGTAACAGCCCAGGACCTGTGCACACAGCAGGAAGCCTGAGACCACTCAGACAGTAACAGGCCTCACTCACCTCTGTTCTTGGTGAGGCAGAAACCACAAACACCTTACCTTGGCCAGTCACAAACTGCCTTGAGCCTGTTCAGGAGGCTCCCCCGGGCTTCTTACCCAGAGGGAAGGGCAAAGGATCCAAAAGATCCCTGTGCGGAAACTTCTGCCACAACAGTCATAGGTACCAAACATCTCCCCGCTTGAACCCCAATCGCAGCAGCCCCCACTTCAGAGAGAAAGGATGAGAATTCCTCACCAGACCAGCTGACACAGGACATCATGAAGGACAACTGGGGGGAAAAGCAGCCTTCTCTCATATTGACCAGAGCCCTGTTTTCTCTACTCAGACATTCCTGTGGGTTTTAAAGCATCCAGTGGATGAGCTGTTGGATCTGCCCCAGCGAGCATGGTCTCGTGCAGGGAAAAACAAGACTCCCACCCAGAGGGCCAGGGGAGACAGGTGCTTCCTCCCCACCGGGGACAGGATCCACCCAGGGGTGTGGACAAAAAGAATCTTGACAGTAGCGAGGCTGAGGAGAAAATCTCTGTTGATTCTTGTAGCCGCCTGTGTGGACTTGTGGCACGTTAATCAGGATTTGTGTGTTCTTGGGTTTGGGGGTACAGGACAGTTGGTAGAGGGTTGGTCTAGCACGCGTGAAGCACTGGGGTCCACGTCTAGCACTTGTCAAGGTGCTCAGGGGATGCGGCAGGGCGGGAAGTTCAAAGGGGGCTGGTGACTGGCTCGGAGGATAAAGCACGTTTGCGCACACACGACAAAGGGAGTACACGAGTTCTGTCTCTAGAATCCACACAAAGGTGGGAGGAAAGAACCGACTCCTCAAAGATGCCCTCTGACCTCCACATGCATGTCATGGCACATGTGTGAGCATATACACACATGCACACACATGCAAAGATAAAGAAATAAACTTTTCAAAAAGAAAGTTCAAAATGAAATCCACAGCCATGCATGACATGAGACCCTGTCTCAAAAAAAAACAAAAGAGGGGCTGGAGAGGTGGCTCAGGGGTTAAGCCTCCGCCTTGCAGGCAGAAGGTCCTGAGTTCGGATCCCAGATCCCACGTATAGACGCCAGGCGGAAGCGGGGGCAGCCCACGTAGGGCGGAGCCTGTGAATCCCCGGGCAGAAGGAGGTGGAGGCGTCCATGGTGGTTCCCGAATCGTCCGTGGTTCTACACACACACATACATGCACAACTGAATAAATAAAAAAAAAAAAAGAAAGATTTTTTTTTTCTTTTCATAGTATTTCAAGAGTGCTTTATGAGACCATCGAACAAATTGGCGGTCCAAGGATAGTCATTGACTAACTTGAGCTGGCATGTTCAGGAGCGAGTGAAGGAAGGAGTGTCCCCAGCGGGTGACATCGTGTCCGTTGTTAGTGGCCCGTGCTGTGGGGAATACATTCTACATGTCACACAAACACAGTGCCACTCCCCACCACGATGCCCTAGACACCATGTCCCACATCTTGAGCCGTGCCATCTGAGGTTCAGGGAGATGAAGCCCTTGCCCCAGGCGAGCAAGGAAGTCAGGTTCCAGCCCAGAGTCTGTCTGAGTCTGCAGGGAGACAGCTGCGGATAACCCAAGTGCTTCCTAATTCTCCCCTAATACTTCTGCTTCTTGTTGCCCCTGTAGCGAATCCCCACAGATTTACCATTTTAAGCTGAAAGGGGTTCTCACCCCTGGCCTCCCTTTGTTGGCCCACTGTCCATCATCCTCTTCTGCCTCCAGAGACCACCCGTGTTCTTCCTGTATGTGCCCCGTGGCCTCTTCTGCCGTGTTCAGAGCCAGCATCGGCCAGTGGAATCTGGCCCACGGGGTAGCTCTTTGCCCTTCTCGCCCTGTTCAAAGACCCCCTGTAATTGCATCAGGCGCTCAGATGATCTAGATAATTCTGGATGATCTCATCTTTGCGCTGACGGGTTGGCAACCTTAACTCCACCTGCAGCTGTTCATCTCCCCTGTTCTGCAATAAGACTGATCACTCCCAGGTTCTGAGGCCTGGGACACCGGCATTTGGGGGAAGGTATTATTCCTCCTCGCTCATTCAGGGGAGCAGCAAGTTCACGAGACCACCCAAGCCTCTCAGGATCGGGGACTGACAAACAAAATTTCTGAAAGACTGAATCACAGGAGAGGGACAATCTGTAACGGTGGGAGCACGGGCCTTTCTAGAGACATTTCCACTCAAAACGCCCTGCCTGGTTCGCTGACGGGCTCACGGGGACCAGCAGGAGGATCACTTAGCCTTCATTATGAGCACTGCTACAAGTGATATGGCTTCATGCGAGGTATCCAAACTCTATAGAGTGGCAGTGTGACAGTGTAACCTGCTCACTGGGGCTCCCTTCTGCTCCCCTGGGCACAGCCTCTTATCCCAGGCTTCTCTTAGATCAGGTGTGTCCATAGACACATCTGTTTTACAGCACTATAATGAAATCCTTGAGGCTGGGTGACTTAGCAAGGTCAGACCAGTGAGACGGTTCTGTGGGTAACGTCACTTACTGTGCAAGTAACCTAGCAACCTGAGTTCAATACCTGGAACCCACAGGGTGGAAGGAGAAAATGAGTTTTTGAAAGTTGTCCTCGGACCTCCACACGTGCCACAGCGTGCATGCATGCTCTTTCTCCCCCTTTTCTTCACACGCACACAAAAAATTAAAGAGCTCTATTTAACTCACAGCTCAGGAGGGGCGGGGGGGGGGTCCCAACAGCAGGATGTAGACCTCACTCAGCTCTAGTGAGGCCCCATAGAGCGCAACATCTTATCTTGCTGTGTAAGAGGAAGATCAAGTGACAAAACGCCACGTCAGGAGGAGCGAGGCTTTCTCTGTTGACAGGCTCCCTGTGCAGAGAACTGACTCGGGGGTCCCACAGGAAGGACCTCAATGGCTCTCCGGGCAGCGCCATTCTATTAGACTCCCCTTCTTAAAGGGGCTACCACCTCTGTGCGCCATCACCCTGAGAACCAAGCTCTCACTCAGTACATGAACCCCTGCATGACTCCACAAATCACAGCCAAGCCATAGCACCATGTGACACGCACCGGCCAATCAGGATGGGCATAAGCAAAGAGCATCAGTTCCAAGCCTGGCCAGAGCAAACCATCTATAAAAGGGCACCCGCATTCTTTCCCCTCAACTGGAAAATGGCGAGACTTCTGGGGAGCTGGAATTCTGGGTCACTGATTGGAGAGGAGACACTGTGGGATCTGGTTTTCACTTTATAAACCAAAAACAAAGTTTCATTAGCCCCACTAAGGAGCCGCGCTTGGTGGTTTCAGCATTTCACCTTATCTTAACACATCTTTAATCATTTAAATGTTGGTAAATCTTTTGAGATGGTTTGCACGCCTCATCTGAAGCACTTTACAATACAAGTAGCACAAGGGCATCTTGTGGGTCCAGGGTACAGACACTCAGGGGTTATGCGGAAAGAGTTGGGGGGGGTGGCGTGTAACATGCAGCAGGGTGTGGATTAGTTAGTGCCCTGTTGGACACCTGAAAGCTGTTGGCATGGCAGATGGATTGTAAGTGTTCCCACACGTGGTGGCTATGGAGGTGATGAAAGTAGCAATTAGCTTGGGCAGAGTTATTTCTGTGGGTACATATATCAAGTTCTCAGGTGGCAGACCTTCAACATATAAAGTCCTCATGCCACCTACCTTCAACATATAAGGTTCTTGTGACGCATACCTCAACCTGTAAAGCCTCATGCTACATTCCTTTAATAGATCAACTCCTCATTTGCATGCCTTCAAGATACCAGGTCTTCATGCTGTATACTGTTGCAGTTTCTCTTCATGTCACTGAAATACATTAAGACCAAACGACCTCAGAGAACAAGGAGTTATGTTTGCTTACGATTCTAGTTACAGTTCATAGCTCAGCTTGGCAGAGGAGTTCATAGTAACACCAGGGATTATGGGAACTGGCCACACCAGTTCTCTCTTGCCAGACGGCCTGCATGGCCAGAACCAGTTCTCTTCATCTTAAACACCTACTCAGGGAATAGTCCCACCTACCATGGTCTGGGTGTTCCCACATCAATTAGATGTCTCCCACAGGCTTGATCAGGGCTGGCCTCACTACCAGTTCTTCACAGATGTGCCAAGAGCTCGACTTTCAGTCGCCAAGGTGATAACTGTATTCAACTAGCACACATACCTTCAAGTACATCAAGTTGGTCCTATATACCTTCAACATTTCAAACCATTACATTGTGCACATTCGATATATCAAGTTGTCATGTGGTTTACCTTCTATTTCTACAGTATTTAATCATAATAAAGCTGGAAAAGGTAGAAATCGCATCTTGATACAAAAGTTGTTTTGCAGTTTGTCCTTTTCCTTGTGGTGGATCTACTTAGCTCATGTTTGTTTGCTTTTTTTTTTTTTTTAAGACAACGTCTCAGGTAACCCAGGCTGGTCTTGAACTTAATATATAACTGAGGATGAATTTATGATCCTCTTACCTTCCCCTCATGAGATTACAGGCATATGCCGCTATGCCTGCTTTATGCAGCACTGGGAAGGAACCCAGGTGTCCTGTGAGCTAGGCAGACATTCCATTAACTGAGTTGCATCCTCAGTTTCTGTTTAGTTAAAAAAAAAACTTTACTTATTGTGTGTTTGCGTGCATGTGTGTGTATCAGAAGGCACTGTGTTTCCCTGTCCAGGACCAAGGGTGACTTTGGGAATCATCCTGAATTGCTTCTACCTGCTTTTCGCTTCGCTCTGGGATTTCCTAGGCTCCAACCACCAGGGCCAGAAGTGCAGCTGGCTACCGTTTCCCCCTGGCATTTTTATGTGGGACCTGGGATCTGAACTCAGGACCTTCTGCTTTTGAGGCAGAGTCTTAATCCCTGAGCCATCTCTGCAGCCCAACTTAGTTTGTTTGTTTGAATGGCACAGCACGTCTCCGGGCAAAGTTGCCTTGCAACTGACCTTGCCAGTCGGCTCCTCCCATCCCCATGGACATTTCAAATGACTCTAGTTTCTGCGCTGGTGAAGAACACCATCCCCAGTGACCCAGCATATACCTCCCTGAGAAATCCTGCGAAGTGTCTGGAAGCTGTGTCCCTGTGAACAGAGCGGCTGAGCCACACCCCAGCCCTCTCCTAGCTCTTCTTTTACACAGTTGTGGAAATACAGTGAACAATTCTCTTGTCCTTCCCTTCCTTTTTAAAAATTTATTTATTTTAGTTTTACAAGCATATTGGGTACGAATCCTTGCTTCCCTCCATCCTCCCTCTCTCCCATCTCCTTCCCTTCCCCTCATCAATCCATTCTACTCTCTCCCACCCTCCTGCCCAATTATTCCCTCTGGTTTGTCTACTCTTGTGGGAGTTCAGGCCTCTGTGGCATACCAAGTTGCCCCTCCTTGGGCCACCCCACTGATAGGGCCGTTTCCCATCACTCATCTAGCTCTAGTCCCTAAGGTTTCCACCGTGTGTTCTTATCTCTCTTGAGTTTCTCGTAGTCTGTGGGGCATGTATGTCAGTTATTATGCAGGTCTGTTCCCTTTTCCCTTTATCCACTTTCTTCCCAGGCAGCCGGCCAGACATACTCATGCAATGCAACCATTCCAGCTACATACTGACAGGTAGCTTATTCTTGATTCCAAGCATTTAAGTTAAATTTAAATTATTCTAAACCTCCATTTGAAATTTACCTTAGCTACTCAGTATCATGCATCGGCCCCAGCCGTGTGGAGCTGTGCAGCTCTGCTTAATTCATTTTTGATAACCATTTAGGTCTTTCGCTATACAATTACAAAACATGATCACATTACACGATGAGGCCACAAGGCTTCAATCTTCACTCTCTTTCGACTTGGATTTTTGCTTCTACACGTCTTCGTGCCAATTAAAAGGTTTCTTGGGACAGGAAGATGGCTGCCAGCAAAGTGCTTGAGTTGCAAGCGCGAGGAACTCTGTGTGGATCCCCAGATAAAGAGCTGGGTGTGGAGACATGTTCCAGTTACCCCAGTTGCTGGGAGAGCAGAAACCAGTTGTCAGAGCCCTGAAGTCACTGGTCAGTAGCTCAGCCAAATCAATGAGCTTCGAGTTCAGTCAGAGACCTTGTCTCAAAAAAACAACAGGGGAGAGTGATTAGAGAAAGATATCACACATGCATGCGCACATGTAAACACCCACACTAACCAGCACATACAGCACATGTATGAAACACATCCAAACAAACAAAAACATCGCTCACTAGTTAGGCAGAACCTATAGGTCAGTGTGGTGAACTTTTTTTTTAAACTTTCCTAGGCTTCGTCCAATCTCTGTGGTGTGTTTGTACCCCATTCATTCACACACCCAGCAGCAAGCCTGACTGCCCCATTCTTACTAACTCAATGGCTATGCAGTATTGCTGGTGCCAGCAAGCTCTAGATGTGATGCATTTCAGTAGCTTATCAGCGTACCTTATCAGTACGCTGACCCGTAGAAAGCAGGAAGCCTGGGACGCATGCCTCCAGGAATCTGGGGGAGGCGAGCAGTCTTCTGCGGAAAACTTGTTTATTGTTCATATATCTTGCAAATCTGTTAACGTATCCTGTGGTTTGCCAGTTCAAACCCTTTGCCCGTTTTTCCTATTGACTTGATGCTTGGGAGATGGCCTTAGGAATCCCAGGCATAATTTGTCATTTTATTTGCTCTCAGTATTTCTTCCCCATCGGTGACGCATCTTTTTATTTGGCATATAACATCATTGACAAATAGAGGGGGATTTTTATTTGCTTTCGTTTCAATGCAAAGTCCTATCAAAGCATAAAGAGGCTCTGGGGACAAGAACTCAAAAATAAAGTCTTGCTGTATGTCATGGCTTGGATATGGATGGTCCTACAGAGGCTTGTGTGTTTGACCGCTTGGTCTTCAGCTGGTGGTGCTGTTTGGTAAGGTTTTGGAGTTTTAAGGAGGTGGAGCCTACCAGTTTAACAGCTTTTTGTCTCTGGCCAGGGGGTGACATACAGTGCCCAGCAGAATGGAGTGAAGGGAATTGCAGGAGCAGCAAAACTGCAAAAGAAAATCAACAAACCACAATCCAGAACTTCAGAGACTCTATATCAATCACATAGAACTAGGACAGCCTAATCTCTCCCCATCCTGGAGCTCAGGGACATTTGCGGAAGAGGGGGCGGTAAGATTGTAAGAGCAAAAGGATGGGAGGAGCAACGATTTGCAAGATTCTCAACAATAGTTGGGGCCAAAGCAATCATAATGGAACTTTGCATGCCCTGCGCAATGTCCAGCGCACTGTTGCCCTCATAAAGTCTAGCATCTGTTAAGGGCACCGAGACCCCTGGAGGCAAGGGATTGACAGCCATAGTAGTAATCTTATGCTTAAGGGGAACAAGAGAAAGGGCTTATGGAAATGCCACTGGGTCCTTATATGTCATCGGAGAGGAGAACCCAGTGGAGAGTTAGGCGCACACAATAAAGGACTCTCTGGGAATTGGGGGGGAGACACTGGGGGAAGGGGAGGGGGGAGGGAGGGAACTGGTAAAAAATTTTAAAATGTATAATTAAATTTTTAATTAAAAAAAAAATAAAATAAAACATGCAAGCAAAAAGAAAAAAAAAAAAAAAAGGAGGTGGAGCCTAGCTAGAAGAAGTGCATCACTGGGGGACGGGCCTTGAGGCGTGATACCTTGGCTCCACTTCCTGTTCTCTTTCACCCTTTGCTTCTTGAGTATGGCATCTGGGTAAATAGCCGACATCCTGCTCCTGTCACCACGGCTCCTCTGCCTACTACTGTGTGTTCGCCGCCATGGCTGTCTCTATTCCCTCTGGGATCACAAGTCAACTAAAAAACCCCTCTCTCCCATAAGCTGCTTGGGTCAGGGTGTTTGCACACCGCAACAGAAGAGTGACTGCAGCACCCACATATATAGCCAGGCGTGGGGACACGTGCCTGCAATCCCAGCAGTGGAAAGCAGAGACAGGAGGATCCCTGGGGCTCACTGACCAGACAACCTTACCAGAGTGGAGACTCCAGGTTCAGGGAGAGACCCTGCCTCAAAAAAACAAGGTGGAGAGTAACTGAGAAAGACATCTGATAATCCCCCTCTGGCTTCCACAGGCATGTGCGTGTACACACACACACGCACATGCACGCACACACACACGCACACACACACGCACACACACACGCACACACACACGCACACACACACGCACACACACACGCACATGCACACGCTATGCTTTCTTCTGTGACGTATGGAACAGTCTAGAACATACAGTGGTAGGTGGTGGTAAGTAGGAAGTGACTTGCATTTCCGTGTTTTCAGGCAGGATATATTATACTGCCTGTATTTCCCTCTGACCTATGAGGCCTCTCTGCCTATACTGTCTGCCTGTACTTGTCGGATATTTCCTCCTAGGTTCTTAGTTCCGTCCTGCCGAGCTGCTTCCCTAAGCTGCAAAGCAGCACAGTGTTAATGTTGCTGCGAGCAAATCCTAGTGTCTTGTATGTGGTGACCCCCCCACTTCACCTCAAAGCTGCCTTTGCTCCTCCAGGTCAACTGCTCTGTGGTACAGACACACTTCCCCAGTCCGATAGCAGAGCTTCTTTAGAAATGACATCTGTCAGCACAGCCCCCAAGTCTCTTTTTTATTCATCCCAAGTGGGTCTGACTATGCCTTCTAGCACAGCGGCCAGGCCTTGAGCCCCATCTGGGCTCTGTCCCTTTCGCGTTTGTGTTCTCTGACCTTGAATGAGGTACTTCTCCTGTTTATGTCTTGGATTCCACTTCTTAAAATGGGGGGGGGTAAAAAATTAGAATCTGGCTTTTAGGGTGACTAGGAGGGTCAAACGAGTTAACACATGTAGCATGCCTCACCTGGCGTTAGGGAATTTATAAACCAGAATTAACATGACTAAGCGCTTATGATCTGAGGTCAACTGCCTGGAATAGCATCGTCCTCATCATTCATTCATGAAGACAACAACACAACTTCTCTACTATGAAATGTGACACTAAAGAGGACCAAGAGCGTGCTCAGCGTGCCCTACCCTCAGCAACCAGAGAAGCAGATACCCACGTAATCTCCGTCCAACAAAGAAAAAACTATTGTTGGCAACAATCGGCCCACCTGGCGCTCCTGGCCGCAGCTCTCCCTTCTCTGTCCCCTTCCAAAAGTAAACACCACGCAATTCTCACAGCAATCCACGTGGTTAGTACTCATCCACATCCTCTTCATCTCTATCATTGTTTTTGTCTTTAAGAAGCCTGCTTTGTTTAATATTCATTGCGCTGTTATTTTGTGGTTTGATATTTACATGCAGTATTTTTTCTTCCTTTCAGTGTGACTTTATATCTTAGATTCATATCTCGTAAACAGCATATGGCTTGATGCTTTGCTTGTATGTGTGTTTTATGTATGTGAGTACGATGTGCATGTTTGTATATGTGCGAGAGAAAACATGTGTGCTCCGTGGCAAGCATGTAGGGTCAGAGGACAACCTCAGGTGTTGGCCCTCACCTTTTACCTTATTTGCGAAGCCTGTATCCCAGGCTGCTGGTCTGAAGGTCCTGTCTCCATCTCCAGTCTTACTAGAGGATGCTGGGATTATAAATGCATCCCATCACGCCCAGCTTTGTATGGGTCGGGGATTTGAACTCAGGTCTTCGTACTTGTATGGCAAGCGTTTATGCACGGAGCCATATCTTTAGCCCAGTTTGATATTGTTGAATCCACTTTGATTATACTCGGTTTTTAATTAATTAGTCCATCAATTTCTATTAAAGTTGGCCACATAAGTGGATGGTTGCTGATAAATGACCATCAAATGGCTTAAAGGAACAAGAGATTTATTCTCTTACGTTTACTGGTTACAGTACTTAGTCCAGCTTGATGGAAGAGCACGCACCAACCCCAAGGCTGAAGGAACTGGCCACATCACCACGTAACGGCTGAGAGAGGGACAATCCTTACTTGCCAGACCAGCATGTCTGGCCAAGTGTACAAAAGGATGCCCACTTCCTCAACCACCTCTCAGTATTTTATTCACCTGCTCAGGGCCTAATCCAACCTACTATAGACTGGGCCTTCCCATCAGCTAGACTGTCTCTTGCAGGTTTGCTCCGGGCTTAACTCAATCATTAATTCTCTACAAATGTGCCGGGAGTTCAAACCCTCAACTGTCAAGTTGACACCTGTGCCTAACTATGACACAGGTGAACTGCAGCACTTCAGATATTGCCATTTTAAAGTACCTTCACCAGACTCTGTGACTGCTTTTATCAGGAAGCGCAGACGCCACACACACAGGATGCAGTGTCAAATACACAGCAGGGCATGCAAGAATTCCCTGTCAATATAGACAGAAGGCAGCTGGGCTTGCTTCAAGGCTGAGAAACTTTAGACTCCTTAGACTCATAGAGGAGTAGGGGGTTACAATATCCTGTCCACAGCATTCTGGGAGCAGGTGTGCAGGCAGACATTCCATCCATAGAGTCTCCGGCCAATCAAGGTGTAAGGAAGTCTGTTAACAGTGAACAAAATGTCATTGTTTCTAAGCAACATGGAGAAAAGTAACATGTCCCACCACGTTCCACCTAAAGTGCTGTTTACACAACAGACATGGAAGAGTCAATTCTTTTCCTGCACTTTGCATTTTTAGACATAGTCAGCCCCTTGGTGTCTTTCACAGGCCATGTCAAAGTGTTTACGTACTTACAGAATTAAGCATATGTGGTGCGTTTCAGATCCCTGCAGTGGATTCTCACTGGTTGTCTTGAATGACCAGAGAGACCCCTGAGCCCCTTTGCCTAACTCTAGCAGTGCTTGAGCCTCCGTGCTATCCAGGGAAAAGCTGGTCCTGGCCTACCCTGCACACTTCTGCAGATCCATGGCAACCTGGAGTGGAAAGTGTTTTTTTCAAGTCCACAGTCTGGTTGCTTTCTGGACTTCCCTGTGGCCAAGGCTAAGGAATGGATTCATTTTTTTTTTAAACTTTTTAAAAATTTTTTTATTATTATTCAACTGTGCGCATGTGCGTGTGTTCGCAAGCGCTTGTGTGTGTGTGTGTGTGTGTGTGTGTGTGTGTGTGTGTGTGTGTGTCTGTGTATGTGTAGAACCATGGACGAATTCGCGAACCACCATGGACGCCTCCACCTCCTTCTACCCCGGGATTCACAGGCTCCGCCCTACCAGGACCAGAAACGCAGGCCGCCCCTGCTTCCGCCTGGCGTCTATACGTGGGATCTGGGATCCAAACTCAGGACCTTCCGCCTGCAAGGTGGAGGCTTAACCCCTGAGCCACCTCTCCAGCCCGGAATGGATTCATTTTTCTACGATATATATTATGAGAAGAAAACTATAACCCATTGATGCTGCCATTTCAGATTCAGATTTAGGAATGCAGGTTTTATTTTTGTCCTATTAATCACTCTTCCCCTCACACACACACACAAAAAGAGTTTGAAATGGAACAGAGGTGCACCTTCATTTGCTCTTCCCATGTGGAACAGGTGGGGGTGAGGGTATATATGCCAAAGGATTGGACACATCGCTCCTCATGAGCAGGCGTCTGAGTACTCACTTAACTTCTGTGTCCTCGGCTCAGACTTGCCTTGCCTGAATTCTGACCCTGACCCAGGCCTACACACACACACACACACACACACACACACACACACACACACACACACGCTTACGATCCTCTCAGGATATCAATACCAATTTGTCATGGTTTGAAATGTGTCCCCTACAATCTTTGGGAAGATCATGGCACTTTGGGAGATGGAGCCTTGCTGGAGGAAGGTGATGGTGTGTGTGTGTGTGGGGGGGGTTGAGGTGGATTAGTCCCACCCTGCCTCAGGAAGAAGTTTGCTTTGCAGCAAGGAGTCTTGCAGCTCTCAGAGTCCAAGATGTTTGCAGTGACTTAGCCTCCTCCACCCTCATCCAGCCAGCCATGCCACCTCTACCATGAAAGACTGTATCTCCCCTCTGGAACCTTAAGCTGAAAAAAATCTCCTTTTCTCCCTCTAAGTTACTTGACCTTGGGTGCTCACATAGCAACACACAAGAGTAACTAATACAAAATTCAAGCACCGGCAACAGGACTGTTAGAAACAGCTCGGGGTGTGCACTGTTTTTGATATTGTTGTTCTGAGCCTTCTTTATTCCTCTATGTGAGATAAGCACTGTGCTTTGGACACTTGGAGTCAGTCATTCCGTTCTATGTGGTTACCAATGTGGTATGTAGTTGGGCTCATTTCTGTTATTTAACTTTTGATTTTAGGGACTCATTCTTAAATTCAACTGTTTCATGATTACATAACAGATTTCATAGTTTCAAAGTCAGGTTTATAAAATAAACTTATTCAAAGTTTTCTGGCCTCTGTGTATTCTGACATCTTTTCAAAATATTTTCAGAATATTATGGTTTGGGTTTGACATGCACACTAAAGGATGCTTCAGGGATGGGGGAGGGGAACTAGGAGAAAGGAAGGGGGGAAAGGAGGGAAAAAGGGGGGAGGAAGCAAGGGAATCCAGGGAGGGGTGGAGGCAGGGAGGGGAATGGGGTACTTACCAAATTTGTATGAGTGGAAAAAATAAATAAAAAATATAAAGAATATAATTTCCCTATTAAAATGGAAACCTATAAAGACACAATTTGCATGATCAATGTGGCCAGAAAAAAATAAATGTATTAATTTGAAAGCAAAAAAATATATATATATATAAAAATATTATGGTTTGGGACAGAGGAGACAACTCGGTGCATAATATGACTTGCCATGAAAGCAAAAGGAACAGAGTTCAGATCCCAGGTAAAGCATTAAGTGGGTGCAGTGGACTGCATATAAGTACAGCTCTGGAAGGCCGGGCCTTGCAATCACCAGAGCAAGCTGGCTAACCAGACTAGCCTATAAGTGAGCTCTGTGTGTGGTCAGAGACCCTGTCTCCAAAGACCGAGATGGAAGAGCAACTGACGACATCCACGTGCACACGCACTCATGCCTGCACCCTCCACATGCAAGCACACATGCACACACCCCATATATACACACGCACTCATGCCTGCACCTGTCCACATGCAAGCACACATGCACACACCCCATATATACACACGCACTCATGCCTGCACCTGTCCACATGCAAGCACACATGCACACACCCCATATATACACATGCACTCATGCCTGCACCTGTCCACATGCAAGCACACATGCACACACCCCATATATACACACGCACTCATGCCTGCACCTGTCTACATGCAAGCACACATGCACACACCCCATATATACACACGCACTCATGCCTGTACCTGTCTACATGCAAGCACACATGCACACACCCCATATATATACATGCACTCATGCCTGTACCTGTCTACATGCAAGCACACATGCACACACCCCATATATACACACGCACTCATGCCTGCACACTCCACATGCAAGCACACATGCACACACCCCATATATACACACGCACTCATGCCTGCACCTGTCCACATGCAAGCACACATGCACACACCCCATATATACACATGCACTCATGCCTGCACCTGTCCACATGCAAGCACACATGCACACACCCCATATATACACACGCACTCATGCCTGCACCTGTCTACATGCAAGCACACATGCACACACCCCATATATACACACGCACTCATGCCTGTACCTGTCTACATGCAAGCACACATGCACACACCCCATATATATACACGCACTCATGCCTGTACCTGTCTACATGCAAGCACACATGCACACACCCCATATATACACACGCACTCATGCCTGCACACTCCACATGCAAGCACACATGCACACACCCCATATATATACATGCACTCATGCCTGCACCTGTCCACATGCAAGCACACATGCACACACCCCATATATACACATGCACTCATGCCTGTACCTGTCCACATGCAAGCACACATGCACACACCCCATATATACACACACACTCATGCCTGCACCTGTCTACATGCAAGCACACATGCACACACCCCATATATACACACGCACTCATGCCTGCACACTCCACATGCAAGCACACATGCACACACCCCATACATACACATGCACTCATGCCTGCACCTGTCCACATGCAAGCACACATGCACACACCCCATATATACACACGCACTCATGCCTGTACCTGTCTACATGCAAGCACACATGCACACACCCCATATATACACACGCACTCATGCCTGCACACTCCACATGCAAGCACACATGCACACACCCCATACATGCATATGCAAGAAAATAGGAGAAAATAATTGTGGTTTCTACTTTTGTACAAATAAATATGTGTATATTGTCACAATCTCAGAAGAGAGGAGACATGCTACACACACCTGCTGCAGTTAATATGCCTCAGAACTCCCAGAGGATTGCATGGGTCATTCCATTCCTTCTCTGTGTAATCCCACAGTCCTTTCTAATGTTCTGCGTCATGCTCCTTCGAGTTACCCACTGAAGGACTCTCAAGGGTTATTTCTGGCATTTTCTTTTTTATTATTTTTTTCTTTCATGTGTGTGTGTATAGGCTGGGAGGGGGCACGAGCAAGCATGGGGGGTGTTTGCTTGTGGATGGGTGAATGTACACAAGTACCCTCTTATGTGTGTGTGACTGTGGGGGACCAAGGGTTATATCCTTTTTAAAAAATTATTTCGTGTCTGCGTGTGTATGTGCATGTACACATAAGCATCTGTGTGTGTGTCAAAAGCACTGTGTGTGCCTGTAGAGGTCAAGGATGACCTTGGGAATCATCCTGGACTACTCTCTCCTTTTTGCTTTAGCTCTGGGTTTCCCAGGCTCTGCCTTCCAGAACAGGAAGTGCAAGCCACCATCATTTCTGCTCAGCACGTTTATGTGGGATTTGGGATTTGAACTCAGGCCCTACTGCTTTCAAGGTAGAGACTTAACCCCTGAGCCATCTTTCCAGCCCCGGGAATCATCCTTGATTACTCTTCCATCTCATTATTATGAACTTGGACCTCGTATTAAACCAAGGGTTTTAACCACTGAACCATCTCCCCAAATGTATTACCAGTATTTTCTATTGCACATGATACTGTGATGAACAGCTGCATCCATTTTCACCGGGAAGGTTAACGGTTCTATTCTTTCAGTGCACAGACATAATCTAGACATTTCCGGGTAATGTGACTACTGGGAGTTAACTCATTGTCTTTTCAAGGTGGTGTGTCCTTTCTCCCTGGCAGATTCTGTTATTTTCTTTTTTAAATGGTTTTATGATTTTTTCATTATGAAAACCTAGATATAGATTTAGTTAGTATTTATTTGTTTAGAGTTATTCAGGCATTTGCATCTGTAGATTGCTATCTTCCATCAATTCTAGAAAATCGTATGTTCCTTCAAATCTTGCTTCAGGCTCCTGTTTTCTTCCCATCCTTACAGCATTCAGAGGATGTGTCTATCACATCTTCCGCTTGCTGCCTCTGTACCTCCTAGCATTGCCACACGGCACATCTTTCAGATTTCATTGTTGAACTCCGGGTGCTTTCTTCTGACCTGCTGTGGTCCGGCTGCAGCCTAGATCCAGGATCCCGATAGGTGGGCAAGGAGTCGGCAGAGATGGAGAACAGCAGACACGCCGCTCAGGGCCAAGTGAATCTGAACTCATTTATGGAAGCTTACAGCAGAGCTTATATTAGAAGATCTAGGGTAGGGGGCAAAGAATGTGTTGCTATGCCCACAAACAGAGGAAAATGAAGACATAGGTATCTTCCCAGTCTCCTATTCTATGCTTAGCTGGAACCACCCTTGTTATAAACAATTTTCAAGAACCTAACCCATTGTTTGAGGGTAAAGGCACAAATAGGACCTACTAAGGTTCATTACACATTAACGAGCTCTGTTCCATTCCCCCAGCGTCTCCGAATCTATCTACTCTACAATGTTCCACCAAATAGCCACAGAGCTTACGTAAAATGTATGCATTCTGGCTAACAAAGAAAAGGCAGGAGTGACATCTACTTATTTTGTGGGACCAGACATGATGTCTCTAGGTAGAGTTAAAAGCAGGCATGACACTTAGTTGCTAAAAGGGATCATACAGTGAATGCCTCATCTCAAAGCAGAGTTATCTGGTCCATGCATTAACATATCTCAAGTGCATAGGGAAGGAACTGTAGGGGGAGGTGATAACCTAGCCAGTCCTGAGAAGAACAAAAGAAATCTAAGAACAGATAGGAGGGAAACTCAATTCCCAGAGGAAGGAATTAGCCTGCCATTATCTATGCAGACAAGACTCAATTTACAAAAAGAGAAGAGTCCCTAACCACTGCCCAATTTAGATGCTAAGGTGTCATTCTCTAGAGAGCAGGCTTTAGCTCTGACAACCCCCACCTTTCCCAAATTTACTCCAGATAAGCCATATCCTGAGCCCGGAAAACGCCTTCCTTGAAGCAGTTTTCCCCATGCTGCGACCTTGTCAGACAACATGGTTAGTTGAGGACGTAGCACTGACCTATCTTTGATCTTTCATTTGTATACTTAACATTTTAATTGCTTTCATTGTTTCAAAACCTGAGAATACCACTTTTTCCCCTCAGAGGCCAGTGTACTGTTACTTAATTTTCTTGAACACACTCAGGTATTCTCAACAGAACTATTTCCAGGTTGCTTGGATTTTGTGTGTGTTACTGTACTAGTACTGGATTATTTTAGTTTTGCAGGATAGTCAGGATCAGAGAAGAAAAGAGGGAGGCAGAGAGAGAGAGAGCGAGAGAGAGAGAGAGAGAGAGAGAGAGAGAGAGAGAGAGAAGGCTATGTCTGAAGTGTCCTCATGATCTAATCTGCCTGCACAGAGAGCACTAATGCATTGTGTCAAGGAACTATACACAGATGTCACCAGCAGAATATAGTATTAGAGGCAGGGCAGAATCAGGACCTTGAATCTGACCTTCCTCAAATGGTGTCTTAGTTTTAACACTGTCTGCATCTGGAGAGGCTTAGAACATTCAGGTCCATGAGGTCTCCGGTGGTGTAGCTGAGCTTCCTGCTGCTAACTTACTCCCCTCCCTCCTTCCCTCTCGCTCTTCCTCTCTCCCACTGGCAGCACCCGTGAACAATATCACTGGTCTCTAAAATTTCCTTAGGACATTCCGATTTTCATGAACACTGTCGCCAAAGCCCCTTTCAGCTCCTGCCCACTGTCTAGCTTTGAAATCATCCCCACATGTAGAGATGTTTTGTGCAACAGTACCTGACTCCTGGTATAAAAATCTGGTCTTAGGATCTGTGGTTATATAATGAACTTAGCAGTTGAAAGCTACAAACATTTCCTATCGCTCGGTTTCTTCATGTCAGGAATTTGAAAGCTGCTTAGCCGGGAGGTCCTGGCATGGAGTCGCACATGAGGTTGCAATCAAAATCTTGGCCAGGGCTTCGGTCACTGGTTTGGCCGGGCTGCAGGATCTGCTGGAGGCCCGTCATGTGGTGCTGGGCCACAGGCTCGTGTGGCTCTGCAGGGCTGTTGGTGACGTGACTGCGTTCTACCGGTCACAAAGATCAACCTTTGAACCTGAGAGGGAACTACATCGGAGGTCTAGTACCAGAAGCAGAGAACCTTGGGAGGACCTTGGAAGAGAGCGTCCGGGGTAACCGTATCCTCTCCAACACTGAGATGCCCCCTGTAACCTATGAATAGACACCTATGACTGTATCATTAGGGTACGTGGCTCTAGATGAGATCCAGCTAATTGTCTGGGCAGTCGAGAGACAAAGGTCTCATCAGAGAAGAAGCAGCTGGGGAGTGCAGGGCACTGGCGGTGTAATTGTCTAGAACGTGTGTGTTCCTGGGCTTGATCTGCAGTATGAGGGAGGAGGAGAGGGAGAAAGAAATGAAGAGGAGGAACAATGGAAGATGCAAATAAGACCGTGTGGGGGTGGAGCTAGGTGTGATGTATGCACTGGCTAAGGAAAGCCAAGGATTGCTGGCACTCGCCAGAAGTTAGGAAAGAGGCATGGGTGGATTCGCCCTCAGAGCCCCAGGAGCCCCCTGTCTACACTTTGACAGACAGCTGTCATGGGCACTCATCAGCAGACTACCACAAGAAGCCAGCCATCAAGGTGACTCTGAAGGCCAAGGTGCTCCTCTTGACTCGGAAGTCTCCACCCGTCTGTACCTGTGGACCCTCATGACAGTCAATCTAAGATAGTCATTGAGCGCCTCCAACGTGCCTGCACTGCTCTCAATGCGAGAGATACCGCAGTGCACAGAAGAAACAGCCTTCTGCCTGCAGGAGCTGCCGTTCTAATGAGCTCTGTACTTTGGAATTTGAGGCATGGTAAATTGCCCATAAGGAGGCTCTATGCCCACTGGATGAAAGCTACAGTCAGTTCTGGGGTGGGAGGATACACTAATGCAGTGAAGAAACACAGAAGCAAAAACAACACAGAACAAAGACATGCCAACACTAACGGATCCAACAGAAAGACAGAGGCTGGGTTAGCCTAAGGGGCTTTTGACAGAGACCTCATTTTGTACACTAGGTCCGAACTACAGCTCCAGCTGTCCCGCGGATACCTCAGCACCCCTCCCCCCACTCTGCAATTTCCTTGAAAGATTCTCTTTTCATTCCCAGTCTGGGAGTTTCCTTTTATATCAAGTGCAATGAAATTGTCCTACTTTAGCCCATCACGGGGGTCAAGGGAAAACTAAAGGATAAATTTTTTAGACTACTGAGAACATAGTATTTGATCAACTCTTGCAAACTATTATTATATACACTGAAGTTCCTTTTCCAGTCTACGTAGCGTAACTAACCAAAGAGCAGAGTTCTGCCTTTAAAAAAAAAATATGTGACGTGGGGCTGGTGAGATGCCCAGCAGGTAAGGCACCAACTTACAAACCTGGCGACCCAAATTCCATCCTCCAAAGCCCTCAGGTAGAAGGAGAGAACTAACTTCTGAAAACCGGCCTCTGACCTCCACCCATGCACCTTGACACGCATGTGCCCACCTTTTCTCTCCCTCTCTTTCCTTACTCTAACATAAAACAAAACATATTTTTAAAGAAGTTTATAGTCTTTACGAAAATACATGGAGTGGATGCATATGGAATCCCTAAAAGGAACAGTGTACGTGGACCGTACCACTAGGAATCATATCGTGCATAGAGCATATCACAGTGTTTGATCGGTTGTTTGAGATGTGAAGCGTCAGGGTATCTCTCTACCTGCACACTTGATACTGCATGCAGCTCATCCCACGTCATGGAACATCATCTTTTCTCCACTATATTGGACTTTCAAGGTCTAGTGTCATGCCAGTAATTGTTTGTGGATGGACGAGGGCTTATATGAATAGAAAAAATTCATCCCAGAACTTGTTGGTTCAGCATCAGTGAGGCTGGGTCTGAGAGGCCCCCTCCATCCAAATCCTGATACACGGAAACTGCTGCTCCCCATCATGCTCTTCTTGGGGGTGTAAGAAGCCTTTCAGGTTTAGTTAGCATTTACCTTCACCTTAGCCCTGTTGGTGAACCCGATATGGAAACTCCTTT
The DNA here is from genome assembly GCA_023101885.1 of Typhlomys cinereus. Lineage (NCBI taxonomy): Eukaryota > Metazoa > Chordata > Mammalia > Rodentia > Platacanthomyidae > Typhlomys > Typhlomys cinereus. Next base: position 802,108 of record JALPQD010000469.1, on the reverse strand, counting down.
CCCATGTTGACTGATGATGGCGCAACACTTGTTCCCAGGGCTCTAGTGCCTAATCCCCCTGACATCTACCATTGCAGATGGGTCCAGCCTTCTCAGGGAGATGGAAAGGCGTTTCCTCCAGTTACCCACAAGGTTAGAGAGCCAAACACAGGTGTCAGTTAGCGAGGTAGCTAAGGTCATCCTTGGATCAGCATGAATCACCAACAGTGACTTAAATACAGAAACCTCAAAATCCAGTACTGGGAATACACACAACTCCATTTTCTTGTGAACTAATTGGCCATCCCAAGTCCTGCAGCAGGGGCTTCCAGAAGCTGCCCCACCCCCACCCCGGCTACATGTGCTGGGAACGAGAATGCATGGTGAAGGGGAGAGTGGAACACAGGCATGGAAGGGAAATGGAACATCACGCTGCGCTCCAGCCCTGCTGTTTGGCTGGTGCAGACTTGGGGAGCAGAGAACTCCCTCCTCTGCGCCGTCGTTGCCACACACCCTCCTCCTTTACAGCTGAAGGCCCCCCCCCCAAAAAAAAAACTCCTGGGAAAAGTCAGCGCGGGGATGATTGGGGAAGCGAAGGGCTTATGCGCTATGAGCATCTGATGAATCTGAACCAGGGAGTACCAGGCGCCACCGGTGACGTCTTTTTTCATGGCCCCGGTGTCCATGGAAGACACAGGCAGGAGCCGAGTAGGCCAGTGAATAGCTGTGGCATGGTAACCATGGTCAGTGGGCAGAAACCAACAGCTGGAAGCACTCGGAAGCTGGGCTCCAAGCTGCTGGCAGAGTGGCACTGTGCCCGGCTGAGGACGACCATGGCAACAGGGCTACCAGGGAAGGGAGGACCCCACGCACGTATGACCTCACTAACCCGCAGGTCATCGCTCCCACGGCAGGAAGAGGACTCAGAGAAGAGAAGGTAGAGAGTTCACGTGGGGGCAGTGTGGTGGGAGGGATGTGTTTTCTGACCCTCATGACAAAAGCCACTCAAAATGCCAGCTAAGAATTTTCGAAATTAATTAATGACTTGCAGAACACTCAAAAGCTGAAAGCTAAGTGAAAGCAGGAACTTGGAAAAATGGGGTGCATGGCACGGGGGTGTCTTTCACCCCAAGGACAAGTGGCATATTGTGTGACTCTTTGTTTCTCATGAGCTAACAGATGTGGGGACACAAGAGTCCACTCCCGGGACCCTTGGAGACCAGCACTGTAGACCAAAACTACATTTCCACTGAGCTCTATGTAAAAGCAAGGGACCAACTAGAAGGGAAGTCCCCTGCCCCTCATGATCCCCCTGAAACCTACACAACAATCTCAGGCCTGAGTTTCAGGGGTGGGGGTGGGGGTGAGGGAGGGAACCTCTGGCCTGAGTATCCCTGATCCCAAAGCTCTGCTTGTGGTTTACAAGCCACAGTTCACATTCCCTGGTTAACGGGGAACATCTGAAGCTAACTGCCCCTCCAGAGGTTTCCTGAGAATGTGGGAGCGGTAGACAGCACATTCCCTCTTCTTTTTATGGAAGTTCCAAATGCAAAAAGGATAATGCAGACTCCATTCCAGAAGCCACAGATTCAAATACAAACGTGAAGACCGGCACGAGAAAGAGTTCACGGAAAAGCCAGGAAGGTGACTGCGCATGCACACGGCTAATCGTTTGGAGTTGGAATGACTAACAAGCCAGCTCAAAGACATCCATCAAAAAACAAAACAAAACAAAGCAAAACAAAAACCCTCCAGCAAATACCTGGAGCTGGCCTAAAAGCAGCCCTACTGACTTTGGGGCTATTTTGGAGTTTGGGAGGGAGTAGGGGGATGGGGGGGTGGGGGTGTAGGGGTGGGGGTTGGGGGGGAGCTGTTCTGTGCTCTGTAACTTCGACGAGATGGATGCTATGATGATTCAGCTTCTTTGACCACGTGACTGGATTTGGAGGTCTCTGGATGTATAGACGAGGGCGTCTCCAGAGAGCTTTAACAGAGGAGAGAAGACCACTCTGAATATGGGCCGGGGCCCCGGGCTGAACGAAAGAGGCAAAGGAGCAAATGAGCTGAACACGAGCATCCACCCCTCTCTGTTTCCTGACTGTGAGGCAATGCACATAGCTGTCTCCCATGACGGAGCGCGCGTCCTCATGAGCCACAAGCTTCCCCTGTGGCCTTCATGGGGTGTTCCATCACGGCAGTGAAGACAGTAATTAACACATGTTCTACCCGTTAGAGGCCGGCAGCCTGAGCCCGTACCCCAAACTGTGACAACCAAATATGACTCCAACCATTGACGCACGCTCTCTGAGGACGAAACTATCCCCAGCTGTGACCTGGGTTGCCAAATAAGTCCTGGACACATCACATGCTACGGATCTACAGAGCACCACAGGTTGGGAAGGAAAGGCTCAACAAGGGCCTGGATGGGGGACGGGGGGGGGGGAGACGACCAAGGTGCAGAGAAAACAGCTTGTGACAGCAGATCTCAGAAATTGCCAGGCAAATTATGCCCCTGAACGAGGCTTCTACAAATAGCGGGCCATGAAAACCCAAATCGTTGGCCTGTAATCATTGAAAGTGAATTAGCACAGACGAAAGAGAGACGTGGACAGAGAACGACCAGACAAAGAATTACCAGACAGAGAACTCTCCAGAAAAGAAATCCGACCCAACAGTATTTGGCAAGGGGGACCACAGCGAGAACTGATGGAAGAGGAGAAGGACCAAATAAAAGAATATTGGCAAGGAGATAAGAATGGAAGATCCCAGATATGGGGCAGGATTGGAAACAGGCTGGACCCAGGAAAGTGACATGTGACAGCATGCAGACAGCTGCTTGGTTACTCAGAGAGAAAAATTATAGATGCAGAAAGAAAAGGAGGAAAGAGAGTCAAGATCTACACCCCAGGGATTCCTAGAGAAGAACAACAGAACAATGAAATATAACATTTAATGCAGAATCCAAGGAAATTTTCTTGAAACCAAAGATGTAAATCTACTTAAAAGGCACTCTGTGTTCTAGGGAGAGTGACCTAGAACAGTCAATTCCAAGACTCTCCTAATAAAATTACCAGACTTAAAGGGTAAGGAAAAAAAATCATTTGACCGGCTGAGCCAAAAAAACCGTATCAAGTGACTCACAAGGGGACAAAAATCAGGCTGGCCCCATGACATTCAGTGCCCAACAGTGGCATAACACTCACAGAATATTTTAACTACTGTATGTCCACTTCAGAGAATGTCTGTCTAAGTCCTTGGGCCATTTTTATTGGATTGTTCTGTGGATTGTTGAATCCTAGGCATTTCTTAAATATTCTGATATGATACCTTATTTGACACATGAATTTGTGTGTGTGTGTGAGTGTGTGTTTGCACATAAATGGATGCTTGACCTTGATGTCCAGTATCTTCCTTAACCATAGTGATTAAGATAGGGTCTCTCAATTAAACCCAAAGTCCACCAGTAAGCTAATCTAGTTAGCCAGCTAGCTCTGGGAATCCCCTATCTCTCCTCTCCCCAAGTGCTGGGATGAGCTACGTCTGCCTGACTTTTACGTTGGTTCTGGGGGGGTCTGAACTCTGATCCTTATGCTGTTCAACAAACACTTTATCCATGTAGCCATGACCCCAGCTCCGCAGAGCCGAGGCTGGCCTGAATTCTTGATCCTCCTGCTTGGCTTCCAGAGTCCTGGACTTACGGGTATATATCGCCACACTTGGCAGGAAGCTTTGAATTCCGATGAAGTGCTGTTTGTGTCTTTCACCTGCTTTTCCTGTGGCATCAGATCTCAGATCACACTGCCCAGTGTGAAGTCATGAAGATGCACTCTTGTTTTTGTCTAAGAGTTTGACAAAGAGTTTTTGTCTAGGAGTTTGTCTAAAAGTCAATTTTTGTTCACGACACGTGGCATGAACAATTTGTCTAATTTGTCTTTGGCTTGCTTAACAGCATCATCTGTTAAGTAACTGTTGTTTAGCATTGTACGAGGTACTTGTCTTGTTTCTGCAGCAAAATGCCTGACAAAGGCAATTTAGAGAAGGAAAGGTTTGTAATGGCGCAGTTCCAGGGCACATCGTGGAAGGCAGGAACTGTGATATTGTGGTCACACTGTGCTACAGACAAGAAACAGATGAATGTGGGTGCTCAGCTCCCTTTCTTCTTTTCGGTCAGCCGGGAACCCCAGTCTCTCAACCACATCTCCACACCTCAACCAACCTAATCTAAAAATGCCTTCATGGACACGCCCAGAGATGTTTCCATGGTGACACTGAGCCCTCTCAAACTGACGGACTCTCAAGACAGACCATCATACTCATTGTTTGGTCCTGGCACTTTGGCAGGAAAAAAAAAAAGGATCACAGAGCTAGAGTTTTATATCTGAATTCTCAGTTCTATGTACGTTGTATGTTTATCTTAATATGAAACCGGTTTGATTTCTGTAGCCTTTTATTAAATTCTGAACTTGACAAGAGTATCTTCCAACTTTGTTCTTGTTCTTCAAAATGGTCTTGTTTACTCAAAGTCTATTGGAATTCTACATGTACTATAAATTAAACTTTCCCATTTCTGAGGGGATACAAAGGACTTGGTGCAGGGTTGGACTGAGTCCATAGGGAAATTGGAGAAATACTCTGTTCTCAACAATATTAATTTTTCTAATCCACGAGCAAGGGTCTCTTTTCATTTACTTAGGTCATCCTTCATTTCTTTCAGCAATGTTTTGGAGTTTTCAATGCTGTATGGTATGCCTCCTTGGATAAATTTATTCCTAAGTATTTTGATGCTATCCTAAATTTAATTGCTTTCATGATTTCTCTTTCAGATTGCTCTATGCTAGTGCTGAGGAATAAAACTGAGTTTTGAATATTGGTCTGGCACCTTGCAAGTGTTTTGTTTTTATCATTCATTCTCATAGTCTGTTGTTGTTTCTTCAGGGCTTTCTACATATGAGAATATGCATGTGTGAAAAGAGATAGCATCATACTGAAGAAGTGTCTTGCCATTCCTTCTTTGCAAACTGTATAATTTGTTGCAGAAGGGTAATAGACTTTGCTGTACTTTTTCTGAACAGCTGGAGATGTCCACGTGATTTTTCACTGCTTTGCTGTATTACCAGAGTGTAGTTTATGGGTTGTTTCATTTTATATTAAATCATCTTGCTATTCCCAGTGCAAATCTAATTGATTATGGTGAATGGTCCTTATAAGTGCACCATTGAATTTGGCCTGTTGGTATTTGGTTGAAGGTTTTTTGCATCTAGATTCATAACGATGCGGTCTTCAGTTTTCTTGCACTGGTTCTGACTTTTAGATAGGGTAATTCTGGCCTCGTAAAATGAGGTAAGAAATGGTCCCTTGTATTCTATATTTTAGATAATTCTGAGAACTGTCGCCAAATCTTCTTTGATCTTCTGATAGAATTCACCATTGTAATAATCTGGCCCTTGGGATTTTCTTTCTTGGGAGATTTTTGACGGCTAATTCAGTCCCTCTATTCGTGCCAGGCATACAATTATCCTGATTTGTAAAATAGTTTTCACATTAAACACCCCCATAGTTTTTTGTGAGACAGTTTCGTTCAAATTGGAAAGTAAACGTGGCACCATATATACTGTACAAAGGAGGCACACCAATACTAACTCAAAAAGTTGAACACAAGAGGAGGAGCAAAGTCTTACCAGACAAATGCAAACAATTCCCCTGTCACGATTTGATTAGCAAACGAATGCAACTCAGGCCAGTAAGCATTAAGCAAAATGACAAGGAGTTATGTAATACATCAAAGTGCCACTCAGAACAAGGAGCCATGTGATATATCGAAATGCTACTCAAAGTAACTGAGGCTGTAGCCGTAGTGGAAAGCTCAACAAGGAACCGTCATTTCTTCTGTGGGCATTCACCATGCAACGGAAGGTGGTCAGCAGCACACGGAGAAGTGACTGCTTTGGTGGACCCCCAGGGAGAGAAAAGCAAAGGCTGTGTGCAGGTAGGACAACGCCCCAGAACAAGAGGCCGCCACCCAGCAAAACAGCACCATCCTTCTCCGCCATCACAGCCCAGGATGACACCACTCGCTCTGAGACACACATTCCTTCCAGTCACGTACCCGCAGCCCCTAAGCCTTCTGGGTAGAACCCGGCCACCTCCAGCCAGACTGCAGCTCTCATCCTAGCACTAGGGGGAAAGGGGCTGAGGCAGGAGGATTAGGATGAATTCTAGGGCAGCTAGGCTACAGAGTGAGGTTCTGCCTGCATTAACTACTTTGGTCAATACTGGGACAAGAGCAACTTAAGGGGGAAAAGGGTTTATTTTATTTCTAATTATTTTATTTCTTAGAGAGAGGGGGAGCGAATGAGGGCAGGCACACATGTGCCACATTGCCTGTGTGGAGTTCAGAGGATAACTTTGGGAAGTTGTTTCTCTCCTTCTGCCACTTGGACTTCAGGAAACACAGGTCAGCAGGCTGCGTACACAATTTCACCTACTGGACCATCTCACTGGATCATCTTTATTTTTTTAATTTTAGACGAATAACATTTATTTATTTATTTTGTGTGTGTGTGTGTGTGTGTGTACACACGCGTGTATCAGAGGGCACTGTGTGTCCCTGTGGGGGACCAAGGGTGACTTCAGGCATCATCCTGGATTGCTTCTACCTACTTCTTGCTTCCCTCTGGGATTTCCCAGGCTCTATTCACCAGGGCCAGAAATGCAAGCTGCCACCTTTTCTGCCTGGAGTTTTTATGTGGGACCTGGAATCTGAACTCAGGACCTTCTGCTTGTGAGGCAGAGTCTTAACCCCTGACCCACCTCTCCAGCCTCAGGATGAATCACTTTTTTTTTTAAAGAAAGGAGGATTTATTTCAGGTCACAGTTCCTGGCCACATTTCATCGTGGTGGGGAAGACACGGCAGCAGGAAGCAGCTGCTCATGCTGTCAGGAAGCAGAGAGAGATGGTGCCTGGTATCAGCTTTCCCCCTTTTTCTTCAGTTTAGGACTCCAGCCCATGAGGTAATGCCACACACTTTTTTTAAAATTTTTTTTCTTATTTATTATTTATTCAATTGTGCGTGTTTTGCGTGTGTGTGTGTGTGTGTATGTGTGTGTAGAACCACGAACCAATTTGGGAACTACCATGGCCTCCTTGTTTACTCTGCCCCGGGATTCACAGGCTCCGCCCTACCAGGACCAGAAACGCAGGCCGCCCCCACTTCCGCCCGGCATCTATACGTGGGATCTGGGATCCGAACTCAGGACTTTCTGCCTGCAAGGCAGAGGCTTAACCCCTGAGCCACCTCTCCAGTCCCGCCACACACTTTTGGAGTGGAGTCTTCCGACCTCAGTTAATCCAACTAGACAAACCCTCACCGGATGTCCAGAGGCTTGTCTCTTGGGTGAAGCTAGATCCTGTCAAACTGACAACCAGTAGTAATTATCTTACTATCTGGGCAAATAAAGTGGGAGACAGAGGAGGGGAAAGGAAAGGAGATAGGAAAGGAAGAGGAGGAGGAGGAGGAGGAAGAGGAGGAGAAAGAGAAGAAAATAGAGGAGGAAGAGGAGGAGGAGAGGAGAAGTGAAGTTACCAGCGTATCCAAGTTGCTCCTGGAAGAAGGTAGAGATGGTGGATCTTCACACCCATGATCCTGAACCTGGTTCCTGAGTGGTGGATACTATTTGTGTTTGCATTCTATGCAGAAAACCTGCCACAGGATAGGGCGATCTGGGAAATGTTTAACTTCAGGACTCAGAAAAAAGGCTAGTGCCAATCTTAGGGGATCACTACTAACGTTTGCTGACCCCTTCCCCGGGCCACTGCATAGCCAGGTCTGCTCCTTCTCCCACGAACAGGACACACTCAACCCTTTCCTATGAGGGACAAACTGAAGTTCATGCAGAGAGCAAGGTGCAGATCTCTGCACGCGCTGCCCTTTGGCTTCTCATGAGGATGACGACCTATGTGCTAAGAGACGATTCATGCGTCCCACCCACCTGCCGGCTAGGAGGACGGGATGAGGAAAACCACAGTGAATGGTCCCATTTGGAAGAAGGGGACATGGATGACACACCGCACCCGGGGCATGAAAAGGGAATGTCTCAATCCGAGAAGAAGATGAATGACCTGGCTGCTCTGGTTTTACCTTCTGGAAGGTTCTCTCTTGTCTATTATGTTTATCTGACATGGGTGGTAGAATGTATATGCCTTTTGTTCGGGAACCATAACATTTAAGGGCTTTTATAGTTTATTTGGAAAAAAATCCGTTGGGGGAGTCCCCCCTGAGTCAGAATCTATCTGCTCAGTCATTTCATGAACCAGGAATCACACTCCGTTACAATAACTCTGTTTCGCCTCTGGGCCTCCCTGCTCTGGCCACGCCTCCTCCCCTCTCCTTAATGACAGTTATTCCGAGTCCACTGGAATAGCAGGCTTGGGTGTGAAGTAGCACCCTACACCCTCCTGGCTCCAGGGTGAGCCCTCACGTGTTGTGTGTAATGGCTAGTCTCGAGAAAGCCTCTGAGCCTCAGCTGTCTGACCCACTGCTTTCAACCTCCAGAGGACCTGCCTTCCTAGACACTCACGACTCGCTTTCATCTCTGCCTCCCGTCGGGGCAACATTCAAAGAATCAGCGTTTGCCTACCTTGCTAGGAGTGGCCGATGCCTACTCGCCTCCTGGCTCCTCCCAGTGCCTACAAGACACGTGATCTGCCTCTCAGAATATTTCAGGAGATGAATCCTCCAGATTCTCAACCTATGCCTGCGTTCCTGACAACTGATCTGAGTTTTAATTATAATAACATATCACTGTGGTGTGCACAATTATATGTATATAAAATTATTTTAAAGTAAGGACTATTGATAGCCAGAGCGGGAGACTGAGAGATGACAGGTGACCTCCCAGAAAAGCTCTGCTCTTGCCATTGAAGGATGGTGGCCCCTTTAGAATGCTCCTCAACCTTAGAAAGCACTTGCCCTCATTAGCATAGAAGAAGCTGGGTGGGCACCATACCTGGGCTTCAGCTGGTAGAAGGAGGGTAGAGGGCTTGGGAGATGGCCCAGTCAGCAGAATGCTTGCCTCGCAAGCATGTGGGCCTGAGTTCGATCCCCAGAACCTGCGTCACAAGATCCAAGCGCAATGCTGCATGCTTGAAGTCCCAGTGCAGGAAACGTGGGGACAGGAAAGTCTGTGGGACTTGCTGGCCTGTCGGGCTAGAGCCTGACTGATGAGTTCTGGGTCAAGTGAGAGATCGGGTCTATAATGTCAGACAGCACATGAGGACCTCTACCCAAAGCTGACCTCTGCCTGCATATGTGCACTACAATGGTCTCGAGCTGGTTAGGGGAGCACAGGCATTTTCTCTGTAGTTTGCATCCTTAGTAAAACAAGGAGATGTCTAGTGATGTCTCTGAACATCATAGGACATATAACAGCTGATAGAAGGGACCCTGGGCACTGGGGGTTGGAATCTCCTATAATCAGACCACTTCCACAGTAACTATGTTCTGGACTATAGTGCAGGGGCAGCTCTGACGAGGTTGTCTCCAGAATATCTGAGGGACGATTGGGAGTTGCCATCGGAGCTTTCCAAAGGGTCAGCTGGCTGGTGGACAGGAGCTCCTGGGGGTGGGGGCAGGGGTGCAGAGCAGCCCCCCAGGCTGTGGTCCAGAGCCCGCTGCAGGATGCCACTTAGGCTATTATTTTGGGCTTGGCATGAATTATTCAGCGCGCATCAGTGCATCCCCGAATCCCTGGCACTCTCCCCTGGCTAGGAAGAGGAGTGGGGAGTACTGCTGTCCACAGAAACCTCTGCCTGGCTTCTCCCTCCATCTTCCTGAGCGACTCATCTCTACACACCCTGCCCACCTGCCTGTCCCCGGGACCAGAAGAAAAAGACCTGGAGTGAACTTCTTGAGGTAGTTACTTGAGGTGCCACACCTGGTCCCAGCCTAGGGCCTTCTATGTCACCTCTGTTGCCCTCTGACCCCCCACTGGGAAGCAGCTCTCATGTTCCTGCCATATTTGAGAGAATGGGACACTTTCCTGTCGTAGGTCAGACTGGTGGAGAACCTCTTCCTGCTCAGATAATGATGAGGAAAAGACTTGGTTCGTCAGATACCAAGCAGAGGACTGCCTTGGTTTGGAAAGAAGACCGAAGTTTGCTTCTCACTCAGCTAGTGGGATGGATGAGCCTGCATCCCACACCCATAAGCAGGTCAAAGGTCAAGGGCAGGACACAGATCTGCCCAGGAAGAAAAGGGCATTGGAGAACGCCGTGCTGGTGTTCACTGTGGAGGAAGTGCAGAGGTTCTGTCTGGACCTGTGGCCAGTGGATGTAGATGGCAGAACTCAGTGCCCCATCCGCAGCGCACACTGTGCCCGGCCCTACTGAGCGAGATCCTTCTTCCCACGACAGAGCACGCTCACCCCATTTCCAAGACAGTCCCAAATGTCATGTACTTACACTTCAAACCAGAGCACAGGGGTATCTCCAAGAGAGAAGTCACACGTGATCCTTCACAACCCCGTGACACGTGAGCTTCAAGAGAAGCCATGTGCCACGCCCAGCCCCATGCCCACGCCCAGCCCCATGCCTGCAGTTACAGTGGCCGACTGGAATAAACATAACAGAAAAACCCAGAAGTCGCTGGCACAGAGCTATGAACCAACCTGCTGCGCTTCCTGCTTGGGCTTGAGAAGTTGTTCCTTGCTTCTGCCAACTCCATTCTGAAAACCTTTGCTTTTTCCATCATCCTTGGGAGCCACATATGTAGCCCAGAGGGTGTTCAAGGGTCTGTCCTCCTTCAGGGTTGTTACAGGTGTCTCATGTTGTCATCATTCCTTCCTCTGTCACTTTCCTCGGTGGCGGTAAATTGCTCTTTGATATTTACAAAGTAGCAGGCCTGGGTGCTTTCAGACGGTGTCTGGTGCCAGTAACCACGCCCAGAGATGTTTTGTTGGCATTGTTCTGAAGTCTCCGGCTCACGCCCAGGCTTCTCATTTTATTTTGACTGTCTTCGGACAGTGGTAAATCAACGTATTTGCAATGGAAAGGGAGACGCCTGCTCTGAACCCGCAGCTCTGCTGGGCTTTCTGGGTGGCCTGCATTCTTGCCGTGGTAGGGAAAGCAGGTGTATTGAGACAGCCCTCTCTCCTGCTGAGCTCTCGTCTTGCTCCCCATCCCCCCAAGAAGGAAGTGGGCAGGGAGAAAAGGGAGAAGGAACTAAGAGGCCTTTCATCCTCCATCCAGGAATGATGCTCAAATGGAAATATAAAAGATCTGAACTCTTGGTACTGGTGCCAATAGAGAACGTTTGCCGGTGGTTGTTTTAGCGCTGAGCTCTTGGCTGCACTAGGGATGCCAACTGAGAGGGGTAACATGGTATGGCAGAGCTTTGAGATCTTGATAATGGCAGGATGCCCACCCAAATCAGGCCTTGGAGGAACCAATCTGCAGAGAGTATTCACCTGCGGGGCACAGGTCACAGGCGAGCGAGCGCAAAGGCAGCAGAACGCGAGGGGACTCAGAGGCAGGAGCAAGACCCCGGGGCCAGGACTTGACTGACAAAATGGCTGTGCCCAGGTGGGCCCTGGCTGGCTGGGAGTGCCAGTCAGTAGGGTGAAGGGGGCGAGGACCAATCAGGAAAAAGTCCATCTGCTCAGGAAAGGAAAGCAAGAGCCCATCTCACAGGGGCTCAATCAGTCAGAACCTGTTTCCCTGCTGCCTCTGTGGTTGTGGGAAAGTGGGCACTCAGCTGCCACAGGGGCGGGGCATCCGCAGCCTGCACCCTGTTGCCACCCACGACTCTGATCAGTGCTGGGGGCTCTGCCACCCCTGTCACTTTCCTTTGGAGAGGCCCATGATTCTAGATACTATGCCTGCCTCTTTTCTTTCTTTCTTTCTTTCTTTCTTTCTTTCTTTCTTTCTTTCTTTCTTTCTTTCTTTCTTTCTTTCTTCCTTCCTTCCTTCCTTCCTTCCTTCCTTCCTTCCTTCCTCCCTCCCTCCCTTCCTTTCTCTCCCTTTCTTTCCTTTCCCTTCCTTCCTTCCTTCCTTCCTTCCTTCCTTCCTTCCTTCCTTCCTTCCTTCCTTCCTTCCTTCCTTCCTTCCTCTTTCTCTTTCCTTCTTCATTTTCTTTCTTTCCATGTGTGTACACACACACCACTGCACTGATGTGGAGGTCAGAGGACAATCTTCAGATGTCATTCTGTGCCTTTCCACCTTATTTGAGACCACATCTTTCCCCACTGCTGCTTAAGCTACATTGGCTGGCACAGAAGCTTCTGGGTATTACTAGGTCTCTGCTTCCCATGTCCCATAGGTCTCCTGGGATTACAGACATTTGAGCCACTACTTGTGGCTTTTATATGAGATCTGGGATCTGAACTCAGGTTTTCAGGTTTGTGAGTGTCATAGTTAGGCACAGATGTCAACTTGACTGTTGAAGGCTTGAGCCCTGGGCACATCTGTGGAGAATTAGTGGTTGGGTTAAGCCCAGAGCAAACCTGCAGGAGATTGTCTAGCTGATGGGGAAGGTCCAGTCCATGGTGGGTGTGGCTAGGCCCTGAACAGATTAATAAAATACTGAGAGCCAGTTGAGGAAGTTGGCATCCTTGTGTACACTTGGCCAAACAAGCCAAGTAAGGATTGTTCGTTTCTCAGCCGTTACATGGGAAATGATGTGGCCATTTCCCTCAACCCTGGTGTTGGTGTATGCTGTCCTGTCAAGCTGGACTGAGAACTGTAACCAGACAGTTGTAAGGAAATAAATGCCTTGTTTCCTCAAGCCAATTGATGGCCATTTACCAGCAACCATGCAGGCGAACTGCTACAGTGAGGCAAGAGCATTACCTGCTGAGCTCCCCAGCTGCTGTGCATGTCTTTCTTATAATAATTAACGTCAACGCACCAAGAACAGCCAATGTATGCAGTATTCTAGTCACTGGTAGACCTGACTGTTAACACATGACCAGCCTTTTAACTTGACCTGAAAGTGATTTTCCCATATGCTTTGTCCAAGTATAACAAACTTCACGCCTGCATACTTACACAGTTCCTATATGCAACAAAATCATTGAGTTCATCCCTTCTATTTTGGGGTTCTTGTGATGAGAGTCCCCCACTGTCAGTGATGATTTCTACTTACGGTGCGGGAAAGCTGCTACCCTAGCAGTTCAGCCATAAAACTGTGACTCCAAGATTAGTAGCGTGTGTTGTCCCATATAAAAGCTCATGTCAGTCATTCCAGATTGGCTGACAGCTGGTTCAGCAGGTCACGCAGAGGTCTGAGGTTCTTTCCCCCTGTTTCTCTCTCATCTCCGGAGCCCCTGACTGTGTGGGCTTGATGACCACCAGGTTGGTAGCATGCACTTGTTCCCATCTGTGCAAAGGGAGGGGGTTTGCCCACAATCTTAAGGCCACACACGGCACAAGAACTGACTGTGTGGCCTCAAGGCAGGGAAAATCAGCATCGAGAGTGGCTAGTAGTCTCCAGTGGGGTCCTGGGAATTGGGAGGACAGTCAGGAGGAATCATGTAGCCTGGGGCCCAGATCAGCTGAGAGAAGGATTGCGTATGGGGAATCCCCTCCTCTGTCACCTCCATCATACACATAGGTCCCTACATGCTAATTCTTATTCAGAAGCAAAAAGCAGACCCAGCGGATTACCATGATACATATATTAACCTGGCAAGCTCTGCCATCTCCCCATAGATGTCCCTAAATAATGCCCAACACCCCCTCTGTGCCAACTGGGGGCACAGAGAAAGGCTTAGAAGCTTAGGAACATGATGGAAGTTGGAGGGGGCATGTCAGCCCATGTTCTCTAAGGAGAAAGGTATGAAGGGAAAGACAAGAAGCAGAGGGAGCCCGGGAAGGCTGGGGCATCTGCAGGCTGCAGTGTAAGAGGGACCAGAGACAGATGGTTTCTCTCAGACAGCACTGTTGCTATTAAAGCTACAGCGGAGCCACCAGCAAGTGCAGCCCAAGTCCACCAGTCACAAAAGCACCATGCTTCCTGAGTAGCACACCTGCTGCACCAGCCGGGAGGGGGGGGGAAGGTAATGGAACTCAAAGGCAGGGCAGCTCTTGATCTTCTAGGAGCCCTGTGACAGGAGCCTGCCTGTCCCAGCCTCAGGCTTACAGGAGGAAACTTGGCTTCATGTTCTAGAGAGAGCAGAAGACAGAATAAACATGCAGAAGTCCTGGTTGTTTTGCACTGACTGCCTGTGTGACATTGGTCAAGAAACTTAACTCTTCTGATCCTCAATTCCCTCATCTCTGTTTTTCTTTATTGGAACGGGGTCTCCTAGAGCCCAGGCTGGCCTTGAACTTCTGATTATCTCGCTACCGCCTCCAAAGTTCTGGGATTACAGGCTCGCATGACCCCATGCCCAAGCTTCTGCGGTGAGGGGATTGAACTCAGGGCTTTGCGCATGCCAGATAAGCATTCTACATGCCCAGCCCCAACTTCATCTGCGAGATGCTCAGAATGGCTACCAAGATGAACCAGGAGATCCCCATAAAGGGTGGCCTTTATGACCTTTCCATTCTTGCAAAGCCCAAAGGGCCTGGGGGCATACCCCCAGTGTGCTTCCAGAGGGAGGACTTGAAGGCCCACAGCTGGCCGCATATCCTCGGACTCGCAGACAACGCTTCCCTCTCGGCCTTGCACCACGTGATACCAGAATTGGCACACGCTAAGCTGCAAAGGCCAGGCTAGCTTTTAAATCAGTCCAAGAAACACCCTGATGAATATCTCTCCCAGGGCCAGGGAGAAATATTTAGGAGACGCTGCCAGCCAGGGCTGATCCGGTCACTTGTTAGTCTGCCTGGCCCCGGCTCCAGCCTGCTTGAAAACTCGTTGTCCAGGCCCCGATGGTGGACTGAGGCCCAGACTTTGGAAAGGGGAGGAGGCAGGCATCTCCTGGGTCAGACCTACAAATCCAGATGGCTGGGCAGGCTTCTGCCCACCTGGTATGTGCCTATGTGCTGGGCACTGTTCTTTGCCCACAACCTCAGCCCCATTCTCTCCAAAGTTCTTATTTTAAAAGTGTATATGTACCTGGAGGGGGTGGTAGAGAGGAAGATTATCAGGGTCCTGATGTGTCAGTCTCTGTCTTCTTTCTTTGAGAAAGGAATTGTCACTGAACCTGGGGCTAGGCCAGCAGCCAGCAAGCCCCAGCATTCTTGCCTCTGCTCCTCATGGTACTGAGACTGCAGGAACACACGTGTGGCCACACCTGGCCATTTACATAGGTGTAGGACACAATCCCAGGTGGTCATGCTAGAACAGCAGGCATCTTATCCACTGAGACATCTCTCCAGCCTCTGCTCCGAAGGTCTTTCTATCCTCCTGGCGCGCGCTCTCTCCCCCCCCCCTCTCTCTCCCCTAGAATCTTATTCTCTTGATATTTTTTCTGGCTGCGGACCTGCTTCTCTCCATATGTTTGTTTGCATGGCCTTCTCCTGCTCTCTCCTCCATCACAGAACCATTCCGCCCAATCCAGCCTGTCTCTCCTTGGAATACTGGTGCACTCAGGGGGAGCTGAGCCCCCAGGCCTCCCCTTCCTCTTCACTGGCATAGGGCAGAGCACTCCCAGGTCTGGCTTTATACACTGCAGCATCCCAACCTCTGGATCACTGGTACACCAGCCCTCAGAGCTGCCACTTAGAGGCCAAACTAAGAAACAGAGACGCATAAGCCGTCGCTTTCATAGCCATGAGTGGGAGCCTTGTCTAAATAAACGTGGGCCGTCTATTCAATAAGATTTTGATAAAACTATAATGTAGAGCTACACATGCTGATGTTAAGTCCAAAGCAGGTTGAAAGTGACACATAGGGAACTGGCCCCCTCTGTGGGAAAAATAAATATGCAACACCCAAGAAGAATCTCAATGCCCGCTCTTTGCTGCTGGGTGGTAAGAGTATGCAGGATTTGTTTTGTACTGTAGTGAAAAAAATAGTCCTTGAGTGACAAATATTAGAATAATTTACAACCAGGCAAGATGGCACATCCTATAATGCTGGCACTCGGGACGTGAAGGCGCGAAGTCCATAGCGCCAGGTCATCTTCAGCTGCTTGAGAACTACAGGCCAGCTAGGGTACATGCCATCCTGTCACCAAAAACAAACAAAAAGGACCTGAGTTCAGATCCCCAGATCCCACGCAGAAAGTGCTGGGCAGAAATGGCAGCAGCCTGCCATTCCAGCTCTGGAAGATGGAATCTGGGAAACCCCAGAGCAATGTGAGAAGGAGGCAGAACAATCCAGATGATTCCCAATGTCACCCTTGGGCCTCCACAGGCACACATGCTCCAAGTGCCCACTTGAATGCATGCCCCCCATACACACACACACACACACACACACACACACACACACACACACACGCAAAGCAAAAATAACTGAAAATTCCAACCAAACAAGCAAAATATCCAGGAAGTCCACAAAATGTTCTGGGAGCTTTCCCGCTGCCTCTGCATTAACTCGAAGACGCTTCTGAAGCAACTAGTTAATGATGCTTCATGCCAGTGGCTGAGCAGGGAATCAGGGGGATGGATTGGTTCATGCGTTAGCCCTCCATGTGGGCTGGGGAGACCTGCAAAGACCTAACAGATAGGGGCTTCATGGGAAGGGGCGGGGAGGAGACTGTCTTCCAGATCAAACAGCATCTGGATCTTGGAGAGGAGAACCAGCTAGGGATGAGGGAGTGAGAAAAGATGAGAGAGTGCAGGAAACTCCTTGTGGAGCTGGAGCCCCCCCCCCCTCCGGGGAGCTCAGGCCGGTCCTGCGTGGCAGCTGCAGGGCCTGGCAGAAAGCATCCACCACAGTTGCCCAAGGAACGGAGACCCTGGCGGTCAAGGGGAGCAAGTCATGCTCCCGCCACAATGGAGTCATTGCAAGGGGAGTGAGCTGTCCAGGGCTGGGACGGGGCCAAAGATCCCAAGCCACCAGGGTCCTAAGCCTGTCGGCCCACTTCTGAGTCAGTGTGTGTTTGGGGGGGGGACATCCTTTCAGGGATAAGAGCCTATTTTTGTTTGTTTCCTTTCTTCTTCAGGTTCTCTCTCTCTCTCTCCTCTCTGTATGTGTGTCTCTCTCTCTTGCCCTCTGCCTCTCCATCCTTTTCCGCCTGTCTTTCTCCGTCTCTCTGTCTCTACGTCGTCTCTCCCAGGGGTTGAAGAAGTACTGTGTGAAGATAGTAAGGGCATGTTGGATCCTGAATAGGTTATGTACTAGCAAAACACACACACACACACACACACACACACACACACACCAGCACCTCCTCACACATACATTCCAGCCCCCACCACCAGGAGGCACCGGAGACAGAGACGTGACTACTCAAATAATTGATCTCGGGGTGGTGAGCCATTGAAAAGCAATCCTGCAGGGTGGTTAAGGGCTGTTTGTGAGCCCTGCCCCTCCTCACCTGAAAGTTGCTAGCTACCCAGGTCTTCACCTGCTGGAAAGGGACACTTCACTGGTAGTCCCGAGGTGTTAAGGTGGAACCCAGGATTGGGGCAGCTGCTGAACTCCACAAAACGACCCCTGCGGAGCTCTGGACACGGGAGTCCACACTGTGTCTCTGTTCTCCAAGCTGAGCTTGTTTTTTCTTCTGTAAACAAAGGTCTCTGCCTGCAAGGGACGCTCTGGTACCCAAGCATCCTGAAGGTTCTGACCAAAGACGTGCCCCGCCCTCCGCGTGAAGGCCTCTAGGGGACAGAGGAGTCCAAGGAAGGGGAAGGAAGCGGTCGCCGATGCATACGCGCAGGTGTGCCCCGTACTGCGCTGAGTCAGCACAGGGGGACGCGAGTGGCTCACCCGCCGAGACCAAGAGGGCGCACCCACCGCTCAAACGTCCCAATCTTCGTTCCCCATTGTTGGCTTCGGTATGTAGCTCCTCCCGGCCCGGCAAACCGCTGCCAGGGAAGAGCGCAGGGTGCGATCTTCTAATCTTTTGAGATAAATGGGTGTCAGGAACCTGATCTGGGCCTCCCAGATAGGTCAATTGCGTGGAAGAAGCCGCTCCCCATTCTTAGAGCCTCGTCTTCGCCTCGCAAAAGATTTGGACACGCCAGGGTGACAGGAGCGCCCTGGGCCGCCCGTGGGGACACATTTGGGACCCGTGTGCACTGGAGCGTCACCTGGTCTTCACGACCTAAGTTTGCCGAGTTAGCCTCCTTTGAACCTCCTTGTTCCCACACCACGTCCCTGTTACCTCCACCCCTGCCTACCCTCTTGGGAGAACGGGCCCCTAAGGTTCACGAAGTCAGAAGCCCAGAGAAGTGCACTGTGTAAATATATTTATTTGTCTCCATTTGGAAGCCTCACGGACAGATCCAAGTAAAAAGATCGTTAAATAAACGCCTCCAGCTATTGCAATGCAAAAATAAATATCAATCCTTCGGCCCCAGCAGTCGCGCGCTGCGCCCCTGGTCCCCTCGGCCCGCCTAACAATTATAAAAGTGTTCAGCGAGAGCGTGTTGGCGTGAGTGTAGACGGGTGTGCGCTGGGGGGGGCACAGTGGAGCGGTGTGCAAAATCGGAGTTGCAAACCATCGGAAACCGGCGTGGAGTGACGACCCCACCCCGCCGCCTCGGCGCGGCCGCCTCCCCCACACGTTCACGGCAGAGTTCATACCGGGAAGAGTTAAAAAATAAGCATTTACAAGGGCAAAGGAAGCAGCCCCCCTCGCTGTCGTCCCCGAACACACTCGGGGATCAAGGCGAGCGCAGCGGAGGGCGCACCCACCAGTCCGCAGCGGGGCAGTAGTCCCAGCGCACGAGAGGCGGCGATCGCCGGTGGTCAGAGGCGCCTGGGGGCACGGATCCTCTGGGGTGTGCCCGCCGGTTCCCGGGCGACTCGCGGAAGCGCGTCCCCCCTCCCCTGCGGACCGCGCCGCTCACAGAGCCGAGTCGGAGTCGCTGGAGTCCAGGCTGTTCCTCAGTTTGCAGCTGCTGAGCTGCTCCCTCTGCAGCGACAGGCTCTGCGTGCTGCGGCGCAGGCACTCCAGGCTCTGCAGGAACGACTTCTTCGCCTTCTCCTCCTCCAGCGGGGACACCCCCTCCTCCTCCACCTCCTGGATCTCGTCGAAGGTCACTGGCTGCGTCTTGAAGCGGGACTGGCGCGGCCGCCGCAGCCGCCCCTTGCCCTTGCACTGCTTGGCCGGCCGCACGGGCTGCGGGAACGCGTCGGCCAGGCACACGAAGTGCGGCATCACCGCCTGGTAGCTGGAACAGATGCCCATGAGCTCGCCGGGCTTGGCGGCCGCCATGGCGCCGTCGGTGTCTGCGGGGCCGGGCGGCGGGAGGCCGGGGCTCTCCGGGGGCGGCCGCTGCTCCGTGCCCCCCAGGGAGGCGGCAGCCTGGGGCTCGCCGGACGGGGGATCCAAATCTGCTGTGGGGTGGCGGCGGCCCTCGCGGGCCCGGGCCGGCGCTCCTAGGGCGGGAGGATGGGCGGGCGGACCCGTCGGGGGGCGCGGGGCTCAGGCGCGGGACTCGGTCGCGCTCCGATGTGCTCTCCGCGGCTGCTGTGGCTGTCTGCCCCGCGGCGGCCCGGCTCGCCGCTTATATAGCCCGCTCCTGCCCACACGGCTACGAGCTCGGATGACAGCGAATGCCATTTAAAGCGTGCGCGCCCCGCGCCCTTCCGCCTGACGTCGCCCCGCCACTCTGGGAAAGTAACGGCCCCTTCCCGGGAGCCGCCCGCCCGCCCCCTGCCAAGCCGGCTCCGGAAGGCCGGCCCCGCCCGCAGGGTTCCGGGAGAATCCGAACCCCGGAGCACGCGGCGCGTGCCAGTGCGCCCGAGATCCGGCCCCGCGGATCCGCAGGGCTGGAGTAGCATCGTTGGTTTTGGGACCCCGGAAATCTGCGCCAATCCTTCTGGCCCCCGGATTGCTGAGTGCCCTTCTCACTCCCCGGGCGCTGGCTCTTCTACCGCGGGTTCTGCGCCAGGCGCACTCGGTGCAAAATAGCTACTGGTTCCCCTCCGCCTCCCCATCGTTGCGCCAGGGTCCCCAGCGCGGTGCCGGGGAGGAAGAGGCGGCTTCTCGTCTGAATCCTGGCCACCGGTTCGCTCCCTAGGTCCCCAGCACACACGCACAGGCCCCCAGCATTCACGCACGCACACAAACACACGCGCACACGCTTACGAACACACCCCATCTTCCATTCCGGCTTTTCCTTTCCTAGATGTTGGTCTCCTCATTCTCTCCACCCCAAGTCTCTCGGGGACCCCCATTCACGCATTTAGTAATGGTACTTGGATGGGGCACTAACCATAATAATAACAGCTGCCATCTGGAGGCTGACTGTACGCATTCCCGTCCTGCCAGCGCTCCGTTTACATGTATTATCTAACCGCGTGTGGGATAATTAGTATCCCTTCAATTTTGCATGAGAAAAGGGAGGTTCCGAGGGGCTAATTAACTAGTCTGCTAGTAAGTGATGGGACCGGGTGGGGTGGCGCCAGAGCCCCCACGCTAAGGGTGGCTTTTTTGAGAACCCCTCTCCAGTGCCCCCGGGGGCCTGGGAGAGCGGGTCCACAAGGGTAGCCCTTGCCGGTGCCCTGGGACACCTGGCCTAGAGTAAACAGGGATATTAGCCCTCGATTTTCTTTCATATCCGTTCACCTGAGGCCCCTCCCAATGGAGGGGGCTGGGTAGGAGGTCAGCAGGAAATGGAAGTGATGGAGAAAGTTTAGGGTCCTTGATCCGGGACATGGGGCTGCACGCCTGTAGTTCCAGCACTTGGCAGAGGAAGGCAGAAGGATCAGAAGTTCAAGGTCATCCTTGGCTACACCAAGTTTGAAGTCAGCCTGGGATTCTATGAGACCCTAGGAAGGGAGGGAAGAATGGAGGCAGGGAAGGAGAGAGAGGGAGAGAAGGAAGAAGGAAGGAGGGACGGAGGGAGGGAAGACGGAAGATGGAGGCAAGCAGGAAGGCAGGGCTTCTAGTAGGAAGGGGCCCATAAACACATCAATGCCAGCATGTGCTACAATGTAACATGACATAAAGTGGGGCAGCTGATGGGCGCAGAACTGTCTCCAGGAGAGGCTTCTCACACTGGGACATGTAGGTGACACCTGAAGGACAATTAGAGCTCTACTAAGTACTTGCCATGCAGCAGGGGGCAAGGGTGTTCATGCGCCATTTATTGCAAATGTAGCTATCTTCTGAACAACCCCGGGGAAGTAGAACTGTTATCATTACCATGTACAGAAAAGGGGAAAACAAAGGCAGCTAAGCAATTGCCTGACGTCCCACAGCTAGTAAGTAGCAGAGCTGAGACTGGAACTCGGGCAGCCCTGGCTTCTGACCCCTTATCCTTCCCTTTATTGACCTGGAGAATTACACGGCCAGGGGAGAGTGAAGGAGGAAGGAGCCACGTGACTCCTCCTTGATGGCCTCGAGGCCACCAGACAGAAATAGAGTTCATGAAGAAGGTGCAGCGAGGCTTTCGCTGTTTTTCAAGGTCCTTGATGACTCAGCGGGTAAAAGCGCTAGTCAGACAACCCCAGTTCGAAACCTGGATCCCACTAAAACAGATAGATGGACAGAACCAACACAAGCTGTCCTTGATCCCCACATGTAACCCGTGGCATGTGTGTGCACGCATGCATACATGGTGTCAAATAAATGTAAAGAAATAAAAAGAGATGTAGTAAAATTCACCCTAGTGGTTGTGTGGATAGAGGCTGGGGAAAGAGCCGGAACTCACTTAGATGGTTGTCGCAGGACCTGAGGTGCAGGCTGGGACAGCCTTGGATGAGGGCTGAAGTGGAGACCCAGGAAATGATTCGATTTGGTGTCAGAAGATGAGGTGCGGGGCAAGCGGAGGGGGAAGGTCGAGGCTGACGTCTATGTATTTGGCTCAGCAAATTCTCAATGGTGCCAGTGACTGATGGAGAAAAGGGAGTGGCATGGTGCCTTCTGTCCATCAAACCTCATCACTCACCTGAAGGAGGCGTAATATGTTCATAGTTAGAATTACGTAAGAAGAAAATTAATCTCCATAACCTTAAAACTGGAACCCCCTGCACTGGCAGGACCTTTAAGGCAGTTCAGTGGTACCCTTATACCACTATGGGCATCAGGAGTGGAAGCTGCCCCAGATTCGGCCACTTCGACTAATGGTATTGGCTTAGCCAATAGGTGGGGAAGGTAGATTACTAGGTCCGCAAGATAGCTGAGCAGGTAAGGCTCTGTTCCCAAACCCTGAGTTTTGTTCCCAAAAGTCCAAGTGCGTACACGTGGAGAAATCAAAGAACAGACTTCTGGAAGTTATCCTCCGATTATGCTCCCACTCCCCCCCCCCCGTCCTCTCTTCTCCTCTCCTTCTCTTCTTCTCTCCTCTCTCAACCCAATAAACTACTTTAAAAGAAAGAGATGCTGGAGGGTTGAAAGCCGGGGACCTTCGTTATGATGGGACAAAACACTTATTGCCATATGTCATTATCATATGTCATAATTTTAAAAGATAGATCACATACCTACTGAGCCTATTTAATTCTAGAAAAAAATGGACTGGAAAGAGCCAAAAAAAATTGCACATGCTGGCTGCTCACTGCTGCTTTTAGCAAGATATTACAAGAAAGAAATTGGCTAGTTTGCAAGAAGACATTGGACAGAAATAGTCCAGGAAACAGATATCTTTGGGTTGGAAAAGCCACTCAGATATCCAAGGAGCAGCCAATCAGTGAACTGAACAGTTCAAAGTCTGCCTGCTAGACCAAAGATTAAGTAACCCCAGGTCACTCTGTGGCACAATATTGTATTAGAGGTGTCCTTGGGTAACTTCATTGTAAAATGGTGGGAAAGTGATAGGAGGAGCAGTAACATCAGCAGTGAAGTGTTGGGTGTGGCACATGTACCGTCATAGATCTATAGCTCACTAAGGTTGTAGGACACTCGGCATCATCAAGGAAATCATACACTTGCACTGGCGGAAGCCCATAACTTTTGAAGCCCAGATTTAACATCCAAGCAGAATACACTTTCAACAGCAATCTGGCCAAGGGCCAAAGGTCAAGGGGTCACCCACACGAGCCACTTCACAGTTCAGAAGGTGAGTCTGTGCACACCCTCCTAATTTCCCACATTTCCCAATGTCCCCTACAGCAGAGAGCATGTGTCTGAACTTCCATTTGTGGAATGTAGGTAGAATGTGTGTGACTTCTACCTCACTTGCTCAAGACGAAATTCCTAGATGCTTGTGGTTTTCCCTTCGCTCTGGCTTGGAAAGGCCAATTATGCAGAGTGCTTGGAAGATCTGGATTAAAGACAGCCACATGTGGGTTCCTTAATGACCAGGCAGAGCTGGGACGTCTGCTAACCTGAAGCACTTCCCTAAGAAGCACTTTTCTCTTTTTTTATTATTATTATTTCCGCTCATACAAACTTAATAGGTAGACCAGTTCCCTCCCTCCCTCCTCCTCCCCCCCCCAACCCCTTGCTCCCCCTCTCCTCCCTCCCCATCCCCCAGTGCCTCCCCCCCAATTCCCAGAGAGTCCTTTATTGTGTATGCCTGACACTCCACTGGGTCCTCCTCTCCGATGACGTACAAGGACCCAGTGGCATTTCCCTGAACCCTTTCTCTTGTTCCCCTTAAGCATAGGAACACTACTGTGGCTGTCAGTCCCTTGCCTCCAAGGATCTTGGTGCCTTTAGCAGATGCTAGATTTTGTGAGGTCAATAGTGTGTTGGACATTGCACAGGGCATGCAAAGTCCTATTATGATTGAAGAAGCACTTTTCTAAGAACAGCTGTGAGACAACAATTAGCCGAATATGCTTGCACTATTCTAATTTGAAGTCTTTATATCAACTTGTCATTGTGCTGAGAAAACTACATAATGTCCAACTACATGAGCTATCAAACAGGAATTTGGAGGAGACCTGCAGGGCAGACTAGGAATTTGGGGGCTGGTGGTGATGTGGGGGGGGGGTTCAAGGCATAAGCAGTCATGGTGATGACTGATTGTGAATTTGACAAGATCACCTGTGAAATCTAGAATCGCCTTTGGCATGTCTGTGAGGGAAGAGGGGCCCAGACTAAATAAAAAGGAGAAAGTGAGGGGGCTGGAAAGGATTAAGTCTCTGCCTCAAAAGCAGAGGGTCCTGAGTTCAGACCCCGGGTCCCACGTAAAAACACCTGGGGGAAATGGTAGCGGCTTGTACTTCCGGCCCTGGTGGGCAGAGCCTGGAAAATCCCAGAGGGAAGCAAACAGGAGGTAGAAACAATCCAGGATGATTCTGGAAGTCACCCTCAGTCCTCCACAAGGACACACACAAATGAATAAATAAAATAAAATAAAATAAAACAGAATAAAAAAGGAGATAGTGGGCTGAGTGCCTGCACGCATCTCTCTGCTTCATCCAAGCAGGGATCCAACATGCTCCTCCCATCATGCCTTCCCTACCATGATGGACTAACCCTGGCCCTGAGAGGGAAAGAAGCCCTTCCTTTCTGTTATAGTTCGATGCAGTTGTCAACTTGATGATTGAGGGCCTAGCTCTGACACATTTGTAAAGAATCAAGCCCTAAGCTAACCTGCAGGAGATTATCTGATTGATGGGGAAGCCCAGCCCACGGGTGAATAGATGGAGGGAACTGGGTGAAGCAGATGGTATCTTTTGGTATATTGAACAGTGTCCTGGCCCATGAACCAGTGTAAACCCAGACTGACGTGCAGGAAACAGAAGTGGGAGCGGTAGGAATTGATCAGGCATCAGGTCAGAGGGAGCCTAGGATGTCCTCCATCATCCAAGTCGACTTTATTGTAGCATACATGAGTATTTATAGGAAAAGGGAATGGACGATGTATGCCTCAAAACAGAGTTACCTGGTCCATGCATTAGCATATCTCAGATAAGCAGGAAGGAACTGTTGGGGGAGGAACAGCCCAGCCAGTTTCTAAGAGAAACAAAAGCGAACCAAGAACAGACTGGAGGCAAACTCCACTTCCAAGGGAAGGAGTGAGGCCTGCCATTGCCTCCCAGGGAAGGAGCCCCTGGCGACAGCCCGTTTCAGATGATGATGCGTCATCCAGAGAGCGGGCTTTGGGCCTGACGACCCCCACAGACCAGACATGCTGGTCTCACAGGTAGGGGCATTGCCTTTTCTTTCAGCAGTCTTGCGCATGTACGACCCCAACCCCTGTGTTGGTATGGACTCTCCTGCCAAGTTGGACAGGAATTGTCACCAAGAATCATAAGCCAGAATAAAACCTCGTGTTCCCCTATAAGCCATTTGGCTTTGACTTTATTGGCAACAAGGCAGGATAACTACACTTTCTTAAGTCGTTCTTGTCAAAGTTTGTCCCAGCAATGAGAAAAGTCATCAACATCGGGGATCTAGAAGATGACATGCCTTTCAGACAGAGAGCTGGGCATCCCCCCACACAAATCCAGAATTGGGGTGTGTTCCAAAATGAGGAAAATCTCGAGAACAAGTCAGAATCCGAGAGGCGGGTGCTCCCAGGAGAGACAGAGGCCATGCTAACCCAGTTCTACGGTCTCCTGACCGTCCCCACAGTAGTCTCAGCTCCAAGGCAAGTCACAGGAACACATGACGCCTTCCCTGACCACTGTCCTTAGGTGGCTCTTCAGCCACTCTGTCTTTACCATGGTAGCACGTTATCTCGAGAAGGTCTTCAGGCCAGTGACCCCAAGGGCAACAGCGCTGACGGCCAAATCTGACCACCTCAGCTCCACTCCAAGGACCCGCATGGTGGAGGGAGAGAACACTCCACCACAGATTGTCTTCTCACCTCCACCTGCTTGCCAGGACATGTGAGCAAACACACACACATCACACACACACACACACATACACACACACACCACACACACACACCACACACACACCACAAACACACACCACACACACAAACATACCACACACACATACACACACATACCACACACCATACACACACCTCACAAACACACACACACCACACACACACCCCACACCACATGCACACACCACACACACCACACGCACACACCACACACACCACACACACACCCCACACCACATGCACACACCACACACACCACACGCACACACCACACACACCACACGCACACACCACACACACAAACACACCACACACAAACACACCACACACACAAACACACCACACACACACAAACACACCACACACACATAAACTCACACCAATACAAACACACTCCACACACCACACCACACACCACACCACATACACCACACACACCACACACACACACACACACACACACACACACACACACACACACACACACACTAAACAAGAAGTGGAGGTCTTCCATGGTGATCTCTGTGTCCCTGCCTTTCCGCAGCACCAGGGCAGAGCCAGTCCACAGAGAGGCTCGTGAGCCTTGGGCAGCTGTTGTGCCGGGTGCTCGCTCTGGCCCGTGACTCCCAGCGGACTACACTGCCTCTTGTCTGCCTTTCTTTCTTACACCAAGCTCTCCGGGCCAGGGGGCAGGCTGCCCTGAGTTACCCTTCCCTACTTCTAGCTGGGGATCCCCCACCCTGATCCAGGATTGCAAAAATAAGAGGGGAGGCCCCCAACCTCACTGTAAGCTCTCCAAATAAGCCTCGAGTCACCCTCCTGGCCTAGAAGTGCCTCTAGGAAGGATGGAGAGGTGGAAAGACGACCATTCTCCCTCAATGATGTGGCCTGGGGGATTCAGGGGTGCTCAGCGGCAGATATTTCTCCTAGTGCGCCTGGGGCACCGGGTGGAATTCCTAGCACTGAAACCAAACCCAACACAAAGCAATGAGAAAGCTGAGCGCCCACGTGGCCCGTGGCCCGAGTCTCCCCGGGACCTCCCACCCATGACTGCCTCCCCTTCAGAAGTCTTAAGAGCCAGCTGTGCTCTAGGTGGCCTTTGGCACTTTCCCAGCTCCCTCCCCCCACCGGCAGGAGCCAAGCAATAGGCCAGGTCAGGACACACACCTAGATTCTAATGGGTTGTTCTGTGACTGGGGACTGGTCACACTGACCCCTGCTTCCCACGGCCGCAGGGCCAAGCGTCTGCACATAGAAGCATGAAGTCAAAGTCCCTTTGGCTCCTGTGAGCTCATGCCAGAGCTTTCCCACCCCACCCCCAGCTTGGTAGAGAGAATGTCAAGAAAGGCTCTGGAAAACCCCCGCCGGACAGGACACCTGTGGCCTTAGTTATTTCTCTGCGCCTGACTCATCGCTTAAAAAAAGGAAGCCGGGCCAAGCCACGGTGAGCTCAAAGTCAGACCTCCAGGAGAGAAGACCTGGAGAACTGTATTACTGCAAGATGTATTATGAGGGGTGCAACCTCTCACGCCCAAAGCCAGTCCTTAGACTGTTTGTTTGTTTGTTTTTTGGTTGGTTTGGTTGGTTTTGATTTTTTTGAGACCATGTAGCCAGGATGCCCTTGAACTTCTGATCCTCCTGCTTCTGCCTCCCAAGGGCTGGGGTTACAGGTGTATAACCCACACTCCACAAGCTTTCTTCTCTGCCGTGGTCAAGCCTAGCGCTGGAGGCCACTGGGCCTTGGTTCCTGGTTCCCGTTGCCCCCTGGGCTGACTGAGTTTGCTGAAGCTGTGTTCTGCTGGAAACCAGCGTGTCTGCTTTTGCACATGGCCTCGCCGACTGCTGGAGGAGGGGGATGGCCGTTAGAGAGAAGGCAGAATGCTCTACTTCTTACTTACAGAGATCGGGACCCCGGGCATGCTGACCCTGGCTGGCCCAGCTGGGCCTAGTGGGTCGGGCTCTCCCACTCCTCCGAGGGGTCCTAGTGCTGTCCCCAAGCTAAAGATGGGACCTTTGGAACTTGGTAGTCTGCTAGGCCACTCAAATGCTAAGGGCTGAAACAGGAGCGTCAACCAGCTCTGCCTGACTCAAGCTCACTGCCTGCCCCAGTTCAACCAGCCCAGCCCACTGTGTCGTTGCTGACAGCAACAGCGCCAGATCACAAGTCAGAGGCCTGGGCTGCAGAATCCACTCTACTGGCCTCAACCAATGCCTTGAGCTCACTCTACCTCTTACCTCCTATCTTTGCGTTGAGGTTTTCCCATCTGTGAGGTGAAGAGGCCACTTCTGGGCTCCTCCTTGCCACGCTGCTCGCCAGAGTGTCTGTATGAGCCCACATTCCTACCAGCAATGCAGGAGAGTTCCCCTCTCTCCACATCGTCTCCAGCATTTGGTGTTGTTTGTATTGTGAATTTTTGCCATCCTGACCAGGGTGAGATGATATCTCAGGGTAGTTTTGATAAGGTCTGGAATATTCTAGAGGGTAGAAGGATGGGGGGGCGGCTTTTGCCACTATCTCTTCCACTGTCCCCACTGAGATCTCGGCTTTGGGACACAGTCACGGTTCGGTTTGTTTATGTGTGTGTGGGGAGGGGTATATGTCTATATGTGTTTGCACATGTATATTGCAGGCACGGGTATGTGCAATGTGCTCATAAGCACCATGTGTGTTGAGCCTGGAGGTTAATAATCAAGAACCATCCTTGTTCATTCTTATTCTTTTGAGCCCGAGTCGCTGAACCCAGAGTTGCCCAATAGGGCAAGTCCAGTTAGCAGGCTCGCATGGGCGATTTCCCGGCTCTGCCTTCCAGGGCTAGAATTACAGGCGGGCCACCATGCTGTCCTGGCACTTTTATGTGGCGTCTGGGGATTTGAACTCTTGTTCCTTTTTGCTTGCATGGCAAGCTCTTAAACTGCTGAGTCATCTCCCCAGTCCAGAGCCAGGTTCTTACAAAGCTTCCATAAATGCTCCGGCTGTGCGCAGTGATTTCCCAAGAATTCTCCCGCACCCTTATCCTGGGACAGATGAGACTCCAATGGGAGGGAGCCCCAGGAACTCAGAGTCCCGATCTGAAGAACACACACCCATTAAGCCGCAGGGTGGCTTGGCTCGCAGGTCCTCTGGCGTCTCTAGAGGTAGATGAGGGTATCAAGGCCTTCCAATGGCTGCTCTGCTATCCTAGTACAGAGCCGCTCTCAGACGCGGCCTTGGTCAGCTGGTATATACCAGCTCCCCCCCCCCCCAAGTCTCCCCTCAAAGCTCTCAGGCATTCAGCCAGGAGGTGTGGTTTCAGACGGTACTGACTGGGTCAGTCTGCACCTTGGGTGTTTTTGACCCAGTCACTGTGTATGTGAGTCGGGATGGGTGTAAAATGTAAATGGGGCATAAACAGAGGGAAAGGGCAGCAACGAATATATTCCTGGCAGGCAAGTGACAGGTCGATTTGGATGATTCTGTCTCCTCTGGCCACCCCCCCTCCCCCATGCCCATTCTGCTCTGCCGCGGGGGCCCTCGGCACACTGCCCATGACTTTAGCATGCTACCAATTGCGTCTCCTCACTCAGAATTAGCACCTCGTCTGGAACAATTGGAAGCATAGAAAGTGTTTTGATAATTTTGCTGGAGGGTTGCCATGACGATCCCTAGCAAGAGGGGGGTGTACACGTGCATGAGCAAGCCAGCAGGAAGGAAGAACGAGGGGAGAGGCGCAGAGCAAAAGAGAGTTGTGAGGAGCCAGGAAAACCCCAGGATGACTCTGAGACCCTCAGCGACGGACGCCAGGGGAGTGGTCCCCTTCAGACTTGAGCTCACGGTCTTACCCAGACCATAGGGCAGCAGCTGCCCGCAAGGTACAGAGCTGGTATGGTGAGGCTGCTCCCCTCGGGGATCCCGCCCCCCTTTGCCCAGGATGAGTTACACAGAACTCCAGGCTGAGAGTGGAGAAGGGGATGGAACATTCTGGGGGCTCTGGAAGCTGAGCCCAAGGAGCCAGGAGAACCTGTGGCCATCCTGTGGCCCGACTGCACTCGTGAGAGCAAAGGGAACATGTTCCTCTCCTCACATCCAGCCTGGATGGGTCCTGGGCTGATTCTTCTCACGAATCCGGGTGTCCCCTTCTGAGCCCACAGGCTTGGGAATCACTGTCCAGGATAAACTCTTATACAATCTGTGTAGCCCTGGGACATCCTGAGCTCAACGAAGCCAGCACATGTATCTTTGCTATCTTTGGAGCTGAAGCCAGAGATGGGGAAGGAACGAGATCAAGGTCACATAGAAGCAGCAAACCAGGGTTGAGCCCTGGACCTTACTCTGAGCCTCACTGCTTTGGAGAGGATGGCTTCTCTGGCCTGGGGTCTCTCTGATTCCACCCCTCATTAATGGATGGAGAACCTGAAGTCCAGGGTCACACCCCAGCTAGTAAGCACAAAGCCTGAGACTCTAGTCCCTGGTCCTGAGGAGTTTTTGTGTTCTTGTGCCACAAACCGGACTCATACATTTCATAAAGCGAGCCAGTAACGGTGTTTGTCCCAGGTGAATGCACAACGGAATTGAAGAATAAAGTAAAAGAGGCAGGGATGGACAGGGAAGAAGACAGGCAGACAGACGTTCCCTTGGACAGAAAGTCAGCAGCTGAAGCTGGGACCACCGCATCCCGGCTGCTCGCTGCAGCCTTCCAAAGGGCTCTGAATATCCTCGCTGTATGACCTTGGCAAGTCACTTAGTTCTCAGAGCTCAGGGTTCTGCTGCTGTGGACGGCTGATGTGAGCAAGGCTACGACTACTGAGTCAGGAGCCCAGGAAAGAACCATCTTGCAGGCTTTGGAGCCGGTGGCCTTGGGCCAGCTGACAGAGGGACCTTCACCCGCAGCTGTCTCCAGCTTGATGCAAAGCCATCTTGTCAGCAACTCGTCATGGATGGACACCAAAAAGAAGGTGCTGCAGATACCTACGCAAGTGACTGCCATTGCAGCTTAGGGTGAGGTTGCAGAGTGGAAAAGCAAGGCCACTTGCTTGGATGTTCTGCCTCACGCAGACGGAGAAACTGAGACCCCAGGGCCGGACAAGGCCGTGCCCAGCAGCGGAGGGCAAGAGACAGCTCCTTCCACGGCGGCGAGCTGCCTAGAGTCTGAGGAGTCCCGTTCACCCTGATTTCTCACAGACTTTCTCCCCTTTCCCCCCAGTGCTGTCTTGTCAGCTTCAGCACTGCCCCCCCCATGTTTCCAGCTAGATGGGTAAGGATAGGGTGGGAGTGGGTCATTGTGTCTGACTGCCGTGGCAGAATGTTCTAGAACACCTTCTTATCAGGACTGTTTCTTCCCTATCTCTGCCACAGCCTTCTCCTTCCTGTCCCCAAGGTGGGAACACCCAGTTTCAGATCCTTCTCCACCCTCCCCCCTTCTGCCTCCATGAGGGACCCTCCTGCACGAGCAGTCGCCTCCCCCATCTCTTGTGGCCAGACTGGGTCTTTCCTCCTCCAGGTCCTGTCCTAGGCCTGTGTATACAGCAGTTCTTCTGTGGCACTGAGCAGGGCCCAGAACCTCACAAGCCCCGCCCACCCAGCCGCAGGTATGTGTGTGTTGGGGGGCCAGGGATGGAGGGGTCTTTCCTCCACACTGACACACTGGTCCATAGAGGAGCTGACACAGACATTGCTTCGTGCGATCCTTGCAGTAACCCTAGTTCACAGGCCAAGCTGTCAGGCTACAGAATTTGCCAGAACTTACATAGCCCAAAGAGGAGGGGCTGACATTAAGTTAGGTCTGCAGGACACTGACCCTTCCGCCACAGCATTGCCCTTCCTGGCAGAGGGAAGAAGGTCAGAAAAGCATTGCCAGCCCTTCCCCTGGCCTACCTACTTTCTCTCCTGGGAGAGGAGACATTGAACTTCTTGGGGAGTTTGGGGCGGAGCCATGTAGGGAGCAAGGAACCAGCCCTTGTTTGACTAGTCTGCAGCCGGGAGGCGTCCATGTGGCTCAGCTCCTGGGTGTGTCCTCAGGGAGGGTCACCTGGGAAGGATGGGCATGCAAAGCTGCAGGCCGCCTCCCACCCGGGGCCTCAGAGAGATGGCGTCCATCCTCCTGCAGCCGGCAGACCCAGCTGCCTGCAGACTGGCCCCAGTAAGGAAGTCAGGAGCAGCACTGCTCTGCCCCCGCAGGCCGGGAACCGAGTCTGCTTGTCTCTTGCCCAGAGGGAGGAGGCCTGGAGCCAGCTCGGTGGGAGCCTGGCATCCCTCTGTGGAGTCTGGCACCTCTTTGTACTGTCCCCAGGGGCATCCATAGGCCACACGGCCAACCCTGCCTCCACGATCTCCCCAGGGCTTCCTAACTCAGGGACCCCCCCCCCCACACCATTCATACACCTCACTCATCCTGTTTTAGTGACTTTGGCACCTCTGTGACCAATATGCCTGACAGAAAACTCGAGAGGCAGGGCCTGTCCTGGCTTATGGGGTCAGAGGGATTTCAGTTCTTCCCGCAGTGACCCACTTTCCCCCATTCTGGCCTCACCTCCTAAAAGTTCTGCCACCCGCTGGGGAACAAGGAAGTGTTCGAAGAGTCTGTGTGTATGGGGGTGTGTGTGTGGGGGCACTTTGGCTTCAAACCAAACCTGATAAGCGTGATTTCCTAAAGCTCACCTCCACCCCAGGGCTCCCTCCCACCAAGCCTGAGTAGCTCCTTGCCTGATTCTAGAACCATCTTCCTTTCTCACTCTCTTCCTAGCCCAACACTCTGCCCACCCCTCCATGTCTCCTTCCCTGCTTAAGAGCCTTGTGGCCACAGCCGCTGTGTCGGGCTCCACCCCGTTCTCCAAGTGTGTGGCACAGGAAGTCCACCTGACTACCTCCTCATGCTAGGACAGATGCTATGACAGCTCCTGCAACATTCCTCAGAGCTCCCCTCTTTTCTTGGTTACCCTAGTAGTATGATTCAATGACGTGTCTTGCTTTCTCATCATGCAACACAAGCTATACAAAGATCTCACTTACTGTGATAAACTGAATCTCCCTAGGTCGGATATAGGGAAATGTTCTAGAAGAGTGAGTTGGGGTCTATATACAGCTGGTACTCAACACAGGGCAGGTGTCTCTTAGAGGTGCTCACACCTGTTGCTAGAAGAAGCGGGTGGGTGCACCTTTCTCAAAGCCATTGGCACTAGGTATTGAGAACCTTAAAAATATGTGCAACCTTCGGGTTCTATGTTAGTGACCCCAACCTTAGGAGTTCATTCTGACAAACATTCACGGATATGTTCAAGATTCAGCCACAGGGACAGGCGAGTACAGTCATCCTGTCAAGTGTGGAACTTCGCCTTGAGATCCTCAGTGCTAAAGTTCTGATAAAAAATGGTGCCAATGGGGCTCAGGGGTTAAGACTCTGTCTCCAAAGCGAAGGTCCTGAGTTCGGATCCCAGATCCCACATAAAAATGCCAGGCAGAAATGGTGGCAGCTTGTACTTCTCTGGTCCTGGTAGGTGGAACTTGGGAAATCCCAGAGCGAAGCAAGAAAGAGGTAGAAGCAATCCAGCATGATTCCCAAAGACACTGTTGGCCCTCGACAGGGACACAAAGTATTCTCTGAAACATACACACACACACACACACACACACACACACACACACACACACACACACACAAAATAAATAAAGTATAAAAAAGAAAAATGGTGCCTCAAACTCAGGCCACCTAGAGGAGTAAATCAGACATCAACACGTGTGCACCTCTGGGTGTCTGGCCTTCACACTTCTTCCGCTTACTATTTACACTGAGGTCTGAATGAGGCCCAAAGTCTGGCCTTGGGCTCTGCCACACCCTGCCGCCCCACCATCCTTTCTCACTATTTCCAAACTAAAAGTCACTATTGCAAATACAGCATCAACATCCATAGGAACCCAAACGATCCCACATACCTAGAATACAGTAACACAGCCGTACAGCCACACTGTGAAGACCCACGGTAATGCGATAAAACTGCCACCAATGTCATGCACCAACAGACATACATAGGAAAAGGCTGCAAGATTAGAAATTCAGTGTGACTTATCTATTTGAAGGACACGAATGTGTAAAAAAAATGCTGCAACACGTAAAGACCTGTCATCTCCGGCTTGTGGAGTCCCAAAGTGATTTTCTTTTACCTTTTTATCATTCTTGCAAAGAATACACACTCCTTTTGTGGCAAGGAGAAAAAAACTAATTTTGTACAAGGAAATAAAAGGCACCTGAGTCTACTTCCACTGGCAGCGGATGCCATTGTGTCTGCCTTTTCTCTGTCTGCCACGCCTTTGACACAGTCTCTGGACATAAAGCCCTGTCGTGAGCACGACGCCAACCTGGCAATCTTGTTGCATGTTCCAGGCCAAAGGCATTTTGTGCGGGGAGGGGGGTGGTTCAAAAGGCCAGCATGCACAAGCTTTGGGACAGGGTGGGGCACGCATCTGTGCCTGGTGGGTGGGTGGGTGACCCATTTGCAGGGCTGAGACATCATGCGGTGACCTCAAGGGCAGGAGGAGGCAGTGGAATCCTGCTCCAGCCAGGGGCCGTACATTAGGAGACCAACTGCCTCCGGGGGAGCATGTGGCGGAGCCCCCAAATGCAAGCTGAGCGTCCACATCAGGCTACTTTGGCATCTGGGAGCTTCCTTTGGCTTTGACTTCCAAGGACAACTTAAGTGCGGTTGGTCCTTAATCTGATCAGCCCCATAATTTTCCTCTTGGACAGTCTCCAGAAACTTCCCCTCCCCCAACCATGCGGACTGCAACAGAGGCATGTGAATAATCCCCCTCATCCCAGCCCTAGGGAATGGGCAGGATCACAGGGCCATCCAGCAGCCACAGAGAGATCCAACCCAAAGGTTAAGGTTGGGGTTAGCAGAGCATATGTTTGTGCAAAAAAAAAAAAAATTATCACCAAGCATACTATCAGGTCTGTGACAGGCATAATGGTCGCCTTCGAGACCTCTGAGAGAAAGGCAGTGTCTGTGTCTGTTCTCGCACTAAGACTGACTTGAAAACTGACTGGTTGGCCCCAGATAACAGGGGAAGAGCAAAAGGATAGAACTCAGGTACAGCCCTGGTTTGTCTGATTGGTCAGTGCTGATCCCTAATTCGTGTGTGTGTGTGTGTGTGTGTGTGTGTGTGTGTGTGTGTGTGTGTGTACGTGCACCTGCGCATGTGTGTACGCCACGGCATATGTGGAGGTCAGAAACCAACTTCGAGGAGTTCTCTCCTTCCACCTTGACGGGGGTTCTGGGTCTAGAACTCAGATCTTCAGACTTACGCTGCAAGTACTTTACCAGCTGAGCCATCTCATTTGCGCTGCTCCCTAATTCTGTCCTCGCAAGCATCACTGTGACTGAAAGAGGAGGCATATGCCCCTGCCGAGTGAATGGGTGCCTGTCCTGCCCACAGCTGCCCCGGTACCTTGCCCATCAGTTGGTGCAGACTGGCTAGCTTTATGTTCTGCAGAACACTGCCACTTCCTCCCGAGGCAAGCAGTCCTTGCTACTACAGGGCGGGTACTCTGTACACCACTGATACCAGGCCTTCAGAGACTGCCCAGTCGCGCTATACCCATCTGAGGACTCTGCTTGTCTGTCCCCCCTGTCCACTCTAGGTCACCAGATCATTGAGGGTGGAATGAACCCTTCTGGGCATGGGACACAGAGCTTCATCCTGCGGCTTTGGAGGCTTAGTGCCCGTGCCTCGGTTTCCCCATGTGTTCAATAGAGAGCAGTCTCTACCCTCGGGTCTTTGGGAGATGTGAGGATTACATGCATATGGGGTTCACAGCAGCCTCGTCTCTGGCTAACCTCTTCCCAGCAGGCAGGTGACAGCTTGCTGTCTTCATCCCCCCACCCCACTGGTGGTCAAAGACTAAAGCTAAAGTCAGAAGGAGGAGATGCTGGGAAAAGTGACTAATCCTTTGATTAGCTTCAGAGGAAAGCATCCCAGGAAAGGGCACGAGGGCTACTCGCGCATCCTGTTTGGGGGGGGGGTCCTAGCAGTAGAAATGCTCCTGGGTCAGAGTTTGGGGACCCCTCCCCCAACTCCCGGCCGGCAACAGCTCTCTGCGCATCATCCCACAAACATTTCTAAGGCGGAAGTGTTCAGAATCGTTCCTGCACAGGATTTTCTTCCAGTGTGATTCTGCCAGGCTCCCGATGGATCCATGGATGTGGAGTTGGTAGCCAGGGCTGGCATCCTAATACAGGCTGGGGATCCGGGTGGGGTGGGTGGGAAGCGGCTTGGCCTTGGGCTGGGGGATGTCCTCTTGCTGCACGCAGCGTAAGGCCCCCACGCCCCCGGCAGGTCGCTTGGGAAGCGCGGCTGGTTTGCGGACGCGGCGGCTGGGGACCTTGGTGGCGCATGGCAAGCTCGTCAGCGCGCGCCCACGCCCTTCCTGCGGTGGGCGGCTAATTGCACCCTGGTCACGCGGCCCCCCAGCGCCGGCGCGGCCCACACTTCCTCTGCGAGCGTGGCTGCAGCTGCTGCCGCCCGCCCTGGAAGCCGGGGCACCTCAGCCCTTGCTGGGGCGGCCTCTGACGCTCAGCCTGCCACCGCGGCCAGGGTTGTCCTGGAAACACAGGCTTAGCACCATCCCTGGGCCCTCTCGGTGCCACACTTTCCCATCACATTTAGAAAAAACCATCACCTCGTGAGATCACCTTAAACTTAGGGCTCAGGGCAGTGGGCCGGGAGGGGGGGGATCGTTACCCTCAGCACCGGTTTGCCCCAGAGCAGCCAAATCAGTGGGGTCAGAGTGGGGCCAAGACCTTGCCTGGGCTGGGAGGCATCCACGCTTCACAGCCACACAACAGGGCTGTCCCTGAGCCCAGTGACATCACTTTTCCCATGAGGGGGCGTGATGGCATAGGACTCATGTCACAGATACCGCTGCCAGCACAACGGAACTGGGGAGGGAAGGAGTAGAAAAAAAAACTGTTTTCTGTAGCTCCTGCCCTGAGAACTCCCTGATTTATCACACTTCCAGCTTGAAGGCTAACTGGGTTCAGGGGGGGGCTCTGGATAGAGGTTGGGGACGGCTTCGTGATCCCAGGCGGGTAAGACTGCTAAACCACCCGTGAGAGGGGGCATCATTAGTCTTATGACTCTAATAAGTCAACATGCAAGTATCTATTATTAACCCCGCCCCGGAACCCTATTTCAGAATGGACATAAGTGACACAAACCTGACAGGGATCTTGTGGGGGGGGGGTTCTTCCAAAGAGAAAATGGGGAGCAGGGAGAAAGGACAGTTGTAACTAGTCCCTTGGAGGCGAGCCTGTGGGTGGAATCATGTATAGAGGAAGGCTTTAAACAAACAAGAATGCATCACTATGGAAACCACCAGCGTTTTTCAAAGGAGCCGTTAAAAAATAAAGTATGGAGACTTCAGATTCAACACTACAAGTGTTTATGACCAGAAAAGGCAAAGTGGGCCTGAGACACTCCCCAGTCAGGGAAGAGCTGCCAGAACTCGAGGGAGAAATGCTCCCAAGCAGGGCAGGGGCCTGTCATCTGTCAGGCTTCTCCCTCTCAGAGGAGCACTGCTTGCTGCAGGCTTAACTCTTTCATGAAGACCATGATACGGAGGAGGCCTGGGCCTGGGTGGGCCTCGCTGGGTGGAGACAGGAGGGTCTCCCACCAGGGCAGCGTCACTGTGGTCCTGGAGACCACAGGGAACAGGGGCCTCAAGGACATCCATTCATTAGTTGCGACCCAAGCATTCAGGGATCACGGGCACAGCTAGTCGTCGCTGGCCAAAGCTGAATCCAATTTCTTTACTTGGGATACAATCTGACGCTGTTACACAGTTCCTACATGTGACTGGAGACCCCTTGACTACTGTTAAGACATCTCGAGTGTGGAGCCCAACTTGCCTGCTATCTGCTGACTAGTGATGCTGGAGGAAGCTTCATCTGAAAGTGGGCATTATCAGGGTGCCCAAATGCACACAGAGAGAAAAAGGGGCCACGTGGAAGAATTCACCTACTTGTGAAAATTCCCAGGCGCATCTGTTCGGAGGCGGTTGGAAGCAGTTGTCTGAGATTGCTTCTGCATTCACCAGAATTGAATCGTTCCCTCCCAGACAAGCTTCCCTGGCTCCGTGGCCAGTTGTTAGTCCAGTGGGCAGCACAGCTTCTGACCAGGAGCTGCTGATGTGGGCTAAAGAGATGCAGGGGACACCCAGGTGACCGGCGGCTGGTGTGGCCAGTTCTGCTGAAGCACAAGGCCCTAGAGAGGAGTCCTCTTTAGTTCGGGACCGAAGAGCAGGAAAGAGCAGGGACTTATGGAGTAGTCTGGGTTGAGACTTGGCTACTACTAGTCTTACTAAGATAATTCTTGGGGAACTGGTTTCTACAGTGCAGGTTAGAGCTTGTGTGTTGAGACTGAGTATAAAGGCTCCTGGGAGAGGGTCTACAGACTACTGGACCTTACAAGAAAAGTACAACTGAAAAACGTAGAGCTGCTCTTGTGCTACAGCAGCGTCTTTGCTTCCTCAGCTCCGCATATGCCCTGGGTAAACCAGCTTCGCCCCAACTCCTGGGAGAACCCGTGACAGGCTGGTGCAGTCACCAATCGCTGTTGACCTTTGTCATGGTCTGGCGTGCATTTAATCCATGGCGAGAACCTAGCTGACATTTCTGAAGGGACAGGATCTCGGTGGCGGAAATACACGTGGCTGTGGCATGCAGAGCTGACAGTCAAGGAAGTCCAGGGAAGGAAAGCTACGACTTCCTGCCAGTGAGGAGCCCCGGG
Organism: Typhlomys cinereus; assembly: GCA_023101885.1. Lineage (NCBI taxonomy): Eukaryota > Metazoa > Chordata > Mammalia > Rodentia > Platacanthomyidae > Typhlomys > Typhlomys cinereus. The sequence continues at coordinate 763,574 of JALPQD010000469.1, read as the reverse complement.
TGCTGGAGGGGAGCACTCCGCCGCTCTGACAGACAGGACTTTGATGAGTGCAGAGACCAGATGTGTCGCTGATACAACAGGAGATAGTGACCCTACATGGGGGCGGGGTGGGCACGGGACGATTGGGAGCCATCTGTCAGCTCATTTGTAAGGAACGCAGGAGGAATTTCTCAGCAGCGACCCTCAGACTCATGATCCAGCTTGGCCGCACCACTCCGGCCAGATTTTCTAGGCATTAATAGGAGAACCGCTGGGATTAAATAGAGGGTTTATGCTCACGGTGATTTGTACTGTGCTCCTGAGAGGGCTTAGCGGGGTGCTCGCATCGTGTGCAGCAGCTAGTATTTCTTACTGAAAGGAGCTACACACATTTTGTAAAAAGCAGAGGCTGGTATGAGGAGGCAGCGCCGTGCAGCGCAGAGCCAGGCTGGCAGTTCCATCTGAGCTCCGAGTGCCTCCCCAGCCCCTGGCACTTGTCCATGACGTGAGGAGCATCCATCCCATGGCGTGGATGGAAACAAGATAAAACCCAAGAAGCACCGTACCCACCGCCACCCCCATTTCCCCAGACGGAGAGAGAAACTTCATCTCTCAAGTCCTCCTTTCTCCTGTGGAAACGCACTTTCTCTGGGGTCTGAGTTGGTCTGGTATCTGGCACAGACTCCGAGCCAAGTCACGGAGACGTGCTTTCATGACGCAACAGGGACCGTCACTCTGCTCTGTTTGGGGAACCCTGGTGATGTCACAGACTAACCCTTGAACTCAGGAACCTGGGAGAAGGGAACACGGTAAGAAGGGAGCCTTAGTCACAGGCTGCTGGGATCTAAGGTGAGGAGAGCATGAGGTCACCCGGGAGGCTCTCCGCAGAGCCGCTCTGCCTCTATCTGGTTGGGTTGAAATGACTCAAGGGAGTCTCCAGGGAAAGCTCATCTTTGTGGAACAGCTGTCGCCAGCAGGGCGTTTGCTGCTCTTTGCGCACACTGGAGCACGCTGTCTTCTCTTTATTCAGGGGCCTCCAGCTTTTCCTACGAGCACCCCAGGGAGCCCTCCAGCTGGGAGACTCAGCTAAACACAGCTGAATCCAAACCCGCCGCTTTCCATGACATGACTGCCCAAGGCACAACGTGAAGGACTCAAGACCAACTCAAGGAAGCCCGCCAGGCCACCTCTGTTTGGATTCAGCAGCTGTCTGCCTGCCCAGGGCTCCAGAGCCATTGACGCAGATTTACAGCTCCATTTGGCCCACGTCACAAGGAACAAACACATGCAGATTTTCCACAGAGGCAGGAGCCATTTGTATTTCTTCAAATGAAAGGGGAGGGGGAGGGCAGGCAAGAGGAAAGTGGCTTTGGCCATTGAAGTCTCCACTCTGCCTAATGAAATTTGTTGCAGAATATCTGGTCGCTCTGGGGACGCCAGCAGCTGGCAATGTGGCTCTTGGTCAGTAGGACCCGGAGTCGAGCTGGGAACTAAGTCTGGCCATCTTGCAAACAGCACCTGGCGACCGTCTTGTGGGGCAGCTTCTTGAAGTGTATTCAGAAGCAGGTGGAGAGACTGCCGAGTCTTAGTGCGTGGCTCTTATGGCTTTTTGGCAAGGCTCCCCCATCACCAGGGTGCCCCACGGGGCTCTGGGTAAATGGTCCGAAAGGTCAGGTTCACTCTCGGTTTTCTGGAGTGGTATTCCTTGGGCACTCGGTGCTAAATGGAAAGATAAACAACTGTCTGACGGCAATATACACACATCTTCTAGTTCAAAGCGATTTACAACTTATTTATGAGGGTGTGGAAACGTTTCCATTCTGTCCCTGTCTAAATGAGCGGCACCGAGCTCTCCACGGTCTGGTGGAAAATGTTCTCTGAAATTTCCAGCAGATCCAGTGGGCTGCGCCAGCACTAGTGTGGCAGGACAACTGTGTCTTTTCTGACTCTGGCCCCTCCTCTCGGACCATGCTGGTGCTAAGGGTCTGCACACAGCACAATCTGGCCTACTGTGACCGTCCCTAGCTGTGGAGCTGTGGGGACCCAGCATGGGATTAATGAAAACATTTGGCTCTCCATCGGTCTGGTCGATTTTTAACTGGCTGGTGGTCATGGTCGTTAGAGGCCGCACGGACACAGGACATCTTATGGTATCACCATCACGGGAGATTTGGCGCGAATTGCTGCTGAGAGTCTGGGCTGACTGTCAGGAGTCTCAAAACTCCTTGGAAGTCACATCCGTCCATTGCCTCTTGCTCATTATACACAACCTGGTCTTCACCTGTGTTTACTTGGGAATGAATATTCCTCGGCCAGTCTAAAAACAGCCTCTAGACAGAGTGACGGAGTCTCAACTGCACGGCCTCACCTGCCAGTCAGCTTGTGTGGCTCCTTCCATGATCAGCAACGTCCCGTGATCCAAGGGTATCTTCACTCTTTCCACGTAAGTGTAATCTCCGTCTTCCTCCTAGAAAACAGCATCCGCTGCACTGAGGCTTTGCTTGGGACACCAAGGGCCAAAGACACGGCGGCAGCTATTCCCCGGTCAAAATCTAGGGGCTCAGACACGGGCTTCGATACATGGCAGCTGATTGGCTTGGGCCAGTTACTTCACCTCTCTGGTTGGATCTGCTTGCTAACATGGGGGATGGAGACAGTGTCGGCTATACAGGGCTGCCCCTGCTCCTCAATTGTGCATGGAAATGATTTAGGGACTGACACAAAGTAAATGCTGTATAAGAATTAGCTGTTATTAATATCATGATCATCTAAAATGTGGAGAAGCCATTCTGGCCTAGGAAGGAATTACAAGTCATTGTATAGGAATTCCCCAACTCTAGCTATATGGTGGTCCGGTTTAATATCATGCAAGGGAGATAGTCTTTCAATGAAGATGAGATGGAATGAGCATTTTTTTTCTATGTGTATATGTGTGTGTGTGTGTGTGTGTGTGTGTGTGTCTATCTGTGTATATTACATGCACTGTGTGTGCTGGCAGAGGCCCAAAGGTGACCTTGGGAATTATCCTAGATTGCTTTACCTCCTTATTGCTTTGCTCTAGGGTTTTCCAAGGCTGGAAGTATAGGCTGCTGACTTTTGTACATGGGCTCTGGGATCTGAACTCAGGTCCTTCTGCTGTGAGTCTTAACCCGAGGCCTCTCTCCAGCCCGGGCTTCATCTTTTTGTGTTGTGACCTTTCTAGCCATCACAGGTCTTCCTGTGGCTACCTTTGGTGTTTTAGAGATGCTTCCCCGTCTCTGATGGCAGGAATCTCTGAAAGAAGGAAGCCTGGCTTGGATGACCAGTGTGTCAGGTGAAGCCAGGTGTTGGGCTGTGAATGTCTGTGCTTCTGCAGGTGCAACCCTTGAACACTGAGAGTACCCCGGCCTTGCATGGCCTCTGGCTCTTTCTCCTGGAGCTCCAATCAGCTTTCCTCCTGGAGCCTGAAATCAATGGAGGGGCGATGTTGCGCCTCACCACAGAGGGGCGCAGTGACCAGCTTGCTGGCCTCCTGTCTGGTAGCCATGGACACAAGGTGAGGGGGTGAGAAGGGACCTGGCTTCTTCACCTGCACATGGGCAGAAGCGACGGGCCCCTCCATCTGCCTCTCTGCCGGTGCAAGGTTATACTTACTTGGATTACTGCAGGGTTTATCCCTGTGCAATACTCTGTGGATGTTTATTACTGCGGGGGTCCTTCTGAGAACTTAGCTGTTTACACGGACTCTCCAGGAAAGTCAGAATCAAAACAATAATGAGCTTACATAAACAGTCTAAGTTCCAGGGCCCGGCCCTTGGCAGGGACTTTGTCAAGGACAGCCAGAATCTTGACAGGAAGACGACATAAGCAAGGTTTGAAGCAACTTTTGGTTTGGGGATTGGTTTTGTGTCCGTCACCTTTTCTCTTCTTGGAATAAGTTAGCGCCACAATATTGATATCTGACTGCTCAGGCTGACCGGAGAACAATGAGACATGACCTATCCATGATGGTTCACTTCCACCTCAAAAGGCAAAAGCTGGCATTTAGAAAAAAAAAAAAGTCAGAGGAGATGAATGTCAGGAAAGAGATATCAAAAGTGAACGCATCATTCATGGGACCAGAGGGCCAAAGGCTCTTTAATGTAAGTATAAAGGCGGCTACCAGTTCAAGCTCTACTTGACTAGAGGAAGAAGGGTTTCCTCCGCCTCCTACATAACCAAGAAGGGCAACACAACATGAATGTTAAACAATCACACAGCCGCTGGAATAGGCACAGAGACAGGACTTGTCAATTCCACTAAAGGACAATTCTGAGATGACAACAGAAACTTCTAGACAGTATGAGGAAGAGGAGGAGGAGGAAGAGGAGAGAGCAATGGATGAGAAGAGTGAGCTCTGTAATTCCATCTGGAAACATGAAGCAGGAACTCACCCCAGAGGCGAAAGAGAACCCCACATGCAAGAGGACTGGCTAACCATTGCTGGAAAAGGTCATGTAACAGATGTACCCTCCACTCAATATTCCTAAGATTTAAACTTTTCAAACAAGAGTCTCAAGTGGCTTCAAACATATAACATTCACCATAGTCACCAGATGAGGGTGAGGAGGCAGTTCTTACCAGTCTTCAAAGGGGACAGCAGCACAGGGCGCGCACTGCGATTTCCTGCTTGTCATTCATTTCTTCCAACACAGGTAACTTAGAAAATGAATTCTTAGACTGGAGAGATGGCTCAGGGTTAAGCCTTGGCCTTGTAAGCAGAAGGTCCTAAGTTTGGATCCTAGATCCCATGTAAAAACACCAGGCAGAAATAGTGGCAGCCTGCACTTCTGCCCGTGGGAGGCTGAAACTCCAGAGCAAAGTAAAGAGAAAATAATGTAACCAGGGTAATTCTTGAAGTCACCCTTGGGGCTCCAAAGATACACACAGTACCCTTGATTCATGCATGCATGCACACACACACACACACACACACACACACACACACACACACACACACAGCCTTCTGATACAGACACACAAATGCAAAAAAAAATTATAAAATTAAAAAAGAAAATGCATTCTCAATTGTAGGAGCTGGGTAGGAGAAGGGGGCAAAGGAATCCACCCACAGGCTAGAGCTTGCAAATGCACCCTTCCTTTGGGAACGGAGTAGCAGTAGATGGAAGAACCACCTTCTCCTCAACCAAGACGCATGGAGACCTTCTCGCCTAGAAGGAAGGCAAAGGCAAGGGAGCCCGTGTGCTGTGTACAAAGGCTTGGTTAACTTAGAGACGCAGGGGTCACACAGAGCACGTTCATGGTCACTGAGCACAGCTAAGTTACCAAAACATGTCTTTGTAACCTTTCTGGCTTGCCCAGGACTTTGTTCAAAGCAAGACAAAATAAACGCAATCCCAAAACCACTCATAAGATAAAAATTTCCAAGCCCAATGCCAGTTAAAAAGAATCTTCCAGAGCCACAGTCAATGTGTGTGTGTTGAGTGTGTGTGTGTATAGATGTTGTTTGCTTCCTATATCCTGACACACTGCAGATGGGAAAAGCGGAAGTGACTTTCTCCAGCCACAGCTGGTTCATCTGGATGCTAAGGAATGCTGGGAATATCTCATAACTCTTCCCTCTGCTCCTCCAAGAAAACTTTGGTTTCTTTGGGAAATGGAACTTAGGGGAAAATCTGAATGTGTGCCATGATTAACCATCATAAATGGTTGTTGTCTTGTCATTAAAAGCATTCAAGTTCTCATGCCTTCACCCTGTCTTGTCCTAATGGGGGTCTCAGAAGTTACAACCACCACTACTTCAAAACCATCACATTTCCTTTCTAGAGTACACAAGTAATTCTTGACAGTAATGCGATTGTGTTTTGAACTGCTGCCTCCTCTCTCACTAATGTCAGGAGGAAAGGGCTGTGTTTCATTCTGTATAAACATACTCAGCTCCCAGAACACGCAGCAGTAAAGATTCTTATATCACCAAGGGAAGTGCCAAGAAAACCAGAAACCACCTTTAATTACATCGCCTAGCATTCACACTAGCACAATAGCCTATATTCGCATTTACGTTTTTAAATAGACAATATTTCAAAAGCATGGTTACATAATAATACCTTTTGACTACCTGTACATGTTGGGCACTGTGCTAAGAGCAATAAAGAACAAACTGTGAGGCTGAAATTTTAACCTATTAGTGATGATGTTCTTAAACAAGAGGAGAAGAAAATGCTACTACAAGTAGCATTGCTACAAAGCATTGCTAAATTTATATCTAGGTTACAGTCTTAAAAATGGCATTACTGGGCCCAACGTGCTCAATTTCTATGCACCAACTGCTTTCCTGAGATGCCTGTGCAGATGCATAATTCCATCGAGCAAACATGGTAGTGCCTATCTGTGGCTAGATGCCCGTCACTGACAATGTGGGGTGATGGTAGGGTGGCAATCTCAGAGCAGAGCATTCGAGTGCACGCTGACATTTCCCACATGCCCGTTCTCTGTTCCTGCTGCGTCTGCAGACCTCTCTGTTCATGCCCGCTGGGCCGTGGAGGGGAGAACATTTTCCTCCCTGATGTCTAACCACAGACGGGACGACATTTACCCCACGTCACGGGCTCTGCACAGGCTTTCTTCCTTTCTGCTTGCCTTCCACTGTGCTGGTCGGAGAGCTTGGAAGCCTATAGGGTTGGCTCCGCTGACCTTTCCTTGGCTCTTTTTCATGGCTTTATGCTTAGAAAGCTTTTTCCCATCCCAAGGAGAGTTAAATATACAACTGCATTTCCTGTTTTAAAAAAAAGGGTTTACATTTTTTAGATTTAACTCTTGAGTTTACCCAGGGTTCTGGTTTGCTCTACGTGGTTTTTGGGGGGAGAGGGGAATGCTGGTTTTAATGCATGGTAGGTAAACACTCTACCACCGAGCTGTAGTCCTTCTGCTAGATGTGTGGACAGGATCAACCGCGGTGGTGGCAGCAGGCATGGGAAGAGGCCCTTCGTCTACACACACCATTGCTGCTCCTGTGTAAACCCACAGCCGACGAAGCTGAAGGCAGAGGCAGTGAGCACAGACCTGGGTAGTTCTGAACCCCAAGGACAACCCACCATACCCTACCCCACAAGAAGATGCGGATGGAGTTAAAGCACAGATGAGCACAGGAGGCAGAGGAGGACCCGCTACCTGCTTCTCCGTCCCCAGCAAACACTTAGCACAGCAGGCACTAGCTTCTGAGCACGAGGGGGGCCCAGACAGGGCTTGAGGGCGTCTTGAGGGAGCAAAGCGAATTCAGAGCAACGTCAGAGCAGTAAGGAGTCACGGTGGGCCGGGCACCCGTGACCTGCAAACTCAACGATCTGGTTGAGGGGTTCAGGTCTTTTCCAGTAACAGCGAAGCACTTTTCTGAGCTGTAAAACTCTGCTCCCTGCTCTCTTGGCCCAAGTGGGAACGGGCACTGCTTTATATACTTACAAAGTATATAAACACAGACACAAACACAGACAAGCAGAGAGTCAGAGCTATATTCTTATTTATCATCAGCATTTTACTACTGCCGCTATTGTCAGAATCCCACATGGTATCTCTGACCCACGCCCATCATCTGCAACCAAAACTTTTATAGCCAATGGCCTACTTTCCACGAGCAGGTTCAGGCATCTCCAACCCAGCGTGTAGAAGAATCCTTACAAAAGGACTAAATCAAACCCAGAAATCCCTTCTCTCCACCATCTAACAGCACCTCCACCCACCAACTACTGAAGCCAGAACGTGGGAGTCATTGTTGATTCTCACCCCACATCTAAAACACTGCCAAGTACTCCTGATCACCCCCTAAAGCATTCCTCAAGTCTACTCTCCTCTCGTCCTCCCAAGCACCCTGGTTCAAAAGACAGCAGCCTTCTCTTGGGGACCACCATTTCTGGTTTCTGACTCTTGCCTGTCCTGACACTATCCTTCCAGGAAGTCAGAGTGATGTCCCGGACTCTACTGATTCCTGCTGCACATAGATGATCTACTTATGAGTTGTGACTATTCCCCTTTCTGCTTCTCCGCCACCATGTTCTAGATCCTGTGGCTGCACGGGGGGGAGGGGGGAAGCAACATGCATCGCACTGCCACATCTCGAGAAACTGCAGTGTCTGATGCACAGCAGGTGCTAAATTAACATCTGGTGGGAGGGGGGGAGAGAGAGAGAGAGGAGGGAGGGAGAGGGAGGGAGAGGGAGGAGAGCTGCTCCTCAAAATATCACCTGGCATGTGGGCACTAGACAGAACAGTGGTAAGAGACTGGAATTAAGGGAAAGGGGAGTTTTAGTATTTGGACATGTGAGACGAGGAAGGCTGCTGGAAGAAGATGAGCCCTTCGGGCTTCCATGGAAGAACCAGCCAGTGAGGTGCGGGAAGGTTCAGGCCAGTACACTCCAAACTGAAGCGGGAGGATCACGAGTTCAAGTTGTGGCAAGACCCTGTCTTACAGAGAGAGGGAGGGCAAAGATTCGTGCCAGACACAGTGCCAAGCGCCTACACTCAGCTACAATCTCCAGGAGGCCGAGGCGGAGACTGAGAGGCAACACAGGAAGACTCTGTATCAAAACAAAACAAAACAGAAACTAAGTGCCCAGGAGATGATAAGGCGCTTTCCACGAGGACCAGGGGGTGGGATCCGAGTCCATGTAAAAGTGCGGCTGAAATTGTGGCCCCCTGTAACCCCAGTGCTCCGAAGGCAGATGCCAAAGTACCTGGGTAAACTGGCTAGCTAGACTAGCCTATCAGTTAGCTCTGGGTTCAACTGAGAGAGCCTGACTCAATAAACGAAGTGAAGAACAATCAGGAAAGATAGCTGCCATCAACCTTAGGCCTCCAAACACACGGACACATGTGCATGTGCGCTTGTGCACTTGTGCACACGCGTGTGCTTACACATGTGCAAATACCCATACACACGCCGCACACGTCCATGAAGAACATAAGACCATTTGGGCCCTGATTTGGTGAAAAACAAGGGAACAAAGAATGGCGGGGCTGGAGAGGTGGCTCAGGGGTTAAGCCTCTGCCTTGCAGGCAGAAGGTCCTGAGTTCGGATCCTAGACCCCACGTATAGACGCCGGGCGGAAGCGGGGGCGGCCTGCGTTTCTGGTTCTAGTAGGGCGGAGCCTGTGAATCCCGGGGCAGAGTAAATACGGAGGAGGTGGAAGCGTCCATGGTGGTTCTCGAATTTGCCTGTGGTTCTACACACACACTGCACACACACACACACACATATACACACACGCACAATTGAATAAGTAATTTTAAAAAATTAAAAAGAAGAAGAATGGCAAGTAACAGCGCCAAGCTGCTCAAGAGAATGATGGTCCCGTGACACAAAGGGGCTGATGAGCTGACGGAACTGGAATGTTTAAGAGAAAACAATAATGAACTAACTTTGGAACTCAGATGTGTTCTTAGAGCAGAAGTGTCCTGTGTACATTGGAGAAGTGACGACAAGAAATAAAGATACATATCAAAGCTGGAGATGAGAGATTTGTAAGTACAGCGAATGGCTGAGCTGTTTGCTTGCTCGGGCCAAACTTGGGGGGCCATAATGGCAAGACGGAAAGAGACCTTACCCATGTGACTTACAGTCCACTGCCACTTTATGGCTTCCTGAAAAACAAGACAGAGAAAGATAACAGAACTGAAGCTTGGAGCATTCCCAATCAGCCCACCTTAGGGTGCAAAGGAAAAGACCTCCAAAGAGGTAGATAGTAATGACCATCTCCAAGGAGACAGATGGAAAAGTACACGACAATTCGAGAGAAGACAGTTTCTGAAACTAGGAGGAGAAAGGGAGGCAGCGGATCTGTGTTCAAGTTTCACAGGTGATGGACACCCGAGAGCGATGTGACATGAAGACAGAGGGAAAGGTCAGTGCGTTGGATTTCAGAGCAGTGGCGTGATACACATCAGCAGAGCAGGACAAGAGCAACCATGGCAGGTGCTTTAGCAGGTACGCTGAGAGGAGAAATGGGTTCAGACGGTTGATTCTAGAACCTATCGATCACATTGCTCTGTCTCTGTCCCCCCAACGCCTCCCCCCCGCCACTCCAGGAGGGGAAGCAGCTGGAACGCAAAGCCTCACATCACTTTCCCACTGAGCTAGGCTTTCTCACCATGACAGAGATTCTCCGGGAACAGGAAGCTGGTCACAGTGCTTGATCAATCTGAAAAGTTAAATATGGCTGCTTGCAACCAATGGTCTAATGTCCCTTTCTCCTGTCCCATCTCCAACATGTGGCTAACCACTAATGTTTTTGTTGACCGCAGCATTTTCCCGCTTGTTTTCCCTTGGTGGTGTGGCCTTGCCTGGGAGACCCTCGCTGGTTTCCAGACTGCTTCATGGTCTACAGTTCAGCATGAAGCGGGCCCTACGGCCCCGACAGAGCACAGGGGGCTTTGTGCACACTGGTGGAGTAGGAGCGGGTGGGACGCAGAGTCATCTCTGCAGTTACTCTGCTGACTCGCCCCTCGCTGAAACATCCTTGGCATTGATTGGAAACACATTACCTTGAAATCAGGAGCATCTGTTTCTGAAATGATCTGGGAAAGCAGGGCTTTGAGACCACCGAGGTTACTGGTTCGAAACCAACAGCTTGACATTCACACGCCACATACAATTCCTTGGGTTTTTACCCGAATGTTTCCCTGAGTTTTGACAGCCATTGGGGCTGGAAGTTCTAGGGAGGTTCTGAGAAGCAGAAAGGACTGGGAGGGGTGGCCAGCGAGGTGTGGGTGCGGCGGCGGAAGCTCAGCAAGGCCTCCCGGCTCCCAAGCTAGCAGCCGCTTCCTTCCGGCCTTCCTCCCTCAACTGAAAACACTGGCAGAGATGGAGCAGAGAGGGAGGTGCCTGCTGACCGTGTTTTCTGTTCAGATTTATTGTCAATACGGCGACTGGGAGCAGGAGGGGGCAGGAGGTCACCGACTTGAAGAAAAACAAGCCCAACTTGACAGTTGTCACCGGCCCAGCTCTCCTGGACAGGCGCTTGAAATCTGAAGAGTTAATGGGACGAGGATTCCTTCTCAGGAATAGGACTTCCAAGAAACACAGCTGAAAGGAAGTGCTATCTTGAAAGAGTTTCCACCCGAGACTACGGACCAGAAACACATGCCCCGAGTCCTCTAAGAGCCTCAGCAAACACATTTGGCCGCGCCTGACATCCAGCTGAACTCAGTCACTGCAGAGATACAAGCTCACCAGTCACCCGTCAATACCACACTCCTTCCAGACCATTCCTGAACACAGACACAGACACACAGACACACACACACACACACACACACACACACATTCCTCCACACCTTTCCACTGTGTCCTAATTGAGGCTAGCTGTCTCCACAAGTGTGCACGTTTCTTGGAGTTCCGTTCTGTGTAAGATACTCATGAATCTCAATCTAGTGACAACCAGAGCCCAGTGACACGAGGACACTTTCCTCCTCCACACAGTGGACCGTTATTCCTATGCCTCCTGCAAAATTCCTGCTTCGTTGAGTAGGACTAATAAATCTGTTCTCTTCCTTCCTAGATCCCAGGTATAAGTAAAGTCTAACAAGCTCCTCATGGGTCTTCTTGCTTTGCCCTTGCTACTTTGTAGACGTATCAGGATGTGTCATTCTTCTGATTAACATACTTCAATGGTGTCTTTTTAAAAATAAATTCATTTATTTCTATTTATTATTTGACAGATGGGAGTGAGTAGAGGGAAGGAAAGAGAAAGGGGAGTAGAAAGAGGGAGAGAGAAAGAGAGCAAGAAAGTTGTCAGAGGACAGCTTTCAGAAGTCAGTTCTCTCCTGCCACCACGGAGGTTCTGGGGATCAAATTCAGTTGCCAGGTTTACACTCAAGTGCCTTTACCCACTGGGCCAGCCCCTCCATGGCTCCTCAACATACTGAAGCTCACTCCTGCCTGAAGTTCATGAGGGTCCGCATGCCCCAGCTCCTGCCCACTTTCATTTCACTCCCTGAAGGGCTCCTCATGCTGGACCCTAGGTCCTGGGTCTCCTCCCCTTTCTCAAACACACTGAGTCCCAGTTAGGCAAATATAAATGCAGACATAAGGCTGTAAAAGATAACAGAGCCACCAGCAGCCTTAGGAACAGCTCTTGGAGTGTGGCAAAGGACAGGGAAAGAACGCTACTGTTGTGCCAAGGCTTTAAAGTCAGGCAGACTTTGCTAGCAGACCCCACACTTAATCATGGCACTCACAGGAACACACAAAAATCATGTTGCAAAGGGGGTTCTAGACACAGAAGTGGGGTCTGAGGAGATGGCTTGGTTGGTCAAGTGTCTGCGGAGCAGCGCGAGGACCTGAGTTTAGCCTCCCGGCCCCCAGTGAAAAGCTGAGTGCGGCACACATCTGGAAACCCAGCACTGAAGTTGGGAGAATCTCCGGGGCTAGTCTAGCCGAACTGATGCGCTGCAGGCTCAGGTGCAATTAGGAACTCCTGTCTCAAAAAAATCAGATGATCAAAGAAGATGCCTTATGTCAACTTCTAGCCTCCACACACAAGTGCACCCACACGTCCACCCCTCACACATACATCCACACGCAAGTGCACACACGTGTATATGCACGCACATGTCCACTCCACACACAGACATCCAAAAATGTTGCATACTACACAGAACCGAAAATGATAGCGTACTCGTAATCCACCATTCAGAAGGCGTAGGCAGGAGGACCAGAGATTCCAGCCCGGCCTGGGATCGGTCTCCTTGCTACAGTGCGTGCAGTAGCAACGGTGATCTTTTATAATGGTCGTGCAGGTCTGTTCACAGACAAATGTGCAAAATTAGAAAGAAGAGCCCGGTGTTACTGTTCTGCTGCTGTGATAAAAATACCCTGACAAAAGCAACTTAGGGAGGGGTTTACTCCAGCTCGCAGCTCTGGAAAGGGAGAGTTCATGGCAGAGAAGACAAAGAAAGGAAGGCGTGGTGGAGTAAAGCAGGAAAAGTGAGCTGCAGCACACTGTATCTGCTGCGGGAAGCAAGACGGCAGACAGGAGGCGGCCTGGCTGTAAAGCCTGTGGAAAGTCGCCAGGCCAGTGCCCGGTGATGCGCTTCTTCCAGCAAAGCTCCGGCGCAGACCCACTAGCTGAGCAGCCAGCGCACAGCCCGCGGGGAACGAGGCACTTTCAAGCCACCACATCTGGGAAGTTCTTTGTCGAAATGACTTATTCTGAGAACAGGGACTTGGATTCAGGCTGGGATAAGGCCCCCAAGGAAGCAAATGACAATTCCCAACAGACTCGCAACTGTGAAGACAACCCAAGGCCCACCAGGACTCCCTATCTTTATTCACTCACCCCCACCCCCAGTTAGTTCAGTTACTCCTTTCAGGCCAGTCACTTCCTGATCCAGCTGCCTCCTTCCCTGACATTCCACTACACTTCTGTCAATGCTCACGCCCCCTCCGTTTCTGATCAAGTCACCAAGGCACACACCACACCATCTACAACAGCTTCAAATCCATACATTCCTGCAACAATTTTCACAGGAAAAGGTCTCAAAGATTTCCCCCTCAGCTATTAGTTTCCATTTACAAGAAAAGTGTAAAGACACAGGTGAGGATTTTTTAATTGTCTCAGGGACAAAAACCTCTCTAAATTTTTTTTGGGGGGGGGTTAAAAGACTCATGGTTATTGAGAACTTCCTGATTTTTTTTTTTTTTTGTAGCCTCTCAGAACCAACACTGAAATTTGAGGTGGTTTAATGAGAAAGGCCCCGTAGGGTGTTCACCGGTAATCCCAGCACTTGGGAAGGTGAGGCAGAACAACTCTGTTGGGGTGTGCTGGGGGAGGGAGGGAAAGATGGATGGAACGGCCGACTGCAGCTGCTGAGAGGAAAAGGACGCAGTCAGTACACAAACTGCCCGGTTCTGGCCTGTCCAGATTCCATGGCTATGGGGTGCCACACTATTTTAGATTCTAGTCCCTCCCTTTTTCCCAATGTCCTGGGACAACGAAGCACCACACTGATGACCAGGTTGACTTTTCAACACACTGCTCTTCCCAGCAGTGGACGACACATTGACCGAGGAGGTTGGGGGATCTTCCGCTCACTGGCTGCTCTCTGAGATGCTATCATTAGACTGGCTTGATCAACCCAGGTGCAATGCACATCTCTCAGGGGCTCCCGGGAGGGGAGTGTTAGAGACGCCCACCCTGCTCCAGCTCGTTATCTGGAGGTGGAAGGAGAGCCCCTCCCATAGGCACGATCCCACTGATAAGGACCCAGCTCACCAGCTATAATCTGCTACAAAAACAAGACTTTGGGCATGTAAACCTTCAGTGCATCACAAACTTCCTGCTATTATCTAATAACCCCCCCAGCCATCACTGTTTCCATGGTAACCGACAGAGAAATAGCAGCCTGCCAAATGGCTTTTGTAGTTCCTTTTCCAGGCTGTGCTCCGTATAGAATTAGAGTTAGAAGGGAAAAGGACCAGACTAATCTTTGCAAACAGGAACACGATGTGGTTTGAGAAGGACAACTGGTTTTAGGACAAGAAGCGCAGAAAAGTACTCATGAACCACCCTGATAGGATACAAAGGTCTACCGATGTGTGTCTCCTAAGTGCATGATGCGTATATTTCATAAGCTGGGCATTTCATTGTATTTCAATGTATTTCATTAGCCTGGGCACAGATCTGCTGGGCAGCCAACACAGACAGAGAAGTTTTCACTTGGTCTCTGATTAGGCCCACAGAAAATAAAAGATGAGTGAAGAAGGGAAGAACAAGACTTCCCCAAATCTAGTGTACCTCCAAGAGCCTTCTTATCACGGACATTCAGCCTGAAATCAAAACAGATGACTAAGAGTGGACAGCTTGGAACATTGAAAGAAGGACCCGCACCCGAAGGATGCACATGTTTCATCCCAGGCTGTGGTAGGTACAAGCAACCATATCAGCTGCATGCACTGAACGAAGAGGTACCACCTCGGCTAGGGAAACTGAAATACAGTGCGTGAAAGTGGGGCTGCTCGCGGGAGATCGCAGCCAGAGGCGGCTGGAGGTGCCAGACTGCAAAGCAAACAGCTGCTGCAGGGGTGGAGGAGTTGAATTTGTAAAAAAAAAAAAAAAATCAAGGCTGTTTCTTATATAGGCAGTTATGGTGCCAACTTGTAATCCCACGTTAGGGAGGTAGACGCAGGAGGATTAAGAGTTCAAGGCTAGCCAGCTTGAGTCAGCTAGGTTACAGGAGACCCTATCTAAAAATGAAAACAAAAAGATGATTTCCTTTTGCAAGTTGCCCAGAAGAGACACTTTTGTCTCAAAACATGGGTGTGAGCCCAGGAAATCTCTTGACTCGTGTTGGCTTCAGATGAGCTTCACACAGGCATTGGCTTCTCTCATCTGATAGGTCAGAGCTAATAGAAGTTTGAAAGATTCCCTCCTTTTCAAGTGTCTCAAATGGGCTGGAGAGATGGCTCAGGGGTTAGTTAGGCCTCTGCCTTGCAAGCAGAGGGTCCTGAGTTCGGATCCCAGATGCCATATATAGAAGTGGGGGCAGCCTGCGTTTCTGATCCTGGTGGGCAGAGCCTGTGAATCCCGGGGCAGAGCAAAAGAGGAGGTAGAAGCAGTCCACGATGGTTCCCTAATTCGCCTTTGGTTCTACACATACACACACACAAATTGAGTAAACAATAATAAATAAAAAAATAATAATAATAATAAAAGAAAGTATTTAAAAAAAAAAAAGATTCCCTCCTTTTAAAGTGTCTCAAACGGGCTGGAGAAGATGGCTCAGGAGTCAAGACTCTGTCTTGCAAACAGAAGGTCCTGAGTTCGGATTCCAGGTCCCACGTAAAAATGCAGAAATGGCGGTGGCCTGCACTTCTGGCTCTGCTGGGCAAGAGCCTGGGAAATCCCAGAGGGAAGCAAGAAGGAGGTAGAGGCAATTTAGGATGATTTCTGAAGTCACCCTTGGTCTCCATAGGGACACACACACACACACACACATACACAAATAAATAAATAAATAAAGTTTTTTTTCTAAATAAAATGTCTCACACGTCTTGTTGGTCAACAGGAAAATGACAACTGACAGTGGCATTTAGTTACTGAATGTCAGACACCTACAAGTCTCACCCAGAACCACCTAATTTACACTGCTAAATTTCCACTTTTGCTTTGGATTGTGCAAGTCATGAGCCATATTCTCTGAGTTTAGAAAGAAAAGTAGATAATTTTGCAATCTCCCAATCCTTCAACTCTTCAGAAAAAGGGTCATTTATAATAAGATAAAGATGTATGCCCTGAGAAATATTTCCACAGCTATCCGCATTCCTAGATTAATTACACTTGTGGAGCCCTGGATGGTTGGAATCTCTCAGTGATATCTGAGCAAGCATTTACAAAAGTTTGCCCAAGAATGGAACTTTTAATCACTGATGTGTGATTAAAATTTCAAATACGGTAACATTCGATTTCTCCATTGTAAACGAAGGACAGAATTGAGAGTGCATACAGGAATTGCACTAAATTCAATCACAATTAAAATGAGGTCAGAAGTCAAACTTGCTGGTGCCAATAACCTGCGGTACTGACATATCTGCATCTCGTCCTCAGTCAATGTTCTTTCAAGTCCCTGGGTACATTTTCTTACCTACGAGCTGCATATTTCCATCACATCTGCTGCTGACAGACACCGGGGGACTTTATCTGCTTGTGAGTATTTCATAGCCTCAGCTTTCAGACTCCAGGAAGCCTGAGAAGAGAGGGCTGCCATCGGGGCCGTTTCCCTCTTATCCACAGATTTGTTCTGAACAGTTGCCCACAGAAACAACGGTGCATGTGCTTGTGTTCTCTGACCAACACAGTAACCCACAGCATGACCGAAGTGTGTTACCAAGAAGCACCTCTTGTTCACCAGGTATTCACCGTGTCTGGCTGGTTTTGTTTGGTGAGGAGGTGAAGGGCCCTGCGCATGCTATCCAAGCACTCTACCACGGAGAACCTTCCCTAGCCCTTCCAACAGAGCTTTCTAGGGCAACGTGAAGTGCTTGGGCCTCCTGGGGAAAGAAGGAGGCATTTCTGGGCATGGAAACATCGCTGATGCTGGGCAGTTGGGAACAGCTTGTGCATGAACACTAACTACCCAGAAAACATACTTTGGGAAATCTTAAATTCCCATCTATAAATAGGTCCCCGATTTTTTTCGGAGGGGGGTGGTAGTAAATGTATGTGTGTAAAGAAACAGTAAGTGAAGACTTAAGCCCTAGCAAGCAAGAAAATAACTGAAGACCTGAGGACCAGAGGATACCAAAGCTTACGTGTGCCATCCCCGGCTTAGGGGGCCATCCAGGAGGAAGGGGCAGCATGAGCTCGCAGGAGAGTCCTGCAAGGGAAGAGGCACAGGAAAGATGCTGGGGAAGAAGATCGCCACAGCTCATGCACGGCTGCAACTGAGTTTGGATCCTGGAACCTACACAGAAGCCGGGCAGGAACTGTGTCTGTAACCCCGGAACTTGAGAGGCAGAGACAGGGGATCCCAGGGCCAACCAGTCACTAGGTAAGCTGAACTGGGGAGCTCTGCGTTCGCGTGAGTGATCCTAAATATTGTGGAATGCTGTGGAGGAAAACACCTGACACATGTGTGTGACACGCATGTACAAACACCTTCCCTATGCACCTACACTCATGCACACACCTACAACACACACATACACATGGTTTTAAATATATACAAACCATAGCAATTGGGTAATTAGATTCCCAGTTCCTACTTCTGGCGCATGAGAAGGCTGCTTGAGACCACGCTCGCTTTTCTCCCAGGGCCACTGAGAATCCCCTGCCAACAACCAAAGCTCATGTGCAAACAAAAGCCAAGAAAACCTAATGGCTGGGAACGATACCAACAAGTGTGGTGCATGATGTCATAAGCGCCACAAAAGTCTCTCTGCTATAAGATACCACATGTGGAAAGTCAAATACGCAGCAGGAAGGCAACCTGGTCAGGCTGCTAATTGTATTTGTACAGAAGTAGATCCGATGAAGACCAGACAGGAGTGCTGACTAATGGTGATGTGGCCTAATTGGGTCATATTCAAACATAGCTTACTGGCCTTCCACACTGGCTGGGTCTGGTTTCATGACATCAGCGGAACACTCAGGATCTTCGCTTGGGAAGCCACGACCCCTGGCAGTGTGATGACTTTGTCTGTTCTGAGGGCCTCTGCTATCTTCCTTTCTTTGGCCTGAGGCTTTTGACTGAAAAGCATTAGGGCTGGAGGTCGTGTCGTGTCCACAGTCCTGTATCTTTCGGGGCTCATGTGATTTATGCAGAGCTGGGGTGAAAGCCGAAGTCTCAGTCCATCTAGTTATTGCTTTTCAACCTGATAATCTGGCTTAAATTTCCTCTCTGGAAGAGCCAGGGGCTTGTGTGTCTTTCGGGAGAAGCGTAAGAGAGAGCAAGGATGAGTGGGCTACCCCATCCCAGGAAAATGGCCACATTGTGCGCGGATACAGAAAACGGCGGCTTCTGTAGGGGCATCTGGGGAGTCGTTCCTCTTTATTTTACTCACACCACCCTGAGTTATAACTCCCATGTGGTCACCACAATGGTGATTACCTGAGTCACTAATATTTGTCTACGAGGTGTCTCGCCACGGGGACAGGTGCCGTGATGTCGTTCCGCCCATGACCAAGAGCCCCTACGCCTGGCACGGCTGGCACTTCCAGCTGGATGAGTACGAGCACTGATGGGTGCTTTGGAAGCCAGGAGTTTACTGTGGAGCAGGCGACAGGCGGAAGAGGTTTCGCCCGTGACACGTGTACTCCCGGGAGTGGCCACTTGGCCTAACTCCGAGGATTATAGCGGCAGACCAGAATACTCACAGGCGGGGGCTTCTTCCTCATCTCGAAGGTCCGCGTGGCCCCCAAGCTGAGCGAAGCGATGACGGGACAGCTTCCCAGCGAGGGCTCGTCGTCGCTGTGCCAGTCCACGCTGTCCTTCTCGTCGCGGTACAGGTTGCACAGCAGGGAGTTGAAGGTGTGGCCAGTGTTCTCCTCAATGCGGCTCTTGAGCGCGCCCAGCACGGGGTGCCACTGCGGTCCAGACTGCGGGCCAGGGAAGGGACAGCGTGTGGGAGAACAGAAGGAAAGGGCGAAGTCAGAAAGGGCAGCCCAGGGAATGCCACGAACAGGAGAATAGTTTAACCCCTCCCTGGGTTTCTGTTTTGAGGCGAGTCTACCTGGGAAATCTTATGGAAGTACTAGGCTGGGCAGAGCCTAAGTCGGTGCGCGTGCCGCCCTTTCCCTACTTTAGATCTGTCCCCTCGCAAAGAAGCCGGCGTGAGAACATACATCAGGGCTGTGGTTCCAGAAGCCACTGTGATGTTAAGACAGCAGCAACGCTGACAGGCTGCCCAGCAGCCCGCGGGGGGGCAGACTCCATCCGCTCATCCACTCTGTTCCCACTGTGACCTCAATGGCACAATCGATTTTGTGGAAAATGTTTAATACTTAAGGGTGAATTTCCTAAATATGGGGCCTGAATCCTGCCATGGTAGGGGCGTGCTAGGTGGGTCCTAGCACTTGGGAGACTAGGGCAAGAAGACTTTTTGAGGTTCTCCTCGGCTACGCTGCCAGATTCCGTCTTAAAACAAATTAACAGATGACTAGAGCCCCAGCCCTGACCAGAATGTAAAGGAGAGAACTTTGGTTTCTGTGGATGGACAAGTTCACAGGGTTATAAACACAGAAGACTTAACCAGATCCGCAGCCCTGTCTTGTGTGCACACGTGTTCTCTGACAGCTTACACTGTGTGGCCACGGATACATAGGCATCTGTGTCCACTGGTCACACCTCGTACTTGGATGACACAATCGGCAGAGGCCGTGCCCATTCTCACTAGACTTCTGGGTCTTTCACAAGTCTCAAAAGTTTTACACACACTTAAGGACAGGGATTTTCAAACTTTATACCGTGACTTTGTTTTCATGGGTGATAGTTACTGGTATTTGCCACATTAAAATTCAAACTGAGCAGAGAGTGGTGCTTGCCTGTAATTCCAATACCCAGGAAACCGAAGCGAGAGGACACTGAAGTCCACTTGGACTACCCAGCAAGACCCATCTCAAAGAAAAATTAAACTATAGGCATTTTATTTACAATGCAATTGCAAATCCTTGTAATTCATTTGAGAAAAACGTCAATAGTTTCCAACACAAAAATGCATCAAGAAGAACCACGCTTCTTTGCAAAGCCTTAGTGTCTAGCAGAAGACAGCCCCTACTCATTTCTGCAGTTATGTTCAAACTGCTAAATAGGCTGCTTCTGCTGAGATGCATGAAAATTAGCTCTGCCTCAGTATGTGGCTACAACTCTTTCACATAACTGCATTCTTTGACCGCACGCCCACACTCAACAGGTTCTCATCTCTTGAAAGCCAGCTACACCATGAAACCCATTTCAAACCTCCCCTATTCTCTTCCATTAAAACCCAATGGTGTAGATCAACCTTTGCATAGATCTTTATCCCTATATGATTTTTGGAACATCTACTGTTGGTCATCTGGAAAATACTAGTCACTGAGTGAGACGAATCTTCTAAATTTGATTACACGTAATGAAATTACATTTGATTATACAGTAACAAAAAAAATCACATCTGTTAATACTGCTGCTGATCTCATAATAGAAACCTAGGCAACGGGAAGAGATTAGGCTCAAAGTGGTGGATGCTGGTTTCCCAAAAGTCTGATTTTTTTTATTGAAAAATTCAACTTTCATCATTGATAAAAAAAAAATACTGTTCATTGCTTTCATTGAAGTGATAGTACTTAATTCACTTATGAAAAAGTACTTGTCAAATGTTTGGCTCTGAGCAACTAGCCTGCTTGCTGGCTGTTCCACGTGGAAAATAATCTGCAGGCAAGACAGCTTGTGTCGCCCTGAATCACACCCGAGTTTCTAGCAGAGAGCTCTGTGCACGCTCTCAATTTCATCAGGCCAGCTGTGACAAAGAGCGACTTGTTGTCAGGTTTTAATAATACTAATGATGTTGAGGCTTTATTGCGGGCCCCTGTGAAGCGCGATGGGCACTTGTACAGTGGACATGCATGAATGCAACGAGGAGGTGGGCATGTGTGCAGCAGACATGCATGCATGCAGTAAGGAGCTCACCGACCACTGGCTCTCGGCCGTGACAGAGCCTCCATCCACTGGAAGGTGAGGCCTCATCTATCTGCATTTTTGTACCATCCGTGGGAATCAGCACAGTGAAAACATGCTGTTAGGAAAACAGTCTTGGATCCCCTAAAATGGTTTCAGGGACTCATCCATAGACATCACAGGTGAGATGTCAAGAACTGCTACTCTAGAGAATTCATGATGTCTGCTACGTGTGTAATAGTGACCGAATGGATGGTCCTAAGGAAAGCGCAATGTGAAACCCGTCCCATGTTACCACCAGGATATACGTGGGCATAGCTAAGGTGAAAACCAGGGCGCGGTGGGGTCTCCTCGTGGCTATTTAGTATCATGTTCACAGCAGCTTTAAAAAAATGACCCTGAAAGAAAACCTAGACTATTAACATAACCTGTGTGCAGAAGTATCAGCAATGTGCACCGTCTCCCAGCTTACAACTTCTGCCTTGGTGGACACGGGGCTCAGAGACTAGAACCGCACACTTACCACAAGAAACGAGAGTGTAGAGGAAGGGGAGTGTTCTAGAATGTGCCTGACACTCTCATTAGCGCTTTTCTGACTTGCTGGGATGCGTGAGCGCTGGGTAGGTAACATGGCGTCTGCCTTATGCTTCTCAGTGGGCATAGAGTTTTCTTTCCTTGTTATTTTTGGTAGTGAAGTATAGAGAAAGGGAGGGATAATGAACTAGGGGATTAATTTAGACTCTTTAACCAACACTCTAAATAGGGATCCTTCAGAACTGAATGTCTAAATTGAAATTCAGCGTCATCTCGCTGTTCAGTGAAGACACTCTATCCTTAAAAGACACTGGAGGAAGAGAGCGTGAGAAAACATAAACCACAGAAGAGGAAGGTTTCCCACTGTGCTTTAGAGTCCCAGGTGCCCCAAGGAGGGTCTGGTCCACAGCAGAGAACGAAGAGGTCAGTGTGGACTCCCAGCAGCCCCAGCCTTGAGCATTTTATACCTTGGGCTCATTTAGTAAGATTAGTTTTAAACCTGTGATAGTGGCCACACGTGTCACCTGACAATTGAGGGCTCAAGCTCTGGGCATGTTTGTAAAGAAATAGCAGTTGAGTTAGGCCCTGAGCAAGCCTGCAGGAGACAGTGTGATTGATGGGTAAGACCCAGCCCACGATGGGTGAAACTTTTTCCTGAGCAGGTGGTAAGACGGAGGGAGGTGATTTCTGAGAACTGGCATTTTTTGGCATGCTTAAACAGACACGCCTGGCAAGTGAGGTTTGCCCTTCTTGCAGCCATTTCCCTCGGCCCCTGATGTTGGTGTGGACTCTCTTGACAAGCTGGGAGAAGAACTGCAACCAGACAGTCTGAGACAGAATAAAACCTCTGGATCTATCCTCAACATGTAGACAACTATGACAAAACCTGAGACTGAAGCTGGGTGTCGCGGCCACACCTATGATCCCAGCACACCAGAAAGGGGCAGCACTAGGTTCTGAGTTTGACACCAGCTTTGGCTACATGGCGGATCAGCCTGGACTACATGGTAAAACCCTGTTTCAAAAAAAAAAAAAAAAAAAAAAGCACAGACACCTTCCAGAAACCTGGCCAGCTTTTGACGATTCCTCTGCACCCCCACTAGATCTTGTTCCAAACGGACCCCAGCGGCTCCTGCGCCGCCCGTGGGTCCCGCCCCTGCGTGGGCTTCTGCAGCTGCAAAGAATGAAGGGCACCTCCTGCAGGACGAGCTGCTGGGGCTCCAAATGCACCCAGGGCTGTGTCTGCACTGGAGCGTCTGACAAATGTGGATGTTGTGCCCGATTTGAGGACAGCCCTGCAGACCGGGGTAAACAGAGGGCCTCACCCCAGTCCCAAGCTCCATGTGTTTTTCATACAGCCCTGACCTATTTTAATGAAGTATGTGAATGACAATAAAAATCAACAATTTGGAAATATAAATATATATATAAACTAAGTTTCTTAACAACAAACATACCTATCCCAGATTTTAAAAAATTAAAATCTGGACCATGAGATGGTTTCGTGGGTAAAAGTGCTTGCCGTTGCAACCCCCACGACTGAGTTTCATCTGTACGCCCAGCACCCCTCTGGTGCAATGGGCGGGCACATAGGAGAACTGGCTGGAAGCTTGCACCTCGCAAGAGAGACCCTGTTCAAAGGAAGGAGGAAGGAGAAGGAGAGAAAGGCCTTCTGAATTGTTGTCTTCTGACCCCGGGAGTGTGCGCAAGACTGTTAGGTTCTAATCTTTCCCAGCGTTTATTCTGTAGAGGGAGAAGAATACAGAGAGGACCCGCGGCCTTAAGCAGTGACTGAGGGAGAATGCAGAGAACTACATGTGCCAGGTGCTAAGAGTAGTGAAGGCTGAAGACTCGGTCCTCAGCTGGCATAAACTCTCAGGGAGCTCTGCAGAAGAGGGGCAGATGGAGAAAGAGCCCGGAGACAAGGAAAGAGCATGAGAAGCCGGCCAGCCTGGCTGACGCTCAGCGAGCTCCTCACTGTGCTCCTGAGTACTTGCCACTATGCCTGGCTGGTATGTGTTCTCAACCTCAGGTCCTCATGCTTGCACGCAGGCACTCTGCCCACTGAGCATCTCCTAGCCCTGGCATCCAGCAAAGGACACTATAAAATAAGCAAATTACAGTACTCACAGACTATGGGACACTACATAGCTAATGACTATGATATAGAATATTAAGGTACTCATAGACTATGGGATACTACATAGCTACTCACTATGATATAGAATATTAAGGTACTCATAGACTATGGGATACTATGTAACTACTGACTATGATATAGAATATTAAGGTACTCACAGACTATGGGACACTACATAGCTACTGACTATGATATAGAATATTAAGGTACTCACAGACTATGGGACACTACATAGCTACTGACTATGATATAGAATATTAAGGTACTCACAGACTATGGGACACTACATAGCTACTGACTATGATATAGAATATTAAGGTACTCATAGACTATAGGACACTACATAGCTACTGACTATGATATAGAATATCAAGGTACTCATAGACTATGGGATACTATGTAGCTACTGACTATATAGTCAATAGCTATGTGGAATATTGAGGTACTCATGGACTATGGGACACTATATAGTCAATAGCTATGTCAAATTTGAAGTACTTTTGACTATGGGATACTACATAGCTACTAACTATATAGTCAATAGCTATGTAGAATATTGAGGTACTCATGGACTAGGGATACTACATAGCTACTGACTATGATGTGGAATATTTACTGATACTAAGACATGCTAAGGATATATAAATGAAACACTGCATATATAGTTTTAAAAATTTTATTCATTCGTGGTCTTTTTGTTTGATTCATGTTTTGCTTGCTTGTCTGCCTGTTTGCATGGTGCTGGGAACAGAACCCCAGGCGCTGAGCATGCTGGGCAAGCACACTATGATTGCCCCACCTCTTCGACCTGCTTCTAAGACAAGGTCTAGCTCAACAGCCCAGGCTGGCTTCAGACTTACAGGGTTTCATAATGTAGTCCGTTCACCTGGAGCTCGGGGCCTCTTCCTGCCTTGGCCTGCTGACGCTGCTACCTAAGGGGCTTTCACCACACTGCACCACGCTTCCTCATGCTGGTCCACAGTCACCACCTTTGCCATAACATGTGCTACTCTCATTACTGAAAAAGGCTTGCTGTGAAAACTCTTTGGAAGGATGGTCAAAAGAAATGTGCCCCAGAGTGCACGATAGTATCCGTCGCCTCCTGTGCGCCTTATGTTTGCTCCACCAATGGTGGCTGCCAACCAGTGGCAAGGGTGCCCACAGCAGCATGTAGCAGGAAGTCTACTACTGATGAGAAGGTCAGCAAGCGCGCAGGAGCGAGGGCAGCGGTCAATGGCAGACCGGCGACTTGAGTTTTCTCAGGACTTCTGAATCAACATCTAGCACAGAGCGTCTCAGCCCCGAAACCAGAGCCTACAAACAAAGGCAGATCCCTCTGTGACAGCCACAAACCCCGTCAGCCCTTAATCCTGAGAGGTTAGTGCACCGGGAGTCTGCTTACGTGTCCCTAGAAGTTCTACGACACGTCACACTACTGTGTATCCGAAGGAATAAGCAAAACTCCATTTTCTTTAAAGTCTCTTTTGATAAAACACATTTTTTTGTCGAAGGCAAGGTTCCAGAAACTAAACAGAGAGTTCATTCTTGGATCTTAGCTTTATCCTCTGGACAAGTTTATTTATATGCTAAAATATCTTTGCCTACTGTCACAGAATTAAAAAAAAAAAAAAAAAAAGGATCTTTTTGTTATACACCGAAGGCCTAGGCTGGCCTTGAACTCATGATCCTCATGTCTTAACCTCCTGAATTCTAGGATTTCAGGCATGAGCCACCATGCCTGGCAGCCATGGAAATTTCCAAAAATAACAGTAGCTGTAGAGACAAGTCCAAGTGGTAACAAGTGGAACTCTGGGAACTGCACCCAGAGTGAGCATGAAGTTAACAAAATCCTGTCACAACTAACCAAAGAGCCTGAGAAATGGAAAAAGACAGTGAAACCTCACCGGCCAGCCACAAGCGTCCAGGGCACAGTGGCTGCACACCAGGGTGTTCATAACGGGGTGCTCACAAAAGGGCTCATAACGGGGTGCTCACAACAGGGCTCATAACGGGGTGCCATAACAGGGTGCTCACAGAGGGCTATGGCGAGAAATTCCCCTGGAAGGGAACAGGGAAATAACTCGTTTCCTGAAATCCTGGTCTCCAGGACCCGTTCACTCTGCCCCCCTTTCTCTCACCCTCTGAGCTCATCCTCAAATCCATAGGATGACAAGCAGGAAGTTCCGTGTCTGAATCCAGAGGGTTTTTGAACTAGGAACCATCATGCACCTCGGTAGGTTATTACGTTATAGTACTTGACCCTTGATGGACAACCACAGCGATGGCAGTATTTCAACATACGTGAGGATTTGGCTCCAAAGTGATTCTTGAGTAAGTGTAAGGAAGCTCTCCATACCATGCTGTAAGTCTTGGTTGCGGATAAGTTACATCTGAGAAAGAAAATACAGGGCTCTTGAGACGGAGTGGCGTTACTTAAGGTGTGCCTGACACAGCCTGGGTCTGTGCTGCGCAAGGAGCCATGGGAAACTCAAAGGCAGGAGAAGGACGGAGGACCCGCAGTCCATCCTCAGGAGGAGGGGGTAGAGTACAGGAGGGGCTATATGGAGGAGAAGGCATGCGGCAGAAACAGCCTGGGCAGGCTCTGCGGTGAGCACGTGGGTGACATGTTTGTTTCAGTGGTGACAAACAGGAGCCTCAAAGAGCAAAACAAGACCCTGGACCCCTGCGAAAGGGGGAATTAGCGGTACCGACATCCACTTGGAAAACATGAGAGTTGTGTCCACCCTTTAAACTCCAAACAAGGGGAAAGTGTTTCGAGGACTGCAGCATGGAGCTAATTTTAGTCAAATGTGTGATGTCTCCACTTATGCAGAGGAGGGGCTGGCCACACCTGGTATCAGTTGCAGTAAGAACAATAAGAAGTTGGAGTAGTTCTGGGGTGTAGCCTAGTAGTAGTTCTTGTATAATATACACAAGGCCCTGTGTTTGATCCCCAACGCTAGTCAAAAATAAAGAAAGCAGCTAATACTCACTGAAGGCTTGCCATGCACATAGCATAATATTATTATATATTATATAACATTACATATATGTTTTATATATACCTATTATATAACATATAACATTTATACATATAGCATAATTATATACATTATATAACACTATTCATTCAGTGAGCACAAAAACCTTATAAGATATGCACTATCACATCACTTTAAAGATAAGAAACCAAGAATTACCTGTAATTTCCTTACAATTAACAGGTACTTTGGGTATTAGAGTGAGCAAAGTATGTGATCCAACGTCCTAGAGTAGAAATTCAGGGAGCTAGGAGAAGGCTGACTTCTATTCTGACTTAAAAGTAACAAAAATGAAGCTGAAATGTACTCGCCTTTTACTTCACCGCAGGATCTAAACTGGAGCACAGACGCCGCCCAGTGGCCACCTCAAGCATTGCAGGTGCTGTTGGGCTGCCCACGGGCAGGAGGCCCTACAGTGAGCCATTCTGGTGTTTCTTTACAAGCTCAGAGGAATACAGACACCAGACTAAAGGTGACTGAATGGTTCTGGTGATAAAAAGTCAGTAAGATGCTGAACGGGACTAGAAAAAGGACGCTCAAAAGCTCCATGAATAAAGGAAGCTGGTACCACTGGAACTGGACAATTGCCACAGCTGCCAACTGTCTCCTCCGGTCCTGAGCTCTCCTGCCAAGCTCTCTCTGACTCTGGGCCTTCAATGGCTCCTGCTTCTGCCTGGACTGCTCCTCCTGCCCCCTAGGGCTGCCAACAGGCCCACCTTAGATGCTTGAGTTGAGGCCGTTTGAGACTGACTGCCTGTGGCAGACACAGAGGTGTTACAAGACACTTGAACAAGCGATCAAGCAGCAGTATCTGCCGCCTCAGAAGCCAACTGACCCTCTCTGATGCCCATCCTCTGCTTCCAAGGAACGTCCCGACAGAGCTGCTCCAACATCCAGTCGGCTTCTTTCATGTCGATGAAGCCAGGACACAAACGCACCCTGGATGCAGAAAAAGACCATTACCAGCTGAAGTCCATGGAAAAGAGGAGTGTGAAGTACCCTGCTCATCCACCTGAACCTATCACATAAAATGGCAGCATCTCACCACCTGCATAAGGAGCAGGGCTGGAGGCTATATAGGTCACGATATAATCAATTCCTTTCACTTTAAAGAGGAAAGACAGGCCCAGGGACGCGTGGAGACTTCTGTGGATTTTGGTTCGAGAATCTTGCGCAAGCTGCTTCATAAATCAAAAGTTGAATGAAAGATGCTAATACTGTTTCATAAGGTCACTGTGAAGCATAATCAAAGTAACACATGGGTCTGTGTTACATCAATAAATATTAGTCTTGTAAGACTATGGTGATTCCAGAGAAAATCAGATCGTTCTGATTATCAAAGCAAAGATATTCACATGAGAGCTCCTTCTCTCTAGACACATGCTCACTCCAATGACGCCGATTCGGCTGAAAAACATTCTATCTTTCCCAAGAAGTCAAGCAATACTCTCTTGAATAGTCTTGGTGGCAGCAAATCTCTCTGAAGGAGCATTTGATGGAGTTTTTTTGGAAGCGCAGAGTGTACCTGAAGTTGCCCAGTTAAAGTGAAATGGAAAGGCCGGCCAAGGATCAGCAGGTAAAGGGGTTGCATGCAAACCTGGTGACTTGAGTTGACTCCCTAGAGCTCATGTGAAAGGGGAGAACCAACTTCTGGAAACTTTCCTCTGACCCCCGCAGTGTTCTGTAACATGTGTGCTCGTTCTCTCTCCCTTTCTCGCAAATAAACAAATAGAATACAACACAGCTGGTTGTGCATGGCTGTTAACTTTGCTTTAGAGGAGAGGTTCAGGAGGGGTTAAAAACCTCAGCAGCCCCAGCTGATGCCACGGGCCCTCTGCCCAGCAGAAGCTCCTTCAGGCAATTCATTCCGATTTGGAAGCTCTGATATATTCATTTTAAATGTCCTATTCTTTTATAATATAATATTCCTTCATTAGAGTGATCTTTCTAAAGGCAATGACTGATGCTAAATGTGTGTTAACTTTACTGCAACTTAGCTTAATGTAGCAATGCACGTGACATCAAGGACTACACACATGGCCACTCGTGATGCAGGAGCAGTCACTCATGGGGAATGTATAGCAACTCATGATGCATGTATGGCCACTCATGAACCATGCACAGTCACTCATGAGGCATGCACGGCCACACGTGATACATGCACAAACACTCATGAGGTATGCACAGCCACTCACATGCATGGTCACTCAAGATAACATGTATGGGCCACTCGTGATACATGCAGTCACTCATGAACCATACATGGTCACTTGCATGGCTACTTGTGAGGCATGCATGGCCACTCAAATACACAGCCACTCATGAGACATAATAATAATGCAGCGCTCATAACAAGCCCAGGTCAGAGCCATCTCTACTCTTCAGTCACTGTGTGGCACGGGAAAGACTCAGTCTCTCTAGGCTCCACTTCCTCAGCTCAGAAACTGGAGCTCAGAAGCTGTAACTGACAGAGGCTGTGAAAATGTTTTGAAGCTCTTGTTTCCCAAGAATTTAAGGGCTTAAAAACTACTGTTTTTGAGTCAGGGCGAAGAGAGTTGTGTGTGCACATGTTTGTGTGTGCACATGCATGTGTGGGCATGCCCACATGCCAGGACCTACATGTGGATAGCACAGGGCAACTCTGTTGAATCAGTTCTCTCCTTCCATCATGTGGGTTCAGGGATCAAACTAAAGTCATCTGTGGGACACACTCCTTTACCCCCAAGCCATCTTGTTGGCCCTCCACCGTGTTTACTGAGACAAGGTCTCCCACCGACCCTAGAGGTCACTGATTGGCTAGACTGGCGGCCAGCAAGCCCCAGGGATGCTCTGCCTCCACCGACCGTGCTGGGACAACAGATGTGTGCTCTCTGTACATGCGTGCTGGGGATCAAACCGCATCCTCACGTTTGCTGTCCTGGTTTGAAATGTATGCCCCACAATCTCATAGATTTGGCAAGGTCATAGCACCTTGAGAGGTGGAGCCTTGCTGGAGGAAGGCAGTCACAAGGGGTGGGTCTTAAGGTGGATTAGTCCCACCTACCTCCTGGAGAAGTCTGCCTTTGCAGCAAGCATTTAGCAGCTCTCAGCTTCCAAGATGTCTGCAGTGACTTAGCCTCCTCCAGCTTTGGCCAGCCAGTTATGCTGCCTCCACCACGAGAGACTGTATCTCCCCTCTGGAACCGTAAACTGAATAAATCTCCCTTTCTCCCTTAAGTTGCTTGACTTTGGGTGCTCTCTCACAGCAATAGTAAAGAGTAACTGCTACACTTGCATAGCAAACGCTTTGCTCGCTGAGCCACCCCACCCCCCGCCCTGGCCTTGGGAGACGACAATTTAAGTGACCTCAGTCACTTCTCAGAGAGGTTTTCTTACCTAGAGACACCTGTGGGCGATAGACTGATGTCATATGCACCCTCCCTGCTAAAGAAACAGAAGAAAGGCATGTGTGAGCATGTGGTAAGACAATGTGCCATCAGGGGACGGGTTGGACGAAAGTCCTGGCTCATCCAAATGATTTGCCCGAGAGGGAGCACTACGAGGGAGGCGCAAGCGCCACCTTCCGCATGGACATAGCGCCAAGAGGGCAAGGACAGCAGCAGAACCCTGGGGGCACCAAGCTATGGAGACGAAGTAGGATCGGGGACATTCTGATTCTACACTTTCAGGTTTCACTCATAAATCAGGCTGATAAGGTTCAAGATTCAGTCACCAAGGGGTATTAAACGGGTGCAAAGAATTGTTTCCCCTTTGGAGAGTTTGGAGTAAAGAAGGAATCTCAGGCAGGGAGCACATATTGAGGCTCTGAGCGTCTGTTGCTGTTTCCACAGACATGGTCTAATGGTGCTCTTCCGCTCACCAATGGCTCCCATAACTGCATTTAAGATCCTTGTAATCTGGGGGCTGGAGAGGTGGCTCAGGGGTTAAGCCTCTGCCTTGCAAGTGGAAGGTCCTGAGTTCGGATCCTAGACCCCACGTATAGACGCTGGGCGGAAGCGGGGGCAGCCTGCGTTTCTGGTCCTGGTAGGGCGGAGCCTGTGAATCCCGGGGCAGAGTAAACGAAGAGGAGGTAGAGGTAGTCCATGGTGGTTCCCGAATTCGTGCGTGGTTCTATACACACACACACAAACACGCATACACGCACAATTGAATAAAAAAAAAAAAAAAAAAAAAAGATCCTTGTAATCCGGTGTCTTCCAACAGCTCAAGCACACAGCATCTTCAGTGCACTCCTCAGTTGCTGGGAGTCCCCCCTTCCCAACACAGCACTGTGCATTCTCCTAGCTCTGCTAACCGCTGGAAGGCTCTCTGCCGAGCAGCCCAGCCTAGCCCACCTCCAGCTTCAGGCCAGGGGGAAATCCTATCTTTACACCACAAAAGCCTCACCCAGCATCACCTGACCTTCAATCTAGGCCAGTTGTGTTACACATCTCAGCCTATGCTAGAATCAGGCCTTACATGCAGGTCTAGTCTCTTTCAATATGCAAGATCACGATGTATTTACATGTATGTTTCATTCATTCGATTGTAAGCCCCCTCAAGGGGCCAGGAATGGGTTATGACTTCCGAGTGTCTGCACACAGTAGATGGGTGATAAGACTTACTGACTGGTCCATGACCAGAAAAGCAACACGAACCAAACAGGGCAAGTATTAAGACTACTTCTGGGAGGGGCATTGTACACAGACTATTGTCTAGGGACAGTTTTCATATCATCTTCCACATGGGAGCTGGTGGCTCTCGATCTCTGATCAAGGTTCTTAGGTGTCATGGGAGCCATGAGAATCAAACTTGTAGGCACGATTATCATACATGGTATTGACACATCTGTGAACTGCACAGGCAGCTTCTGAGGTTATGCCTCTGTATCCAGAAATTGGCTCGCCTTCAATATGCAGCACATTCTCTGGTACTGAAAAGCAAATCCAGCATAGCTAACTCCAAATAACCAGAAGGATCAAACCCAGACACACGGGAAGGGATTCTTTGTTTATTCTTTTTACCACCAGTAGAAGCAATACCACAGTATTTTCAAGGCAATAAGACCAATAGAACTGGACCGGGTTTTAAGTGACTATATAGCTCAATCCCCTCATGTACAGACAAGGAAACCAAAATTCAGAGAAATGGAAAGAACTCAGGACTAGTTACATAGTTCACAAGTGATGGAGACAAAACCAGATATTCTTTGAAATTATGTTGACACTTATGTTAGCTTCAAATTCTTTTTTTTTTTTAATTTAAATTTTTTTTTAATTCAATTGTGCGTGTGTGTGTATGTATGTGTGTGCGCGCGCGTCTGTGTGTGTGTAGAACCACAGATGAATTCGGGAACCACCATGGACGCCTCCACCTCCTTCTGCTCCGGGATTCACAGGCTCCGCCCTACCAGGGCCAGAAATGCAGGCCGCCCCTGCTTCCGCCTGGCGTCTATATGTGGGATCTGGGATCCGAACTCAGGACCTTCTGCCTGCAAGGCAGAGGCTTAACCCCTGAGCCACCTCTCCAGCCCATCTTCAAATTCTTGTAAGAGCTACAAGTTAGTCTGCAAATAGCTAAACAGCATAGCAGACTGCTCATGGCAACAGTATCCACAGGAAGCTAATTTGCTAAAATAAAAGGACAGTTCTTACTGACATTTTGTTTGTATCAGCTGGAAAGTAAGAAGCAGGAAAAGAGAAATCAAAGTACTTCTCATTGCTTTGTAGAAAAACATCTTAGGCCGGATCAATGGAAGAGGAATATTTAGTATCATTCAAATTGCTCTGGAGCGACCATGTGGTTTTAATAAGTGGGCGGGGAGGTCATCCGGGTTACAGTGGCTTTTTTAGCACTACTATGAAGGTGGTACTTGCAGACTTCCCAGAGAACCAAGAGCCCCAAACTCCAGAAAAACCCTTTTGTCCTTAGTTTACTCTCTAAAGACACTAGTGAGGGAGGGCTGGGAATTCTCTATTAGCACTGAAACTTAACTTACGGACGTCTTGCTGCATTTTGCATACCATCAGCAAATCCAGAAAGTCTCCAAAGATGAAGTTAAAATACACTAGCCCCAAACTTAAGACTTAATGGGCCATTATCTTTCTAATGGAAACACTGGTAACTTTCCTGCTTCTCTCCGCTGCAGTGTGGAATAATTATAGAAAGGCGGCCATTGACTTACTCGATTACCCTGGGTTCCGGGGCTGTGCGCATTACCTGCAAGGGAACAGGAAGAGCTTAATTCCAGAAGGGCTCCTAATGGTCAGGAAGACAAGTCTCCGAGTCCTCTCATTTCTAGTCAAAACAGGTCAGGTCTGCACCCATCCCTACATTGTTCCAGCCACCCTCCATCCCAGCAATTCTTGTCTCTGCTCTTCTTAGCAACACTCCACACTTGCTAGCAGACGGGAAAAGGCAACACAATCAGAATGAATGACTCTATATGTTTGCAGCTCTACAAAACCCTTTATTTAAAAAAAATGTAAAAGAGATGCTTTTGAGAAAAATAAAAGATATACGTATAAATAAAGATTTTGGGGCTGGAGAGATGGTTCAGTGGATAAGTATTTGCTGTACAAGTATGAAGACCAGAATTCAGATCTCTGGAACCCATATAAACACTGGGCGGAAGTGTCAGCCCACCTGTAATTCCAGCCCTTGGAAGGTGGGGACAAGACATTATCAGAACAAGCTGGCTACCCCATATCAGTGAACTCTGGGTTCAGTCAAGGGACCCTGATTCAGTGAATAGGTGGGGAAATGGAGGAAGACTCCTGATGTCAACCTTGTGTCAAGCAAGCACATGCATGTTCATGTGCACTCACACATATGTGCCCACACAGGAGAACATGCATACATACTATACACATACTACAGATGTATAAAAATAACAATTATTTTTGTAATCATAATTAAAGCAGGATTATCTGAGCTGTGAGCAACTTTTTCTATATTATTAAAAAGTTCGGACTGGGGTTAGAGTTCAGGGTCCCTAGCTTAACATGCGCAATGTCCTGGGTTTGATTCCCCAGATCCTCCTAATTCCTTTGCACAAAGAAAGTGAATCTTCCATGTTTCTTGCATTGTTGCCCTCTGAAAGAAAGAGCTAGAAATCAGGCACTCTGCTGTGTAACTGAAATTTCAGAGAGAGCCATCTTTTGTAATGGCTCTGAAGAAAGTGTCACTTTATATTTTTCACTAGTTAGACTTCAGAGCGTCTATAAAAGCTCTAGTTACAGGATAACCTCAAAGCAGTGTTCATGGTACAGTTTCTCTGAAAAGCAAAACAAAACAAAATACAAAACTTTTGGGCATAAAAGGGAACTGAAATATTTCCATTTCCTTAAGCTTACAATCCTTTTGCTCTGCTAGTCACTAGTAAATTTCTTTAGGCATGATTTGACTACCTGTTAGATGCATGCCATCTTTCCAAGCAAGGCTTTGTTACTATTGAAGAAGAAACAGGAATTTACCTGCTGGGGTTCCTTGAATACAAACCCTCTGTCAGATGGCTGATGCTCCTTGCTCCTCCAGGTCTGAGCAGCTGTCTGAGGATGGCTCCTAGCAGCGGCTGCTGAAATAGGGGGAACAACCTCCACTTTCTACTCAGAAAGAGCCAGGAAAACCCCTTGAAGATGAATTATGACATCAACAGGTAATGAGTCAAGTCAACGGACAGCCTCAACAACTCTTCAAGACTGGAAGGTTGAAACTAAATTCCCACCCTTAGCTCGCTTGCCATCAACAAAATCAGGCAAAATGTTAGTTGTCATATTTTAAAAAATTTTTTGTTATTTATTTTGCATGCACACAGTGCGCACACTGTGTGTGTGTGTGTAACAGAGGGCACTATGTGTCCCTGCAGAGGACCAAAGGTGACTTTGGGAATCATCCTGGATTGATTCTACCTCTTTTTTGCTTTTCTCTAGGATTTCCCAGGCTCCACCCAAGAGGGCTGCCACTGTTTCTGTCTGGAGTTTTTACATGGGACTGAACTCAGGACCTTCTGCTTGTGAGGCAGAGTCTTAACCCCTGAGCCATCTCTCCAGACCAACACACACACACACACACACACACACACACACACACACACACATTTTTTAAAAAGGTCTTTAACGACTTAGTGGAGGCTCATTCTGAACTCAAAGGATACAAATGCAAGACAATAACAGCTGTCATCCATAAACGTACGCGCTACACACGCTCACACATCCCCACGGGTTCTTGCCTGGTTGGTTACTGGCGACCTGGCTCCTAGCAGGAGGGGCCCAGGCTCCCTGCACTCGAGCTCGCTGCCTTTTGTCCTCCATGTTGACCAAGAAGCTTTCTGTTCTAGGCGCTCAGAAGATTTCACTCCTGATTCATACCAGAATGGATACCTGTTTAAAAAAAAAAGTGCTTTATTACAGTGGTGACCTTGGCCCACTAAAGGGTAATTATAATCCTTTAACACAGACGAAATGGCTGCACTGGCAATCATTGCTTTATAAAATCAATTTTTGTTATCACAGCATCTCCATCGAGGAACCAAGGCCACTTGGGACTGCTGGCGCATCACAGGACTTTGACAGGAAACTCCCTGTTAAATTCTAAAACCAGAATTTAATCATAAGCCACGCTATTCTTATTATTGCCCAAGAGCTGGGTATAAGGAGACAGCAGTATTCTCACTGTCCTTCACGTGGATATTGAAAAACAAGCCAAGACTTGTTTTCCAAGTGCATTCTCATTTATCACTGGCTTATGGATATAATCAAACTTCTCTGGGAGCTGTTAAAAGCACCCATGGCACATGAACCCAAAAGACTTTATGCCACACAAAATGAAATAGGCACAGAAAGACAAATACTGTGAGATCTAAAGACATTCACTCCTTAAGAGAAAAAAAAAAAAAAAAGGTGATTGTTAGCAGCTAAAGGAGAAGGGGGATGGAAAAAAGGACCACAGATAGTGACTATAATAAATACCAAATAAATACACTTAAACATTCCTTAAAGTAAATCTTTACAATGATAAATATGCAAGGCAATCAACTTTTAGCTGATTTAATCACTCTATAAGTTAAGCATGTATTGAACACTACAATGTATCCAGTATATGTATACAATGACCTTTAACTACAAATGAAACGGAAAATATACAAGCTCCACTTTCAAAAATATGATTTAGTATCGATACAATTTCTGTCTCTATCATAAGTGGTGTAGGGGGATGATGTGCCAACATATAGAGACTACAGGGTGTAGTGACTTACACAAAGTCACCCAGTGAATCAATGGGAAGTGGCTAAAAGCTCAAGTTTCACTACACTCCTGTCTTCAGCTAATCAACCCTCTGCCCCCCAAATTTTGGCCAACACATCCTAGATTACAGCATATAAAGAAGCATGTGTAAATAAAAAACAGAAAAGGTCAAGCCGCATGCTCGGAATCTGTGATCCACTTCTTGATGGGCTCATTTCAAGTTCCCAAAAATAATGGGCTTTAAAAAAAAAAAAAAAGGTTTCTTTTTATTGTTGTCTACAGACTCCTAACCTGTGAAGTTTCTGATTCAATAGGGCTGATCTGAGTTCAGGAATTTGTGTGTCCTGTGGAGGTGATAAGAATTACAGGTTTCTTGTGGAGCACACACGCCTGTCATCAAAATAATAATAATTACTACTACTTCTGTCAGTAAGAGTAGGGCCGGTCAGACGGTTCAGCAGGCAAAGGCACCTGTGCATAAACCTGGCAGGTGGATCTCAGGGGTCCACGCGTGGCAGGAGAGAAGCGACTTGTCAATGTCGTCCCCAGGTCTCCACACACTAGTCATGGCACTCTTGGGTCTGCTTCTCACTCTCATGCATTCTCTACCTCAAATAAACTTTTTTTTTTTAAAAAATCACCTGCTTAGCATTTAACAGGGGAGCATGGCAGACGCTGTCATCGGCCCGAGATGCAGATGACGCTGCATTTCTCTGAACCGAGGCTCTGGGGTGACTATAGTTCCCCGGCGGCCTGTGACCCGCTCACCTGGTCACTCTGTTCTCAGGGGAGCGATGTTATTAGTCAAGTGTGCACAGATTCCCACCCTTGCTTCGCCCACTCTGTAAACCAGCCTATTTGTGAACGAAGACCACCCTCCACCCTGGGATGCTGTATGCACATGAGACCCCTTAAGGCAGTGCCAAGTCAGGGGGTCTCGCTTGGAATCCAGATCTGTCACCTGCTCCCTGCAAAACCCGGAGGCGCAGAACCTCGCCTTGCAGAGCCCCCATCGGGACCTCACTCCACAGAGACGTCCACGCGAGCGTCGCGGGGGGAAACGCCGGGCCCTGAATAAGGTCGGCGCCTTTCCCCGGTGCAGACCCGGATTCTCTCCCGGGAGGCCCAGGATCAGATCCAGAGCTCAGCCACCCAGGATCAGACCTCCCAGGTGGTCCCCACACACCGGATCCCCGCACCCCAGCGGTAAGCTAGGAGAGCGCACCTGCCTACGGAGCAGGGCGCTGGGCTCCAACTCCATTCAGCCAGAGACAAGACCCCTCTGCTCCCCACCCGCTGCCCGCCGGTGGTCCCCGGACCCTTAAGAGTGAGGCACCAACTCCGGTAACTCCCAATCACAGGCCGGGACGCTACGCGTTTCCTCATATGTCACACGCCTCTGCTTCCGGTGCGAGATCCGGAGTCCGGGTGACCCCACATCCCCGAAGCCTAGAGGGCCGAGTCATTTGAGGTGTTGAAGGAAGCATGGAGCTGAGGACCGGGGTGGAGGATCTTGGGGGGCCCAGCGAGAAGACACACTTCCTCTGGACGGGAGCTCCTGGAAACTGGAAACGTCCAGGTGCTGGTAGCCGGAAAATAGCAACTCACCTCAAGAAGGATAAAAGGTAGTTTATTCTAGAGCCAGATGTGAAGGACTAAAAACAGCCCAGGAACACAGATTCAGATTGCCCCAAATTCCATGCGTCCTGCTGTGTGATAGCAGCCTCTGGATGTTTTATAGTTGCAAAACAAAGAACTGTAAGTCAAGACACTTTTCAAGTACACTGATGGGAACAAAAAGCTAGATGTATTAGAGCAAAGTAGGGAAATTCCAGGCTTTGGATGTTATCATAGGAAGAGCCTAAGTATTTTAATGGGTGGGAGCTAGTGGTCCGCCACGTGAATATATTTCAAAAAGTTTCACCTCATTGTCACAGGATGTTAAGTCAGATACCGTGGAGGGATAAGAAATGGCTATGGAGGTAGTCAAAGATCACCCAAGATAAATTATAATTAGGCTCCGAACCTGCAACATTGCATTATTCTCCAGGGTCGTTCCAAACCTGCAACATTGCAATACTCTCCAGAGTCGTTCAAAGACTAATCTGTTTGTCTACTTGGAGATGTAGCTGTCTCCAAGCTTTGTGTCTACAGATTATTTTTAGGAATCTTCTTTTCCACATCTTTAGTTTAGTGTGGAAAGAATCACTATGTCCCAGGGGCTGGAGAGAGGCACCAGACCACCCAACGGTGTATTCAACCAAAGGATTTGTATTTTATCCTCATCTCTTTGTGTTCCCACTGTAGCTGAGCATCCTTTTGTTTGTTGTATTTAAAGCAGGGCACAGGACTACACCTCGTTTGTCTGAACTCTTCAGTGCTAAGCACATCTTTTTCCTATGACCTAACTAAACTTCAGCCCGATGATGTTACCATTGACTAGCTATAATCCACTTTCTTGTTAGTGGATGTAGGTCCCAGTAGGACCAAGTGAAATAATTTGAAGAATTTAGCACTGTTAGATTGTTGGGGGGAGGGGGGAATGGGAGTGATGCTTACTATGCGTGGGCGTCATATGGAGATCCATGAATAAAGAGAAACTGACAGGAGGGGAGAGACTTAAGAAGTAGGAGTTTAGGGCTAGAGAGATGGCTCAGGGATTAAGACTCTGCCTCAGAAGCAGAAGGTCCTCAGTTCGGATCCCAGGTTCCACGTTAAAAAAAATCCACCAGGTGGAAACTTGCAGCCCCCATTTCCAGCTGCAGTGGGCTGAGCCTGGGAAGCAATCCAGGATGATTCCAGAAGTCACCCTTGGCCTTCCACAGGGACACACACACACACAGAGTAAATAAATAAATTTTAAAATTATTTCAAAAAAAAAAAAAAGAGTTTAGAGTTGAAAGCCTGGTGGTCAAGGGAGTGGTAGCTTGTTTTAGGTGGGAGAGCATTAGAACAGGGAGATAGCTTAAGGTCAGAGAGGGTAGGGAGCGAGCCTTCATGATAGCCTGACCGGAGGAAGATACGGAGCTGATAGACGGCTTGGAAGAGAGGGACCCTGGCTGGGGTCACAATCTTTAATTGTTTTGGGTGTTGCCAAGGATTTGCCTGGAGTTGTTGGGAAAGTAGAGCAATGAGTGCAAACTGGAGGTCTTTACAGAATGACCACCTGGTTAAGGTGGACGCTTTACAAAATGGCCACTATGGCTAACAAGCCCCTGGAATAAGCCAGAAATTCAAAACTATCAGGAGAGTTGAGGGTGTCTTGTCACTGAGAAGCGTCTTTGAAGTGATCATGTGAAGCTATGTATCTTAAAATGTGAAAATAGTAAATGTGGCATTGAATTAACTATTCCATGCAAGTTGTGGTCTAAGTACCAAAAGCACAACCACAGGAAACCTTTCCAATGAGCCTCATACTTTTAAATAGTGCTTACCTGCAAGAAGCTCGGCGTACCCCATGGTGGTAGTTATACTGTCGCTACTGTCAGTTCCATTTTCACAGCAATCTTTTTTTTTTTTTTTTTTTTGGTTATTCTTTGTGACATTCAAAGAAACATGATTTAGACTTGAAAGGAGAGAAAGACTGGACTATACATTTTTTACCCCACCCCTCTCCCACCATCAACCAGTAATTTGTCAATGCCTGCTCCTGCCTCGACAATGTTGACTGTATCTTTCTGAGGATATTATTTCTTTCTTTTCAATGATTATAGCTTTGGGATAGTAACAAAGATGCCTGGATGGAGGAGTTCTTAAAAGTAGTGATTAACATCTATTTAGACTCCCAAGTACAATGTTTCTCAAGAATCAGTCCGTGTCCTGTTGGCATCTGAAATCACCGCACTTAAAAAAAAAATCAAACCAAAAAAACAGAATTAAGAACTCAGGGGATAACTCAGTGGGTAAAAGCACTAGTTGTATAAGCACGAGGACCTGAGTGTGAATCCCTGGGACCTGGGAGAAAAATGACAGGCGTGACTGCACGTGCTGTAACCTCAGCATTGGGGGGGTCAGGGTGTTGTGGGGATCTATGCTGTGAGGTTGCTGGTCAGCCAGCCTAACTCACAGGGAGAGCTGGCTCAGTGAGAGACCCTGCTGCAATGGAGGGAGACCCCCAATGACCTGCTGTGGCCTCCACGTGCACACGCACAGGTGCACACACACAAGCGTGCACCACACATAATCACAGCTCTTTGTGGTGGTAGATGCCTGTAAACCCAGTGATGGGGAGGTGAAAGTGGGAAGATAAGTGTGAAGCCAGCCTTAGCTGTGTAGGCT
This sequence comes from Typhlomys cinereus, assembly GCA_023101885.1. Taxonomy (NCBI): domain Eukaryota; kingdom Metazoa; phylum Chordata; class Mammalia; order Rodentia; family Platacanthomyidae; genus Typhlomys; species Typhlomys cinereus. The sequence continues at coordinate 723,259 of JALPQD010000469.1, read as the reverse complement.
AGGCTTACCTAAGGCCAGCCTAGGCTACCTAAGACCCGGTCCTTGAAAAATGACGTAAATAAGTAACACACAGAATTGCATGCATTTGTAGCAGTTCCTATGGAACCTGCAGTGGAAGATGCAACCATAGATGTTGGCAGGTTTCGTAGCCAATAGCAGGAACAGATTGCTCAGTCGGTACCTGTATTCTCCTTGGTTATTGTGTGTGACTTTTGCAATATACATGTGCACGTGTGTGTGTGTGTGTACCTGGAAGTTACTTTTATAACTTAGTATTTGTGTGTGTATCTATGTTTCTGCATGTGTTGTCTGTATGTATCAGAGGGCACTGTGTATGCCCGTGGAGGGGCCCAAGTGTGACTTCAGGAATCACCCTGGGTTGCACTACCTCTTCTTTGCTTTGCTCCTGGAGTTTCCCAGATCTTCCTTCCAGGACCAGAATTACAGGGCCACCAACATTTCTGCCCAGCATTTTATGTGGGATCTGGGATCCAAACTCAGGACCTTCTTATGAGGTAGAGGCTTCACCCCCGAGCAACACAACTTAGCTTTTTTTTAACAGAATATTAGTTAACAGCAGAGTTACGACAAAGCGAGGAGTAGTTAGCCACCGACAGAGCTTGGGAGTGTCATTCATTATGGTGAAGAGTTCCATCAGTTACGTGAAGGCTCTCTCCAGGTTGCTAAGTGGAGATGGAGTTGTTTTGCTGCATGGAAGCTCGCATGGGTGCAGAGAAGTGCATGTGGCAGCAGACAGCAGCACTGCTCACCAGCTCCTTCGGCTGTTGGCTGCCAGCCAACCCTCCATTAGGCATGGATCCTGCAACGGTTCCCCACTGCCGCCAGAACCCAACACTAAGCCTCATTAATGGAAGGTCCCACGGGACCAAGAGATGTGGCCCGAATGCACAGTGTTCCCCACAGACTCAAGTGTTTGAGCTCTTGGTGGCCCGCTGATGGCGCCGTTTTGGGAGGTTGTCAACCCTTTGGGAAGTTGTTCTTGCAGCAGCCTGGGCCACGTGGAGCCTTCGAAGGTTATACCTCCCCTTCTGTTCCAGGTTAGATTTCTGCTTCTGGCGTGAGCCATCTGAGCGAGCTGCTCTGCACTCCTGGCCACGTTGGACTGGAACCCTGTTAAGCCACAAGTCAGATTAAATTTCTCCTCCCTTAAGTTCTTTCTCTTTCAGGGTATTGGTCACAGCAATACAAAAATTAGCTACGATGGTTTCTGTGTGTTCCTCTGCATAAAGTTGAATCGTGTGCCCCCCAAATTCAGATCCACTCAGAACCTGTGGACAAAAGAGGTTCTTTCAGAAGTGCTCAATTTAAGGGGAGGTCCTACTAGATTAAGGTGGGTCCTCCTACTCAGTACCTGCTGTCCTTATAAGGACAGAGAGGTTTGGGGACAGAGCGAGACATGGGACAGGGAGCCACATGGTGATGAGATAGAGGATACAGTGAAGCTGGCACAAACCACGCCTCAGGGTACCAGAAGCTGGGCAGGGTGAGAAAGGACCCTTCCTAGAGCCTTCAGGGGACACATGTCTGCACTGACCGTTTGCTTTTGGATTCCTGGCCGCCAGAGAATAGTTGTTTTAAGACACCCCGTCTGTGGCACTTTGCTATGACAGTCCCTAAGGCACTCCTAAGACCCTGAAAACTGGCTCCGTGGTGAGTGGAGCCCATGGGGAACCAGCCCAAGTGTCACCAAGCATCACTTGGGCCCAGCATCTCGGCAGACTTCACCAGCCTGGCGAGCCACGTCCACGTCGTCTTTACCAGGAAGTGAGAGCAACTCCACGCCAGCCTCCAGGCAGCAATTCTCTTGTTGCTTTTGTTGCCTCCAGTCCGCTGTATGATTCCAGTCTTTTGTGGGAATCCTGACCGGGGTCTCAGGGGCTGGAACAGTGGCCGGCAAGGGCCTGGATCAGGGTTGGCCTCGGCTGGCACTTGTCTTGCCTACAGTGAGGGTCCCCATGCTGCTGCTCTCCCATGATGCTCCTTGCTGAGAAAACTCTGAAAGATCTCCCCCTCCCCCAGTTGTCTTGGCTCCTCCTTCATAGCCAGCATTTCTCAGTATGTGATTAGACAACCATCTGTGGGGAAAAAAATGTATGTTCCAGACCCCGTCAAGATTCCAGTTAGATCTGGGGAGGCCCCGTTGTTCACAAGGCCTGGACCTGCAGAGAGCTCTGTACCTTTCCCAGCTGTGCAGGGGATCACTCCTCACTCAGCCCTCATCCCGGCCCCTGCACAGCAACGGAGCTTCCAGGCCTGGCTGGCTCTTCACATGCGTCTCAGTGAACCACACGCTGAGGCCTATTTCCAGTGCCGATTTTCACACCAGAGTCTGGCCAGAGTTTCAGTCATATGGAGCGTGTAATGCACCTGCTGCCATATTCCTGGGGAAAGTCAGTCCCAGGGAAATAGCGGCATACCATGCTAATATTAACCGGGCTCCACGAAGACGTGGCACAGAGAGATCCCCAGCCCACGCCTTACTGCCAGACTTAGCAGTTCCCAGCTGGCTGGAGGACCGTTGGAAGGGCTCCTGCCAGTTCTGAGACAGGCTCCTGGTCTCCACCAACTTCACACCCCCCTTCTCCGAGGGGTCCAGGGTGCTACCCCAGACTCCTAGCCAGGAAGTGGAACAGGCAGAGGTTCCAGTGGGCAGCAAAGACTGCACTGGGGTTTTAGAGTGTGTGGCATTCAGATGTCTCGGTGATAACTTGGGAGAAAGGCTCCCCCAATAGGACTGGTGGCAAGCGCACATTTTTGTCTCTAAATAGCAAGTAATAGCAGCAGCGGGCACTTTCTAGCGTGTCTTGTGGCTGAGTGCCACTCCCATCACTCACGTGCCATCTTCTGGCACAGGCGTGGTGCTCTTATCCCGGTTTACTGAGCGTACCCTAAGAGCCACAATGCCACGTGACGTTATGTATTATATCTCCCCACATACATGGGCAGAATGAAACACAGATTGTGAAATAGGACTGTATCTAAACAGGTAAGGAGCCCTCTCCTGGGACCTCATGGCTGGCAGCCTTCGCCAATGTCTAAAGTGAAGAGTTGTCAGTAGCCCGGGAGACCCTGTGTGCCCAGGGCCTTGGCAGAAGCACGCGCTCCACTGCTGAACCCCGCCCCCAGCCCCAAAACACATTGTTCACAGCTCTGGCTGGCTGGGTTAGAGGCTCCTCTTCAGAAATACTGGGTCCAACCCGAGAACTCCATGTATTTCAGGTGTTTGACACTGTGACGTCCGACAAGCCCACTTCAGAGCTAGGTCTCACTTCTTTCATTTGGTTCTCCCAGGTGGGAGTGGCAGGCTGAGACCTGGGTCCTGCCAGACTTAGTTTCCTCCCCTGTTCCACAGTATGCAGATTTGTCTATATGTTCATCTCTTTACCCACCAATAAGTTGATACCGACTTTATCCAGCACTGTGTTAGAAGCTAAGGACAAAACAGAAATCAAGAAAGATTTGGATGTTGCCCTCAGAGGTGGGGAGGAGGTGTGTAGAGACTCTTCCAGCTATCACGTGACTTTTTAGGGACCCAGCATAGGAAGCGCTCAGTTACTCTGCATGTTGCAGATAAAGTCATGACCACACGGTTTATGGGGGAACAGGGGTTTGATCTGTTTTACTGAGCACATCTCTTAGTCCAGCTTAGCAGGAGAGCTCGTACCAACACCAGGGAGTAAGGAAATTGGTTCACATGATATCCATTGCTGAGAGAAGGATAATCCGCACCTGCCAGATCAGCAATACCACATATACCACATATACCAAAGAATGCCATCTCCCCCCCCCCATCTACCTTATTTACCTGCCTAGGGATTAGTCTTGCCCACTGCGGGCTGGGTTCTCCCCATCAATCAGATAGTCTCTTGCAGGCTTGCTCAAGACTTAACTCAAATACCAATTTCTTCACAGGTGTACCCAGAGCTCAAGCCTTCCATTGTCAAGTTAACACTTGTATCTAATGATCTCAGAGGCTGATGTTTGTTTTGGCTAGAATGGCTGTCAGGGGCTCCTGGGATCTACACTTGGAGGTGGAGGCAAGAGGTCAGAAACTCACAGATGATCAGAAGTTCAAGTTCATCCCAGCAAGTTCAAGGCCAGCCTGGGTTATATGAGGCCTAAAAACAGCCAGCAGCCAGCAAAGGCTCAGTCTGGGGGGAGGGGTAGCTCAGGTGGTAGCGTGTTTGTCGACATGCAGGAAGCCTGGATTCAAACCAGCACCACGTATACTCAGTGGGTTGGCACATACCCGGAGTCCTAGCACTCATAGAGACAGGAAGATCAGAAGTCCAACAAACAAACAACAAACATCCTTTCCTCTTTCTAAATTGATTGCTTCATTTTTTTTTTAGAACATTTTGACAGTAACAGAAAGTGACTAACACAACATCTACATGGTAAGAAGGAAGAGGGAGAGAGGAAGGGAAGAAGAGCCGGGGGAGAGAGGAAAGGGAAGAGAACTCAATGGAGACTTCTGGCAAGCACAACTGAATAAATATGTAAAACTAGACCAAAAGCATGGAGGGGCCACACATCCCTGTGGAGGCCACTTAAAAGTTGTTTCTACTTCTCCTGTTCTTTGTAGACGTTTAGAGTTTTCCTTATGGTATTTTTATCTTATCTGTTTTTCCTTGTATCCCCACCTAATAAAATATAAAATAAATAATGGGTCCAGGCCCAGATTCCTGCAAAATGCATTTGTTACCACTCTAAACATTTTAACGCATCATGGCTGGATCCACAAGAAACTAGTGATATCTCAAAGGACACGGAAACAAACCAAAAGGGGGAAAATATTAAAAACTAAAATCAAAGCTAGAGGCAGTGAGTGGCGAGAATAGGAAGTCAGTGATTACCCCTTGAGGATAAGATACAAACCGGTCTGGAAACAGGAGACTAATTACAGAATTACTAGAAAGTTCGAAAACTAAGCCTGAGTCAGCAGTGTTAAGTGGGGATAGAGCATTACTCAATCTACAAGACCTTGCCTAAAAGAGAAAGACAAAAAATCAGACAGACAGACAGACTGGCAGACAGCCAATATGAATGAATTAAAGATAGTGGAATCATATCAGTAGATATCGATTACAAAATGCTAGGTGTCCAAGTTAAACAAAATGTTGATACTGAATTTTATCACTATTTTTTGTAATGCTGAATATGAAAGCCACGACTTCACCAATGCTAGAAAAGTGCTTTACTTGTGATCCTGCCAGACCCTTTCACGAAACATTAAATGAACAAACAATAAGAAAGACGGTAGGGGCTGGAGGGATGGCTCAGGGTTTAGTTAAAGTCTTTGCCTGACAAGTAAAAGGACCTGAGTTCAGATCTCAGATCCCACATAAAACTCTGGGTAGACACGACAGTGACCTGTACTTCTGGCTCTGGAAGACAGTCTGGAAAACACACACACACACACACACACACACACACACACACACACACACACACACACATTAGAATGGTCCTAATAAGGAAGGTTAAGTTAGATTTGAGTCAAAGAAAACTTGCAAAAAATAATGACCATAACTGACTTAAACTGTAGTGATTCAATTTCACAGCAGATGGGAGACATGGAGTCTGGGAATTGGAACTGCCAGTGTGAGAAGTTATGTATTCTGCAGCTCAGGAGACCAGACTGGACAGTGACGGATATGGAAATCTGGAATAAAGATGTGGTACTAGAGTCTCAGGTGGACACAGTGAGATAACGTACGACCACCTTTCAGGAATGGTGAAAGACACAAATCCAGTGACACGCAGAATACACTGCAAGCCAAATAGACTGAAATCAAATACTCCACCCTTGGGCTGAGATGGCTCAGCAGTTAAAGCACTTGCTACACCACCAGAAGGACCGAGATTTGGATCCCCAACAGCATGTAAAATTCTGGGTGGTTGTGGCACCTCTCTTGTAATTCTAGCCTGGGAAGGTCGAGTCTGGGAATTCGGTCAGACTAGCCCTATCGGCTAGCTCTGGGTTTGATTAGAGGCCCTGTCTCAAGAAATGATCAAGGATGATCCCAGATATCAATCTTTGGCCCAAACGTGCACATGTGTACCCTGCATACATACACAAGAGAATGGAGTCAGTCCCACACTTGGTTCATTGGCATGAAACCAAGGAGCATTATACCAAAGGGTATTATTACAGAGGGACCCAAAGAAAATCTCCCATGATACCATCCTGACACCGACTGACTGCTAGACATGCACCAAGGAAGCCAGGAGCCAGTAGGATGGCGAAGCACGTCTTTCATTAAGCCTTCAATTCCAAACCACACTATTTAAATGACACCAATAGAAGAAAATGATACTAATTAAAGTATGACATGCACAGAAAAGTCTGAGATAGATAAAAGCTGTAGAAGGAACTGGTAAGTAAGTGGCCATTTGTCTTTTTTGGCACGTAGGTGGGTGCATGCCCATGGGAATGGTATCCTCAGGGACACTGTCCATCTCCTTGGAGACGGGGTCTCTCGTTGGCATGGAGATGGCCAAGCAGGTGAGGCCAGGTGGACAGCAAATCTGAGGGCTGCTTCCCTCTTGCTTCCTTAGCTCTTGGCCTGCGTGTGCCACCATGCCTGGGCATTCGAAAGTGGGCTCTGAGGGACTGAACTCAGGTCCTTCGTTTGCAAGGCAAGCGCTTCTTCATTGATTTTATATAAAGATGTGTGTATAAAATTATTCATGAAAACGTGTAGTGGCTCAGGGGTTAAAGCCTTGGCCTTGCAAACCAAAAGACCCAAGTGGAAATGCCAGATCCCGTGTAAAAATGCCCAGTGGATATGGCGATGGCCTTCACTTCTGGCCCTGGAAGGCGGAGCCTGGAAGACCCCAGAGCAAAGCAATGACACTGAGCAGTCCAGGGTGATTCCCACGTCACCCTCAGGCCTCCACAGGCACACACTCAGGTGTCCTCTTCTTTTTTTTTTAAATTTTTTATTTATTCAATTGTGCATGTGTGCGTATGTATGTGTATGCGTGCGCGTGTGTCTGTGTGTGTGTAGAACCACGGACGAATTCGGGAACCACCATGGACGCCTCCACCTCCTCCACCCCGGGATTCACAGGCTCCGCCCTACCAGGACCAGAAACGCAGGCTGTCCCCGCTTCTGCCTGGTGTCTATACGTGGGGTCTAGGATCCGAACTCAGGACCTTCTGCCTGCAAGGCAGAGGCTTAACCCCTGAGCCACCTTTCTAGCCCCCTCAGGTGTCCTCTTCTACACACACACACACACACACAACAAAAGAATGTGTAGCACAGGTGGTCTTTTAAAATGGAGATCAGACTGTTGGGGCGCGGTGTCAAGTCAGTGAAGAAAGGACTGACCAGAATGACAACGTTCTAAAGTCCTTACGATGAAAGAGCATCGTGAGACCATATAACTGATTCCTGAGCACATGCTACAAGCAACTACCACCTCGCATGTTCCACAGTGCGCATATGAGCCCAAGTGTCTGGGAGCATCCAGATTGGGAAGCGTCGTTTCCTGCCTGCGGCTCGCTAGGCCTGCTTGATCATTCGGTTTGCAGCTCACCCAGGCCTGTCGCCAGCACTTCCTTTCAGATGCCAAGCTCCCGTCCCAGCCCCCTGACTTGGGGCTACTGGCTACCCCAGGCGCTCCAGTATTCTCCCTTCTTTCCTGTCCATTCCATCCTTCCCTCTCTCATCCCACCCCTGCATTCCCCCCCAAAAAATGTAAATCAAAGATTTTTGCCAGCGATGTTTCCCCAGCACCTAGAACAGTAAACAGTGGGCACTCACCCACTTCAGAGCAGCATAACTTGGAAACTGATGGCATTGCCTGTTTTTACTTGCATCTGGAAGACATGCAACATGGAAGTGGACAAAGTGATAATATGCCACCATGTCAATGTTTTTGTTTTTTCCTTATATAAATATTTTATTTACTCTGGGGAGGGGGCCTGTGTGTCCCTGTGGAGGAACAAGGGTGACTTCAGGAATCATCCTAGATTGCTTCTACCTCCTTTTTGCTTTGCTCTGGGACTTTTCAGGTTCTGCCCAGCAGAGCCGGAAGTGCAGGCTGCCTGGCATTTTATGTGAGACTTGGGATCCGAACTCAGGACCTTGCTTTGGAGGCACAGTCTTAATCCCTGTGCCATCTTTCCAGCCCCCGCATCAAATTTTATCTACTGTTTGTGCTCATGCAAGATGAAGCTGGATTTCTAGGTATCTCCAGATACACTTCCATGGAAAGGGGTGTTACCCTCCCACAAGGGTATTTCAAGTATATATTTTTACACCTGGAAGAACGCCACTATATGCAAAGAAGAAATTAAGAGTATGAAACAATAAAAAAATTCGAAATGAGATTCCCACTCTTTAAAAAAAGCTTTGCTCATTGGCCTGACATTGGTAAACCACAGGCACAGCACAAGAATAGATGGAGCACACAGGCCACTGAAATCTCAGGCAACTTCTGGCGTGGACAGAGCTGTACCTAGCTCTAAAGTGCACTTCCCTCCCTCTCAGCACCGGCGCAATCCCTTGCATGCTGAACAGCACCATCGGTAGGGTTATCAGCACTGACCGTTCGTTCACTTTCTACACCGCTCAGCTCTCTGGTGTTCTGACCAAACAAGCATCAAGAGAACTCATCTCTTTAGGGGAGGACCACCAAGAAATGGGAGACCACCATGTCACTTTGAGCAGTATCATACTCATTCCAACAGTGTGTGGACGGCTCATACATAAAAAATTCAAAACAAATTCTAAATTCTAAAGCATTTGGAAATTACATTTACATGTTATCACCTTCATCCTTGCATGTCCACCACCAGGGAATCCTTGCCACACTGAAGCAGTACGAGGCACAACAGGGAAGACTGGAACTGCTGCAGGATTCCCTAGCCAGGATGACAGCTAATTTCTAACCAGGTAACCGAAAACATGCTTCGTGTCTTGCAGCGGATTGTTCTTGCAAGCCAATCCTTCCAAAGTGCTTAAAACCGCTCTACCAAAGCAACCAGACCACGCAGCCAGTCATCAACCGCCCTGCAGATACATTAAGACACTGCTCAGCTACTGAGGGGCCGCTGTTCCCAAAATAAAAGCACAGGGAAAAGGCAAAGGATTTTTTTCATGAAAAATATATCCAATTTCAACAATTGTATTTTATTCTGAGATTATATTCTTCCTATATTTTGGGGGGGGGTAAAGTATTTTTCTCTTTTATTTAATGGTTCAGTTAGCAGATGGCAATTTGGGGAAGGGGGGCAATGGGTGTCGTTAATGGCAAAACTAACAGATAGAAACATTTAGACACCAGAAGTAATTTTTTTTCTTACAAATTTACTGGTCCTTAGAAGCAGCAAGCGCAGCCTGATCTGCCTGGTCTGGTGAACCTGCTGTGAGGCCCATGTTGAGTGCTGAACCTTTAGGTGGAAGCTTTAGTCTCAACCACCAAAGAAAACACCTCCCGGCATTACGGTTACATTATCTTTATTAGAGCCAGCTAATCAGTACCTATGGGGCACTGCTGGAAACAACAACGCCATTTCCACGACGCCATCACTGTGATAGAGGAGCTGTTCTCGTGTGTGAGCAGGACCAGTGCAATGCAGATGCAAGAAGGCTGGAGTCTGTGCAGGCCACTTCCCGCTGGGATCTCCGTGGTATCCTCGGAAAGTGCTGGTCTCAATGTACACTTTGGACCATTTACCTTTACAGCTCATTCCACCCAGCTGTATTTACATTTAAGCAGAGAAGACATAATATGTGTGGTTAAGAACGAACATTTTAGTGGACTTATGTGTGGGAAGTCAACTCCATTTTTCACAATCATTTTGATATCATTAGCTACTTTAGAGACAGTTCCACATAAATACACAGCTGGAACATACATTTAGATAACCTTATAAGGAAGGATCTATGTAGTGTGCCCACCACCCATAAGCAAATCAATTAATTTCCATTATCTTAAAATGTTAAAAAAAGGAAGTTAGACATTATATTTTATGGAATGTTTAGATACTATACACAAAAGAGATCACTGGCATTTTGGAGCAGATGAAGCTGTTGAACTCTGTACCTGCCTCTGTCGCTCTGTGGCAGGCTGTAATCAGGTTCCTTTCTATTAGTTGCTTTGGGTAATATTAGCTCTCTATCCATTTCCTGGGAGCATTTTACATCAAACTTCAAGCTCTTCATACTTGGATCCACGATTATGCCAGGACTCCTGAAAGCAATTTGTGTTTTCCTCCCAATTACAACTAGGCTTAGCCATGTTAGCAATCACAGCGTGGACTGTGGAGAACTCGGGGACCCTGAGGCCTGCGTGCAGGCTGAAGCATCTGGCTTGGTGGCTGGACGACACTGGCGCTTAGTTCTTCTTTGCTTTCTTCAGATAGCGACTCCGCAAGGACTTGTTGAAGCCCAAGGTTATTTTAAAATAAAGCCAGCTGGGCAGGGCTGCGTTTATTGAGCCCTGTGGAAAGAAATGGGAGAAGATATGTAAGCACAGTCTTTAACTGGGATACACAAAAGCCTGACACTCACCAATACTTTGTTGTACTATGATTTACGGAGACTTCAAATTTCTTAAGTGTTCAGTTTTAAATAGAATATACACTCCTTAGAGACTCTATATCAACCACCTAGAACTAGGCCAGCTTAGTCTCTCCCCATCTTGAAGCTCAGGGAAATTTGCGGAAGAGGGGGCGGTAAGAGTGTAAGAGCAAAAGGATGGGAGGAGCAATGATATGTAAGATACTCTATACTAGTTAGGGCTGAAGCAATCATAATTGGACTTTGCATGCCCTGCGCATTGTCCAATACACTATTGACCTCACAAAGTCTAGCATCTGCTAAAGGCACCAAGAGCCTTGGAGGTAAAGGATTGGCAGCCACAGCAGTGTTCCTATACCTAAGGGGAACACGGGAAAGGGTTCGGGAAAGGCCACTGGGTCCTTGTACGTCATCGGAGAGGAGGGCCCAGAGGAAAATCAGACATGCACACGAAAGGACTCTCTGGGAAATGGGGCGGGAGGCACTGGGGGATGGGGAGGGAGAGGGGTGGGGAGGGGGAGCAGGGGGTACGGGGGGAGGAGGAGGAAGGGAGGGAACTGGTGTACCTAATAAGTTTGTATGAGCTGAAAAAAAAAAAAAAAAAAAAAAAGAATATACACTCCTTGATTCCAACAGAATCGAGTAGAAAGGAACGCCCACACTGGCAAGTTCTGGCTTTCGACAGCTCCATACCATGAGAGCGTGGATCATGTAGCCAGTGGTCCGGGACTGCAAGCCTACTGTCTTCACCGCAGACTTCACAAAGGTCTCTGGAGTGGGCTTGTCCAGAGTTGGCTTTCGGATTTTAGACATCTTCGTGGCCACGAAGAACGGCAGAACACTCTAGAAAGACACAAAATATCCCACTTGTCAGGAGGGCTGACTGGCAGTGGTTAGTGTGGCTGCATCTGGTGCAAGCGTAACTGTATGTTTACAGAGGGGAGACGAAAACGTGGTATCAGAAGCCATGATGTGCCTGCGTGGGCTGTAGTAAGCCTCTCTGCCAGAGAAATGCTAAAAGCAGCCTCTTCCTGAACCTCCACAAGCAAGCAGTAGACAGGCCCAGAGAGCAGTCTCGGGACGGGACACCCTCCTATCCTGGCTCAACAGAACTCTGTTGTGGAACCAGGTATGAAATTTCTGACATCTTTCTAGAGGATAATGCTAACTTTCTCCTTGATTTCTGGCTAGTTAAGCTTGTTCTGGAAGTCTTGGATCCTCTAAAACAAATATTTCACCTTCTTAGCCTTTGGTTATTACCACTTCTCTCCTTAGTTTCTTACCATTCTTCTTTTGAGCTTTACACTTTCTGCTCCTGGTAAGATACAGTCACACCCCCACCCCACCCAGTTTTGGAAAGAAGCTTGACAGACAGGTGTGGGGTGACAGATTGAACATGGTCTTTGACAGGCATTCCACTGAAGATATGTTCACTGCTTACATATGGTGTATTTTGGGTGTGATTCTATGGATCTACAGGGAGACAGGATAATAAAACCTAGAGCTGCGATCTGAAATGTCCTGGGCATTCCAGAGTGTGAAAGACAAGGATATGCACTGTAATGGTACTTTCATGGAAGAGAAAGACCAATACATCATGGGAAAAGGGGGAATTGTCCACAGCACAAGCGAAACAAGTCCGTTCCACAGGAGTTTCTTTCCTGTACACATCTTGGGGTTCTTGCCATTTCATATCTTCCTCCTCTTAAGCATGGATGATTCAAGTGGTGCAGCTCACCATCCTTGACTGCAACTTTGGCCCATCAGCTATAGCCAGTCTCGGAAGGCCGGGTACAGTGATGTAGAACCTTCCTCATCCCTCTCATCTACACAGCCATGAACCCACGCAAATTAACTTCACAGAGCACTGCAAAGCACGGCCAACTCTGATTATGTAACTTCTGATTTCTGAGAATTTACTTGCTCAAATGACTACTACACATTTATCCCTCACTTAATGAACAAAAATGTTTTGTTGGAAACTCTTCAATTTCAAAATCATTTAGCTGCAACAGTGTGACAGCAGAGACTGACGTGGTGTGAACTGCTGGGTTCAGCAGCCAGTCAAGTGTGCACCAGGACTGCACACACTCCTATTTGCCCTGGGTTTGCTGGTAAAAAGCAAGCAAAGACTTAAAAAGACCACCCACCCCATGGATCCCAGCCTCTGAAGGGGCCTGAAAAGTTTGAGATTCTCAAGGTAACAACAGATGGTTTGGTGATTTCCCTGTCAATGATGTTATAACACCCCGGCCTTTCTTCTGCCCTCCCTCCCAGGCGCCTGTAATGGCAGAAATCGGATCATTTTGAGCTTGCAAAAGAATTAAGCTGCACTGCCTGACTGAGCCACTTGATGGTGCCCCAAGTTAACGCATCACTTCATCCTTCAGCTAGACCACGGTGGGGATCTAGAGAAGACTAGTTTGGGGGCAGGGAAAGAGATTCACACTCAGTCATTCCCAGTCAACTCAGAAACAGGAAATCTATTCTAGGAAGATTACTTACGTTCACCCTGGGTGTAAAAATCAAGATGGCTGACGTGTCCCACTGAATCAGAAAGGGAAGGGTTCAGAGATGGAACAGCTACGGCCTTAGCCAAGTACATAAGGGAACAACAGGAGCAAAAGGAGACAAGGAAGAGTAGGTTTCAGGAACTACAGGTAGCTCAGCACAGTTCAAACAGCAGGAGGGAAACAAAACCATTAAAAAACCAAATCCGAATGCTGAGGAGCATCAAGTTCCAGAACACAAACTCTACGAAGACCTGGTCTCCTCCAGCACCGAACCCTCGTGCTCAGAACAGCACCCACTGTGTTGGGGAGTGAAACGGCAAAGTAATACCTACTTCCGGGGACAGCACTGCAGAACAGCGGCACCCAGCTCCTTTCCACTGCAACGGCCCAGAAGATTCAGAAGCCAGGAAGTTGGTTATATGAGCCAGAATTCTTGAGCTGCTAGAGCTTAAGCAAGATCATCTGCTAAACAGAAGCAAACCTGCAGACCTGGCTGAAGAGCTTTTTCTTCTTATCAAAGCTGACCGGGACCCATCCCGGTCACATGGAAGACCCATGCTCTTCCCCCTTATTTCTTACTCAGATCTCTTAATACATCCCAGAGTTCACCCCAGCTTGCTTTAGGGGGTCCCAGGCTCTGCTTTCAGGGGCTGGAATTGTAGGCAGGCCACCACATGCAGCCAGCATTTACGTGAGACCCGGGGATCTGACTTTGGTTTTCTTGCTGCATAGCAGTGCTTTAACTTTGCGCCTCCCCAGCCCAAGATACAATCATCAATCCATTCTCGCTTTACTTGGGAAAACAGATACCCATCCCTCCATAGGAAGCATTTTCAGTAGAATAAATTGCACTAGTTGCTTAAGCTCAACAAACTGCCATTGCAGATTTGTCAGCTCAGAAACAACCTGACCTTGATGGCTACAGATGTGGGCAAGTCTCCTGGTTTCTAAATTTAGAATCCCACACTGGAAATAATTAGGCTGAAAAGCAAAAGCTGTTGATGCTGTGTCCTTGCCAAGTCTATTAAGAAAAAAAATCTCTAGACAACAACTTGTATCTTTTCTTCTCATTCACTAAAGTAGATTGCTTGGGAGTGGTCTTCATGAAGCAGCTGAGGGAGGTTCTTGATCCAGGAAAGCCACTACCGCTGGATGCCATGAAGTGGGCAGGAAGAGGGCTGGGGCTGTACAGCAGAGCCTCGAGAATCAAACACCGAGTCTTAGACGTCACAAGGCAGAGCCAATCAGGCAATACATATGCCTCCTCAAACTTAAAAATGACCAGAACCTTCCACAATACGCTTTGAAAAGTGTGATCTGGAGGATGCCAGGCTCCAGTCTTTCGCACAACATGGGATTCTGTACGTGTGTAAGATGTCACCTGTGTCTTCTAAGCATAAAATCTGGCCTGTAGCCAGCACACATTCTCAAGGCAGAGGCTGGGACTCGTCTTGAGGTCAGGGAAAAGCTGCCTCCTTACATTTATAATCTCAGGATCTGCAGTCCCCCAACGAATCCGAGTAATTACACACATGCACTGCAGCTTTGCTTTCTGCATTCTTCTATTTGCAGATCATAAAATGAGCTTTTCTACAGAAGGGCCCTTGATTATTTCACTGGTAAAACAAACAAACAAACAACAAAACAAAACAAAACAAAATACCCATAGACATTCTAGAAGATGTTAGGAAAAAAAGATCCTTCTCTTGGTAGAGAACTTTGGCTACATGGCAATAAAAGAAGTCCTCAAAATAACAGGAATAAACAAGCAAGCAAACAAATAAATCAATTTAAAATTCAGGTGTTCAAACCACTGTGCTCTACAAAAGAAGATCTAGTTTAAATTCTAGGTGATTACTGATCTTACCTCTTAACATGCAGTTTATATGTTAATACTCAAGGGAAAGAAGGGAAAACTGACCACACACACGCACGCACACACGCGCACACACACACACACACACACACACACACACACACACACACACACCATTTATTTCTCAAGCATCAACTGGAAAGATGTTTAGGTGCTGGGAATACAGTTGTGCCCAGAAATAGGGGTCTCCAGCTGTGACAGGGCACCCATGCCAGAGGCTGTTTCAGCTCCTGGGTTGGTCAGGAAAGGACTCTCCGGAGGATGCAAAAAGACTTCACAGATACAAGGTCACATACGAGCAATGATCTGGAAGAAGAGAAGGAAGCTAGCCAAAGGCTGTTTCAGTGAAGAGCCTTTTAGAGTGGGGAAACAGTCAAGGCAGAATATTATGGGTCATCAAATTCAAGGCTTTGCTCTGAAGAATGGGGAAGAAATGGGAGAATTTTAAACAGAGGAGTGGGATGACTGCATTTTGCTTATAGTGAGCAGACTACAGGAGCTATCAGCAAGAGTAGCAGTAGGGAGGCCAGACAGGAAGATGCTGCTGTACATAGACTAGGGCGGATACCATGGCAGCTGAGATTAAAGCATTGGAGATCATGAGAAGCAGCCAGTCCAAGCATGCTTCCAGGGTGAACTAAAGTCAGTACAATTTTCCTGATGGATTGAATAGAGAAAAAAGCGGCAATGGAATAACAGCATTGTCTAGAACCAGACCAACCTGGATTCAGATTCCAGCATGCCACTTACTAGGTGCACAGCTCAGATCAAAACTCTCAATTCCCATGCGCACTGGGAACACAGCACTTTACTACTACAATGAGAATCAAATACTAAGCTGGGCGTTAAAGAGTGAGATTTGAACTCTAGCACGGGCTAGCAACTGTTTTCTAATACTTGTACACTGAGAAGTAAAACTCGGGAAGAATGTGGCTCCATTTTTCTTCCCTGGAAGAGGTGTAGGAACACTTTTCCATAGAGAATTTCTTCTTGAGGGAGCCTCTGGATACGTTCATCTTTCTGGACAGGGTTAGTGGTCCAGAAATTTTGCAGGCCTCGTAGTGAAGGGTCAAAGAAAAAGACATCATCACTGGCAAAATGGAGATTCACCTGGCTGGAGGGCAATTATCCCAACAGATGGGATGCACTCCTCTGAAGCAATTTCTCAAAGTTGGTAGAGCTGACCAGAGAAGAATATTTCCAGCGAGAATCTTCTACTGCTTCACAGTTCTATTTGGATTCCATTTGCACTAAAGACATACTCCATTACCTCTTTTGACTGTCACTGGCAATTAACAAGAAAAATGAATGGAGACTTATGTTTTCAGTCCTGGTAGCCATTTTTCAATATTTAGCTTTTTGGCTCTATGAAACTCAATAGTTCTATATGATTACTGAAAGTCACTGAATTTTAACAAACATAAAAGTATCTTCTTTCATCATTAAAAAAAAATAACCAGAAGCTTTTTAATTTTGTTTTGTTTTTTTCATCATCTTAATTTGTCTCATTTGTTTTTCTAACCCTTACAATAAAGCCAAATCCATTCTGATTAGGAACTGCATTTTTTAACCGAATTAATGAAACTGTCAGCTTGATACAAAGACCAAAGCACCGGAGGGCAGAACTCTGGGACCAGTGCGTCCTGTAGGATTCTTCGTTGTGTAAGTTCAGATCTGAAGGCTGTGTTCTGTAATCTCTTGCTAAGGATGAGAAAACCCACGTCCACGTTAGTGCGCTTGACACTGCCTTCTCTTGTCCAGAGGTCCTTCCTGCTTCCTTTTCCTCCAGTCAAGGGCCAGGCAAAGTAAACCCTCCCAGGCGGTCTCAGTTGGCAAGTGCTCTAGTGATTGATAACACTGGAGGAGGGAAGCTCTATGAAGCAGACAGCACCTTCATGAGAGGCAGGCCTTGCAGTTTTTCAAGCCTCGGCTAGTTGGTGGTTCCCTGCCCTTCTCCACAGATGGGGATGCAACCATCCCTCCCACCCCCCAATCAGGCTACATGGCACTGTCATTTAGAGACATTCTCTTCATCCTTTGCTTGTTTACTGTCCATGTCCTTCTTGCTACACGTAAATTCAAGCACCAAATTGTCTTCTTCACTACTGATGCTCCAACTGCCATGCCAAAAGATACTCTGTACATACATAGCTCCTGACTCAAGAAATGGGAAGCACCAAACAGAGACCTCAATTTGGGGCTTGCTGAAGATACAAGTACCTGTCTTCTCATCCTCATGTGCCTCATGGACAGAGACCTGGGACTAATATACTTTGCTTTCATACTGCCTGACTCACCGCGGGGCAACGAGCAGAGGTCGTTGACTGACTGACAAGCTCAATTGCCATCAGGCAAGTTGCACAGTTCCTGTTGATCCTTTATGTTCAGTCTGTGGCAAGGGGCCAGGTTAATATTTAGCTCAAATGTGATTATAAAACATACCCACATGGGGTGTGTTTCTTTCCTCTCCTTTACACTTAATATCAATTCAGGTTTTTCAGTGTTTTAATATGCATGTCACACTATGCAATTTCACTCATCTTCAGAGGGGAACATTAAGGCCCAAAGTAATATATCAACTTTCTGCAAGTCAGATGATCACTGAGTGGTGACAGAACCCAAGTCTCAGGCTGCTGACTCTGGACTCAAGGTCCTTTCCTTACTGTCCTGAAGTACACAGGTGACAAAAGGGGTTGGCAGTCAGTCCCTTGACTGGCCTGAAGAAGTACGAAGGTCACCAAGCCACACCGGTCACCATGACTTAAGCTAAGAAATGACTGTATCTAGGCGGGGCTTCTTGGATTCCCTGAAGAGGGCAAGTTTGCGAGGAAACCTTGTAGGATGCTAACTTTAATATTAAAGCACATCATTGGCTCATCAGTACAGGAACACAGCAGTTACTGCATAGTGGAAAAATGGGCATCCAGAGGGTTGAAATCAAGACCACCAACAAGAAGCAGATGGATACTGTTGCTTTCACATGTGGTACCCTGAGACAGACACAGAAGCATATGCGTGTAATATTTTGTTGGGAAAGTATGATCTGAACCTAAGATGAGAAGGCATCAAATAAGTCTCACATGAAGAATGCTCAGGTAAGAAGAGTGGGAGAGGTGTTGTGTTCTTTGAAAGGGCCGGTATGAAAAAGACAGATGGCGATATATCCCACAGGGAAGGAAGCTCAAGAAACAGGACGAGTGTACCTGGACTGAATGCTGTCCTGGAGAATAAAAAAATCATACAAAGATGGCTGTGAATATAGCTTACGGTCTATGAAAGCACTTGCCTTACATCAATGAGACCCAAGTTTTAATACACCACAGAACAAAGATGCTATGAGCCGGGCGTGGTGGTGCACAACTTGCTCTCAGCACTCCAGAGGCAGAGGCAGGACTGAATTCAAGGCTCATCTAACTACATGAGACCTTGTCTCAAAAAAAAAAAAAAAAAATCACAGACAGACAGACAGATGATAGATTAAAAACTGAACATAAGTAAAACATTTTTAAAAACTCTCCAGGGTTGGAGAGATGGCTCAGGGGTTAAGACGCTGCCTCGAAAGTAGAAAGTCTTGAGTTTGGATTCCAGAGCCCATGTAAAAACGCCAGGCAGAAATGGGGGAGGCCTGCACCTCTGGCTCTGGTGGGCAGAGCCTGGGAAATCCCAGAGGAGGTAGCAAAGAGGAGGTAGAAGCTATCTAGGATGATTCCCGAAGTCACCCTTGGGCCTCCATAGGACACACAGTGCCCTCTGACACACACACACACACACACACACACACACACACACACACACACACACACACACACACAACTTGAAGAATCTCCAGAGTAAGCTAGCCTCGAGCTCTGGTTTGATTAGAGACCTAGTTTCCAAACAATAAGGTGGAAGAACTGAGGATGACCCCTGATCGTACTCTGTGACCTTCCCACACACACACATTTGCTTACACATGACACATGAAAAGCGGAAAAGGAAAAAGTATAGTGTACCACTATTAAATCTAAATTTGACAACTTTATCGTGGATATAAATGAATTTGGAGGCAAAGTGCCATAATATATGCACCATAATCCATAATAAGACATATAGAATAAAACGCTGGAAATAAGAGAATGTGGGCACAAGATCTTATTCAGATGCTCTTTGTACTATTCCTATTCTTACAATTTTTCAATAGTTTGGAAGTTACCTACAAATATAAGACTGAAAAAAGAAAGAAAAAGAAATCAACTGGTCTGGGGAAACTGCTGAGGTGAGTTCTGGGGGTCTGGCTTTAGGAGTCAGTCAGCCCTGGCTGCTTCTACCTGCTCAGCATTCATGGCTAGTCAGGACAGGCAGACAGACTAGATAGAGCTAGCTGCCACCAGTTAGACTGTTAAAAATTTGAGGCCCCCCTCCCAGCCTTCTAGGAAGCGGTCATAATGAGGCAAGTAGTCTTTGTCAACAGAACACACTTTTGACAGTCTGCTTAGGAATGTGCTTCTTATCCTTGGTTCAGACCGACATAGTTGTATGAGCTCATAATTTCCCTCAAGGCTATTTACCTAGATTCTTGTTCTTATTTCTTAAACAGATGGGTACTACCATCCTGCTCAGACACATGACACCAAACTGGTGTTCATTGGCACTTTCAGGAAACTTTCAAACCATAGCAAATCTCAATTCTCAAAGAGATTTTTAAATGCTCCTATAAGATTATAGGAAAGAAGTTGAAAGGAGAAGTGAGAAAAACTAAAATTAACAAGGAAATAATATGAAACAATTAAGATTGAAAGAACGCATCTCTTTCTCCCCCCAAAAACAATGTGATATACATTACATAGATGCAGGCTAAAAAGGTTTTCCTTCCAAATATCAGAGAAATCTAGAAGCTCTGCCACATGGCGCCCATCTAGAAGCCACACAGTGGAAGACTGAATGGGACAAGATGTACAAGAAAGTAAGAGAAGCAGCTCCCAAAGTCCTCTAATCAGGTGATGTAACAAAGCACACGTGGTCAAACCAGAATCCTTGCCGGTGTGGGAGAAGAAGGTCTCGGGGTGCCACCAGTTACGTGCATCACTAGTGACAATGAGACAGACAAGTTAACAACTTGGCTCAAGAACTCAGTGCAGTGAGGGGGAAGGAAAGGACAGGGAGGAGAGACAGAGGTATGGAAGACACCGGCCAGCAGAGAGCCGTTATAACCAGTATGACCAGGGCTGAGAAAAAGATTCCAGGGAGGCGAACTGTGATCTGAGTCTTGAAGACAGACTGGAATCGAAGGGCTCAAGGGCAAAGGGCGAAATGCAGAATAGATGGGCAGAGTCGAGCCTTCAATCATGGGTTCCAAAGAGGGTCGAACATGCATGGAACACCACGAGGTCGACTCTGGCCTGAACATGGGGGGTCAAGAAAGATGATGGTCTTGTAGGGTCTGAAAACAATCCTGAACCTCATGGGCAGTTGCCAAAGACTGCGAAACAAGGGGATTGCTCGAGCTGCACATTAACAAGATGACCCAGAAAATACGTGGGATGGAGTGGAAGGTGCAGCCAGCTGATAACTGTTTTTAGTCCTCCAAATTTGGGAGACAGAAATCACCCAAAACAAGTGAAGTCTTAACTCTGTGTTTCATTTAGACCATTTTGCTCCTTTTCTTCAGAATTAATGGGAGGGTCTCTTTATGTTCTACATCAGTGTTCTGCCACGTGTCCCCATAATATGACAACTACACTTCCTTGGGAAACACGAATCTTTATTGTTTTTTTAACCAAATTCAGTATAAGTTTAGAACTGAAATGAATTCTGATGAAGAAAGACAATGATGGATGAAATTACATAATTTAAAATTCATTAATAGGGAAAAAATACAAGTTTATCAAAGTAAAATGTTTTAGAAGACAAATACTAATGTGTTTTTATAGTAGTTTGCAGATACATTAGATTAAAAGGCAGAGGATTTGCAGAAACACTGTGCAAATGAGAGTGGAGAAACAGGCTGTGCAAATGAGAGTGGAGACAGTCGTGTTTGCTGACAGATGTAAGAAGCTGCTTTTCTATGTTCCTGAAGACAAGCAGCGCCTCGTGTTATGGGAATGCCTCAGGTTACTCCCCAGTGAACTTCAGCACTCCTGCCTAGTCTCACTGGTGTTCCAAAATTACTGAACTCGGCTGGTGAGATGGCTCGGTGGTAAAGGCTCTTGATGCACTAGCCTGGCAACCTGAGTTAGAGTCTTGGAACCTACATGGTGGAAGGAGAACCAACTCTAGAGATAGTTATCCTCTGTCCACATGCTGCCAGGCATATGCCCACACCCTCCATCCCACACACGCCAACAAAAATAAATTAATAAAATGTAATTAAAAAAACCCACTGAATTAATAGTTTAAACATTAAAGATACATCAGCCAACACCTGACATGGGACACCCTGCCTCCAATGAATGTGTTACTGGTTTCCGTGTTACCAAAATACAATCTAAATAGCAGATTAGCATTTCTAGCATTATCACGACTGGTATCAAGGAAGTGGAGGGACAGGTAGTTCAGTAAACTATCTAGTATCAACGTTCTTCTGTTATACCCTCTAAATACATGGAGTTGCAAATCGAAATAAGTAATAGCAAGTGGTTTGGCCATCTAAGCATCCTTTGGAAGAAGGTTAAGGAAGGAGTTTAGAAGAAGCAGGCTTTCAGTGAATGCTGGAAGATGAAGGAATCCACCTTTCCTTCCACTGTCTCCCCCTCTCTTATGAGGAGTGATTACCTTCAGCATCTACTCAGAACAGAAAACCTGCAGGTCCGTGTGACTGCCTACATACATAAAGGATGGAGTGGAACCAAGCGGTCGCATCACGTGCTATGCACACAGGCAGATCAGTCAATGTTCACTGCTGCTCTACGGTCTGCAGCAACTAGCTTAATGGTTAAGAATAAAACGGTTTTTAATGTCAGACAGACCTGGACTTGAGTCCTGAATCAACATAGGCAAGCAGACTAACCTACCACAGCCTCTATTTCCACAACTTTAAAAAGACAGTGGTGCCACTATTTCATGGCAGCATCAATACCCACATAAATACTACAGATCAGATGCTTATTGTCTTGGGTAGATGCTTTGACAGTTGCAGTAAGTGAAGTAGTGGACTTCTTGGGGCTTTAGGATGCAAAAGGTGAACCATGAGGCTTAGAGGAACAAGAGCTATAGAAACCATACCATGTATGTGTGGAGATAGGTTAGGTGATATGCAGAAATAGATAAGAGGCAGGAATTGAATACCTGAGCATTCCACAGGTATACACAGTGTTTACAGACACAGACACAGACACAGACACACACACACACACACACACACACACACAAATAAATAGATATCCTCAAGATACTGCAAAGGCAACTCATGGAGTGGGAGCAAACATTTGCAAATATAAAACTAGTGATAAAGGGCTGGAGAGGTGGCTCAGGGGTTAAACTTCTGCCTTGCAGGTGGAAGGTCCTGAGTTCGGATCCTAGACCCCATGTATAGACGCCGGGCAGAAGCGGGGGCGGCCTGCGTTTCTGGTCCTGGCAGGGCGGAGCCTATGAATCCCGGGGCAGAGTAAACAAGAAGGAGATGGAGGCGGTCCATGATGGTTCCCGAAGTAGCTCGTGGTTCTACACACACACACACACACACACACACACAATTGAATAAAAAAACTAGTGATAAGTTAACATCTAAGTAATTTTTTAAAAATTTACTGTGCGTGCACGCACACGCTTGTGTGTTAAAGGGCACTGTGTGTTCCTATGGAGAACCAAGGGTGACTTTGGGAATCATCCTGGATTGCTTCTACCTCCTTCTTGCTTCACTCTGGGATTTCCCAGGCTCCTCCCACCAGGGTCCAATGTGCTGGCTGCACATTGGCACTTTTACAATGGGACCTGGGATCCAAACTCAGGACCTTCTGCTTATGAGGCAGAATCTTAACCCCTGAGCCATCGCTCCAGCCCAACATCTAAGTAATTTAAGAAATACAACTCAACAATAAAAACCCTAATTTAAAAAATGAGCAAAGGGCTTGACATACACTTCTCCAATGATGATATAAAGAAGGCCAACAAGCACCTGGAAAGGTGCTGACGTGACAAATCACTAAGGAAATGCCAATCGGGACCATGATAAGGATGCCTCCCCTACCTCTCTTGCTTCCTCTCCTTACACGCCCCCTCCTTTCATACAACAGAAGGTCACAAATGTTTTTGAGGATGTGGACAAATTGGAACCCTTCAACACTGCTCCTAGAAATGTAAAATGGTGTGGCTGACATGGAAAACAGCATCATGGTTCCTTGTCAGGATTATAACATTTGGCAATTTCACATCTGCATACATATGAAAAAGTATCAAAAGCTTGGTTTCAAAGTTACTTCTACATTCAAGTTTATAATCAGCATTATTCATAACAGCCAATAGGCCAAAGAAACTCAAATGTTGACCAATGAAGGCATGGATAAACAAAATGTATTATACAAACAACAGAATATTATGAAACATGCTAACCATGTTTCAGCATGGCTAAACTTTCAAGACATTATGCCATGCGAAACAAGCCTAAAATACTTTGCTAAGTGATTTGATCATGAAAGACTGGATGATTCTATGCACAGGAAATACCAAGAACAGACAGATTCAGACAGACAGAAAATTGCATGGTGGTTTCCAAAGGCCAGAGATAGAAATGGGGAGCCAGTGTTTAATGGGTGTAATTTCAGTTTGGAAGACAAAGGTCTGGGGATGGATGGTGACGACGGCTACACGACAATGTGAATCTTTAATACACCGAACTGCATGCTTTCAGGTATTAAAATGCTAACATTTATGTTGTGTATTGTCAACTACAATTTAAATAAGAGCTATGAATAACCTGATTCTATCAAACGAAAGCCATAGGTACTTAGCATTAATGATGTTTCTACTGTTTACAGTGCAGTTAGCTTTCCTTTGGGTAGATCACTTAAAAATCCTAAGGGACACTTGGAAAAACCTAGCCTCAAGTGTACAAGAGAGAAAGAAGCCCTGTCTTTAATGGTGTGCTAACGTCACATTCACTTACCAAGGAATGTGATTTTCTTTCGTTGCCAAGACAGCAACAGTTGCTGTGGAAACCACACAAAAACAGGGATGCTTAACTGAAACAAACTCCACTCACCTGCACAAAGATGCCCTTGCTCTTATATTCCTCATGGAGGCACTGAGAGAAGAAATCTACAAAAGCCTAGAAGGGTGGTGGGAGTGAGAGAGAAAACACATAGATGACATCAATCCGCCTGATGCGTAGCCATGGAAACATAAAAATTAACCACTTAATACTACCATTTCTAATCATTTCTTTCATTTCAAATGCAGAAGAAACATTATAAAACGATCTCAGAACCTCAAGTGCTTTTTCTGCCACTAAATAATATTACATTACCAAATATTCAGACCAAATTTTGATTTAAATAGAAAAGGTTTTTCTTACTTCTTTTCCCCCAGAAAATTGTTTCCAAGAAAAAAAAAAAAAACTTTTACATTATATAACAAAGGCTTTCTTTCTACTTGCCACTCCACCAGAAACTCAGTATGAAATCTATTTTGCTGCTGTGAACAGCCAGCATCCCTCTGTGCTACGGGATGGCATGATTTGAGAAGTGAATGTGAGAGTCCATCTTCTGGTAGCATAACCAGGAACCTGTCTATAAACTGGAACGTGCCAGTTCTCAAACTGTGGACTCAGTGCCAGTCCTAATAACAATTCTGCACAGGTCCCAATTAGCAATCGTCTGTCTACAGAGAGCACACGGGACGCTGGGAGTGCAAGATGATTTTGAACATATAGCATCTTTTAAACATGTCCATCATACATTGCAGACATGAAGCAAGTAAGGGGCGAAGGGTGGGGCCACAGCCTGTCGGAAGATGGCAGTGAGTGGATTTCTCAAGCGAGAGAGCAGGTGTTGTGCTCTTTTCCTTCTCTGATGACTCTAGTCTGGCCATGTATTATAATTGACTTGTTTTCCCCTAAGGCTTGTTCAGTTTCAACTACTAATGCTCGTTTTTCCCTTAGAAGTGTATTCCACACCTTAATAAGATATCTGAAAATGAAGTTTTTGGCCCGCAGGCAGGAATCATATTTTAAATTATTATCCTAGCCATAATGTGAGAAAGTGAACGGCAATGTTATATGTAACCATGGCATCTTATAGAAAAGGTCTGGTGAAGTCCTTTCACACCTAGAAGTGACAGTGAGTATCTGTGAGTTCTGCTCTCATTCTCTATCTGCTGAGCACATGCACGGCGCCAGCTGGAACGCTTTTATGCTGTGTGAGGCTGACTTGGCCTGTGCTGTCAGCTCACCCACCCTGGACACATGAGTATCTCATGCTAATCAACTGGGCAAAATGGCTTAAGTTAGGCCTCTAAGTAGTACCTTTAGAAATCAGTAAACTGATGGGGGAAAAATAAAAAGTTTCAATGATGGTAGCATCCCAGTTCCCTGTTTGCAAGTCTAAGCCCATCACAGTGTCTCCAGATGGGATTCCCCAGAACCTGGGGGTGTTTTCCATCCCTTCTTAGTCCACTGGAAAACTGCCACACACACACTATGAAGAAAGTTAAATCTACATTAACTGTTCAGACTGAAAATCATTCTGTCTGCTACTGACAACTCATTGCGGTTTGTTCACCTTGGTTGCAGAGTAGATGGTCAGCAGCGGGACGGGCAGCATGCCACTGGCGGAGGAGATGTTCACGATGACCCCTTTAGATCTAAAGTTTTAAATACAGCAAGCAGAGTGAAGCAAAATATACGCTGTTTGTGAATTATATACACAGAAACAAGAACAAGCTGCGTGTCTTAACACATTTCTCCCTGCCTTTCCTGAGTGTGTGGTATGTCTGGTCAGTGAATGAAGCATAATTCAATGAACTAAAAATAGATCTTTGCGATGAGCTCACTGCCAACGTTAGTAATCCAGGTGGAAGCATCTGCTCTCCAGCCTCCTCTGCTCGTGGTGGCCACAGCATTAGGAATTCTCGCCTACCTGATTAGGAATCCAGTTATGTGGTCCAGCGCTGGCCTAGTCAGTGCAAGGCACTAGGTTCAATTGCAGCACAGCAAAAACCAACACCCCCACAGAACCTTTCCCATTCCCTAAATACCTTACTTACACCTTGTCCTGAGCCATCCTTACTGGGCCTTGCTGGACTAACCATCAAGTCTTCCTCTCAAATCCATGGTTCACCAAGATGCCCATTTCTTCCCTACCTCCCTTCCTTTCTAGGCATAAAACACTTTTCCCTCTCAATAAACTCATGAACTTGTAGACATCAAAGCACATTTCTCCTCACACACAAAGAGGTGTTTCATAGAACTTTCTGGCAACAAGTCACTGCCTTTACACTTTCCCTGGGTTGTAAATACTTGTGTACCAAAGAACTGACTTCAAAATTATGTGACTCTGCTCTTTATTAGACAGTACTTTGTGGTCAAAAGCAAACATTTTCTTTCCTGTAACTCTTAGAGCCTACTGAAAATTAGAGTGAGGAAGTTACCAGGAATTTATACTTCTAAAATAAATGACAATTGGATTGCAAAAAGCAGTGCTGTAAAGACCCTGATTGTCAGAGACAAGATGATTTTGGAAATAACAGAATTAATCACCGTGTCTTCCTCTCAAAGCCATGCCTCTTGAAGGTGCATTTTGATTGCTTCTTTCCTTCCTCCCTTCCCTTTCTCCCTCCCTCCTTCCTCTTCTCTCCCTCTCTTTTCCATCTTCTCTCTTTTATTTTTATTTACAGCGGCAGGGATGGGGCCCGGAGCCTCGTGCATGCTAGAGGAAGACCAACTTACACTCAGTTAATCCTTTTCAGCTACTGAAATGTGATCCTGCCTATCTCCTGACCCCTCCGTAAGTTTCCTCTCCCCTGTCATAGCTTGTCTTCTCATTGGTTGTCAGGATCTACTTCTCTTGAATCCTGTTTTTCACTATAAAGAAGGGTGAGGGGAGTCTAGGACCTTTTATGCAAAATAGCAGAGAAAACATGACTAAATGGAATCTAAATTATTTTAGACATAAATCTGTAAAGAACTAATCCCCAAAGGTCACTGTTCCATCTGCCAGCCTTCAGGCAAGATGCCACTGAAGCCATCAAGGGGAGTCTGGGTCCTGGGTATCACATGAGTCACTGGAAACCAAGGTACTGGGGCTTGTTGTTGTTGTTTTAAACAGGAGTTCTTACAAGTAATACATTTTTCTAGGCAGCTAAATCCATTAAAATCTTGGTGATAAAAATAAAATTTCAAATAAAAAATATTGTCTTTAAAGATGGAAGTTGCTAGTGTGTTACATCAGTCTGTTTTTTGCTTTCGTGCACCTAAAAATAGAAAAGCACCTTGTGCTTTTAAATTTGCATCAGGAGTTAGAACCCAGCCTTTCAAAATGAAAATCAGTGAATTATCAATGATTTCATTTTCTGTATGTGAGAAATTTCTTTGATGAAAATGGAACAAAACCCACTTCTGTTACAAACAAAGATTATTCCTTTGATAAAAATGGAATAAAACTCATTTTGTACATTATCATTTTAGGGTGATGAAAATATTCCCAACACAGGCAGTGATAAAGGTTACACTGCTCTGTGACTATGCTGAAAGCCTTTAAATAGCATGTAACTTATTTGGAAAACATAGCAATAAGTCTGTAAACTTTTGTATCAGAATATGTTGTCTTTAAGCTGGGTCAGACTTCAATCAGGTGGAAGCCCAGAGAGCTATGGCACTTTGCAAAACAACATGCTTTCTAGACGTAACCCGAGTCCTGACAAGCCCACTAGCTTCCTATGCCTTGGGAATACCTGGCTGGAGGTGGGGGCTTTCATGTCAGCTGCTGTATCTCAGCGCACACGGTGTGAGCACAGGAAGGGCTGGTGTGGAGCGGACATGGGCGCAGCTTTGCACTCAAGCTCCACCTTCCATTATGCTCCGATTGCCTGGGCGGCGTGTGCACCCTTGAGCCAAAGTTAGGGTTTTTTTTTATTTCATTACTCACAAATGAAATATAAAGTCTTTAAAGGCTAAAATTTAATGCTGTTGAATACTTAAAAAAAATTAAACCTGGAACTCATCAAACAGGCTCTTAAAACTTAACTCACCAGAGCCATGATTTCAACAGAGAAAAGTCATTTAAAGATAATAAAAGCTACTTTCCCCTTATATAAAATATTATCAATAATCTGATGTCACCTGATTGAAAGTTTCTAGGGGAGCAGAGGTATTTGAGGGAATGAGATCAGAGTTTTAGGGTACTTCAAACAAAGTCTTTGCACTCTACAATGAACTGAAATACATTTAAGCACATTGGAAGCACGTGTAAAATGAGGAGGTACTGGGCTGGGTGAACGCATACACAGCAGTGATTGCTGTGCCCAGATGACAGCAGAGAGCCCACCTATTTATCTATCGAAAATCTGCTCACCCACCCCAGACATAAAATCTCTCTCCAAGGAGAAAAATACTCAACTTGGTTTTGTCCAAATCACAAATAGCATGTTGGTATGGCCTATCTAAATCCCTTAAGTATACATCTCTTCTTTAAGTAGCAATGGGGGGGGGAGGAGTATGTTTTCCACCGACAGGCAGAAGACTCATCTCCACAATCGACTACTCTGCCTAGCTTTAATCCTCCATCTAAGCAAAATTAGTGACGTCAAAGCAGTTTCCATGGTACAGCCAGGCCCATGACAACTCTGTTCTATCAGGCAGGGCAAAATGGGCTATGCTTAATTGCACACAGAAGCAAACATAAAACCAAACTGGTTAATCTCTCATTTTCTGGAGACTCGGGAACAATTCTGAGACTGGAAGCACATAAGAATTGTAGCTGAAGTTCTGCCGTGAGGATTCGTGTTGCTCAGACCCCCCACATTTCCTAGCTGGCTATAACAAACATCCAAACAAACACATCCAGCAGGGTCTTCTGTGATGCAACATTGCTAATTCATCACGCTGCTTACTTGCTACCCACCATCGGGTGGTGTCTTGGGGTATGAATTATTGAGGATCTACTAAAACTAAAATGCTGAAAACTGGCAAGGAAGCACCTTTCCACATAAACATTCACTTCCTTCACCCCACGGGGCGATCATTAAACGTGTTCAACCCAGTGAAACTCAGTACCCTACATTAGATTCCTCAAAGCTGCGCTCGCCAGAATTCCCTGCGCTGCTACGATTCCCAGAAGACCCTGATGAAAAAGGCCGCCAAGCGTCTGTTCTGTGACCGCCCCGCCGTTCTGTTGCCCTTGCGGCCTCTCTGTCCTTGCCTCTTCCCTTCTGAAATAAGTCACTGGCTCCTGCCTGCTCGTGACACCTGTCCTGTCCCCCTGCAGGTGAGAAGAGAAGGGCGGGGAAGCCTCGGTGCTACTGGTGCTGCCGGAGTGGACAGCTGGCTGGATGGGAGTCTGAGGACAAGGGCGAATGGGGAAGAGAGTCCCTCTGACTCTACATCTCCATTTCACAGCAGAGACAGAAGGGTACTTTCTCAGGGTCAGTATACAGTCTCCCGAGCTTAAATGGAAAACTGAAATTGGTATAGGCAGTTTTCTAAGAGACTCTTGAGAACACAGAAAACGTATCAAAGTAGAGTTCTATGCCTGAAGAGAATTGTGGAACGAAGGGTCAGGTATATAATTAGAATCAACAATCCAAATGCTTAGATTATATAAATAGTGCTTTGTTGAAGAAAGTTTGCAAACATTTAGCACATGAAGGAGAATTGCCTGCCCTAACACACCATAACATGTCATAATTTTACCTTAAGCAATACAATAGGAAAGAAGCTATTTTTAGCTTTTCCATGGTTGTTATGGCAACCATCTCCTGGCTCCAGCTGTACACAATGTTTATAATTCTAGGGAAGTAGCAAGAGCAAGTTTCCTCTGTAATGTGATTGTGCATTTTCTACTCGTATGGTAATAATACCTCTGTCTGATTATCAATTCTTGCTCAGTGAGGATGGTTCATTGGCTCTAGGCTACAGTTCTGGAGGGTTGGAAAACACATCGGACAGAACCGGAGAAAAAGAGGGGAAGCAAACAGACACCAAACAAGCCAATCACAGAAAGATCCTTTCTAAAGGACGTTGCTGTTACTCAATGAAAACAGCAACCCTATGGAAACCACTATAGAAAAAAGCCACTTTGGAGTGAAGTGCAGTGAGAGCAGTAATTTGGGATGAAGTGTAGTGTGGACCATAACGAAGCTACTTATACTGGGTAATAAGACCTCTATCACACAGTCAGTTCGCCTGGAACACAGCTAATTTTTGCTTCCCTTGCAGTAAGTTGCAGTCCGTGGTTGGGTTCTGGACAATAGAACCAGACAGAAGTGATACTTGCTCCTTCTAGAGTTGGGCAATGAAGCTTCCCCTGAAATCATTGTGATTTGCTTCCTTCATCCTCTAGCTGAATGGAGAACTCTAAAACCTTAAAGCCTGAAAGAGCTCACAGGTAGAAGAGGCCGTGACTCCTAATGATTAGTAGAGATGTAAGGAAAAAGCATTTTTATCATGTAAAGCCATGTTAGGCTGTTACTGCCGTCAGTCTACCTTGATTAACACATGTAGCAACTCCTAGCATTCAAGTAGATTCAGATGTTCCCACTCCTAACAAAGGTACTGGTTCATGAAATGCACACATGCCTTTCATTATCTTCAGGAAGCACAAAGCCCCGGGAACTAGGTTTTCTACAGCTTCCAATGGCTCTACTTTGGATAATTTCTTATTGTCACTCTGAAATCAACTTGACTTCTTAAAGGAAAGGCTGCAACTCATCTTTTGAATTCTGCAAGAGAAACTTTGCTTAATGAATGGACGAGTCTTTTCTTCATGCTGTTCATTTACAGCTGAGGTGTCAACAGTATGGCCTCCAGGTCTGCAGGGATGCAGTGAGACTAGGAGCCTTTGCCTTGGCGTCGCTAGCTGTGCCACCAGCACTGTCCTCCTGGGCCTCTACTTCACTGACTTTTCTTCTAGTTGGCTGGACATGTTCTGATCATGTCCCTCCCACCCCCACCCCCAGCACGCGTGGAAACACCAGAGGACGGCATCTTGCTCGTGACCGTCCGCTGACTCCAGCTTGGCCATGGTGTTCCCGGGAAGATCCCAGGAACTCTAGCCACCCCCTCAGACGAGCAGGCAATTGAGTTAGTGGGGGTGACTCAGGCTGGCTTTTTAATCCTGATCTAAAGGAACCACCACAACCCCGAAGAGGGAAATAAAAAAAGTCGAGTGGAAAAGGCCTCCACCATGACTCATGCTCCACCGAGCCTCTTCTGGCGCTAAGACACAGCTAGGTTCATTAGTCATTTAGTGAAATTCTCAAAGAAAGGCTTCTCCCTATAAATAACAATGCGCTCTGCGGTCAGTCAGCTGTGAGCTCGTGACTCACCTTTCCACCATGCCGGGCAGCACCAATTGTGTCACCTGCAGAAGAGAAAACAAAACATTGGTGAGCCGAGGACACAGGCCATGGCAGAGCGCAGACCCCACCACGGAGGAGCAGGAATCTCCAAAACGCCCTACAGTCAGAAGTATATTTTACAAACCCGGTATAATTTCACTGTACATGAAACGGAAGGAGATGAAGTTATGAGCTAACACTCAGTGAAATTGGCTAAAATTAGCCTTGTCTAAAAAATGAGGTTGGCACAGACATCTTCAAACCATACAAGATTTACAACAAAATGGACATCTCCCAAAATGCTTTCTCAGAAACGTATGTGTTATCACTTGTAACAGTATCTTACCTCCCAAGATTCCCATGTTTTCTGATCTCCAGAGCTAAATCTTTGATCAGAAAAGGGCTTTAGGTACGAGAGTGCTATAAAGCAACATGTTGGCAAATGTTAAGTGTGTTTCTTGTACTGGACCAGCTTTCTGTGATTAAGATTCATCCTAAAGATGAAGGTTATCTGTGATCTTCAGTGACCAAAAATGAAAAGTGACACCTGCAGTTTTCAAATAATTGGACGACTACACAATGCTGAGGAAAGCCACTGCTAAACTCTGCTTTGAGGTATATTTACTAAAAAAGTTTGTAGTGCAATGGCTGAGTCACGATTATGTCATAAGCTCGGAAGTAGAAAACAAGCCCTGACTCAGGTTGTATGAATTCTCTAAGAAACAAGTGAAGTCGAAATGTTTAACAAGCACAGGAATTTTAAACCTTTTATGTCCAATAGTATTGCACATCAATTAAGATTCATATATCTTTTTTAAAATATGTGTGTGTGTGTGTGTGTGTGTGTGTGTGTGTGTGTGTGTGTGTAAGGGGTCTGTGTGTGCCTATGGAGGCCCAAGGGTGACTTGAGGAATGATCCTGGATTGCTTCTACCTCCTATTTGCTTTGCTCTGGAGTTTCCTAGGCTCTGCCTTTCATGGCCAGAAGTATAGACCGCTGCCATTTCACCCAGTGTTTTTACATGAGATCTGGGATCTGAACTCAGGATTTTTCTGCTTGGGAGGCAGAGTCTTAACCCTTGAGCCATCTCTCCAGCTCCAAGATCCATATATTTTGGTAAAAGAACTCTTTTCATACATTCTCAAGGAAAGGTCATCAAAACTACACAGTGGACTGTGCAACCTAGAGGTCAACTCTGGAGCTGTCCCAAGCGTCCATCAGTGGCAACATGAGTTTGAGCGACACTGTGACATGAAAAAGGACTGGCATCGACCCCAAAACAAAGTTGTGTCTTCAGAGCACGGGGGAATCAAAAATGGAGAAACTGTAAGGGCAAGTTTGGGCAAAACATCCTGCATCTCCTTTCTTTTTACAGACTGGTCTGTTTTCTGAGAAACTCGTTTTTACGAACGAGTGCCTGCCAACTGTTCTGCAGCACTCACTCTTTCCCTAGTAGACTACAACTGAAGCACTGAACGTATTATCTTTCCTGCCCTCAGTGACTCCCGTAAAAAACATGGCTTCTATGGCTTCTCTTGCAGTCACCTATGACCAATGGCTACCTTCTATCCCATAATATGTGACGAGAAATAGTAGATGCACCTTCTCCGTCACGTCCTTAAAAGGGGAAAACGGTTTATCTTCTCCATCATCTTTCTTCTTCTTGGTATGCAGGATGTGGATATGAAGAAAGGAGCAAGTCAGTCAGTGCTAACATGGTGGGGTAATGGGGTAAACATGGCAGGATCCCTAGTGATAGTGGGGCTACTGTGCAAAACCTGACAATCTACGCAACTCTGAACCTGAGAAACACATAAAATTCTATTTGTCTAAGCCACTAACGCACCGTTATAGAAACTACATAATCTTCTTTGTTTTGCAGTGTTCAGGATATGCTAAGCAGATACTTTAGTACTGATCTATAGCTAGCCCCTTAACTAATATTCTAAATAATACATACCATTTATGTTGATAAAGACTGACAGATGTTTACATTTTAAGAAAAAAGAAAAAAGTAGTCCCCAAGGCGATAGGCTAAATATTTTACAGCTTTTTTAAAATTAATTTTTCTACTTTTACAAGCATATTGAATATTCATCCAGCTTTATTTTACAGCTTTTAAAACACAGTCCCATCTCTTCAGTTTTCTAGCTCTGCTGACCTAATTCAACATGTACCTACTGGGCTTCAAACCAAATTCAACGGATTGACTTCAACAGATAAAGCCACCTTCCCTTTCCTCCTCAGATTAAAGCATTTTCAAGTGATGTATTTCCTAACACTTGTCTTCAGACGCACATAGAGACTGTTTACCACATGACTGCTGAATGTTTAAGGCAACTGTAGTTAGCAGGCTATACAGTATTAATCCCAGCCTTTCTCACTATGATGGTGCAGCAGTTTCTCTGCATTGATGCTGATAAATTCACGGCCAAAGGGCTTAGGGGAACAAGGGGCTTTATTCTCTCTTACCATAGCCTGGCTACTGCTGCTTGTCCAGTTTGGCAGGAGAGCCCGCACCAAGGGCTGAGGGAACTGGCCACACCATATCCAAAGAGAGGGCTCGCCAGACCAACTTGTCTGGCCAAGTATACAGAAGGTTGACGACTTCCTTAACCAGCTCTTTCTATCTTATCTCCATCTCACCTGCCTACAAATTATTCTGCCCACCCTGGACTGGGCCTCTCCATCAATCTGACAGTCTCCTGCAGGTTTTCTTGGGCTTAACTCAACCTCTAATTCTTTACAGATCTCAAGCCTTCTTCCACTGTCAAGTTGACACTTGTATCTTAACTACATCAGGTGGGGAAACCCGAGCTAAATCCTTCTCTTCTCTACAGTGCTAATGTGTTATACGAAGATGCCATTACATTATACACTGTTATATTCTTCATCTCAATGAAACAATACAAGCTGACATAGATCAGAACACACCTCTGAAGGGACCTGGGTCCTCACATCACCCTGCATCACCACTACGTGGCATATCTGGCCCTACACCTTTAAGCATGGTGTACCCCAGAGTATTTATAGCCAAAACAATGGCACGTACCGAGGTCATCTAGTTCAACTCATCACACAGAAGCTTCTGGACAGTTCTATCAACTATCAGTATTTTAAATTATTTCATTTGGACCACCAGTGTAATAGGGGCATGAGCACCAAGGAGACAACCAACAGCTTTCTGACTGGGCTCAAGACTTGCTTGTCAGAATGGTCCCCATCCCTGTTACTATAAACTAGAACAAAAACCTAAAAAAAGGGAAAGAAATACATCAGTAGGGAAGACAACCAATAAACCTATACGTAGGAAGACAGTATAACAAACTGCTCCGTAGGCAGGTGTTGTTATACTCACAGAATGGGATTTCACAGTGGAAACCTCTGGGTCTAAAGCTGGATGAGTGAAAGGAAATGCACATACCAGTGGGATGGCCTGAAGAAAGGTAACTTGTTACACTACAGAGGCCTGAACCCCCACAGGAGTAGACAAGCCAGAGTGAACCCTAAAGTCCATAGAAGCATACAGGTGGAAGAGTGGGATGGAATGGTGAAGGAAAGGGAGGGAGGAGGAAGGGAGGGAAGCTGGATGATACTTAATATGTTGTCAAAGTAGAAAAATTAATTAAGAAAACGTAAAATAAAATATTTCATTTGGGATCTTTTTGGGATAGAAGACTTATTCTAAGATTACTGTAACATTGATTAAAAAAAAACTCTGTAAGTTTACAAAAAAACCCCACAAAACCTCAGCGGAGTTCTATGACTAGTTATTATTCCATAGGTTTTAAAGATATAGGTTTTATTATTCCATAGGTTTTAAAGACATAGGTTTAATTATATGGATATGAATTAAGGAACCAAAATCACAGTGTATTTGATGCTACTTTAATGACTTGGGTATACTCTAAATGCTTTGTGAACATCAGCTTAGAGCCCAGGGCCGGGATGCACCCGAGAGTCATTCAGATGAGGCTACACCACCAGGGTAGGCGGTGAGAACTCAGGACCCTCGGAGAGAACAGCTATGCAAACAGCATGATGAGATACTCCTCTGAACAGACAGAGGGCACTCGAGCTCGGTTTCACCTGGCTATCATTTACAGATGTTTTGGTTAAATTATAAAAGAATAAGTAAGAGATCACTAGGCAGAAGAGAATTTCAGAAGGGACAGAGTGCAAAAAAGCAAATGTGAATGAATTAAACATATAAAGCAAAAGATACCTGCATTGTGTTAGCTATGTCACACAATTTGCCTTTGTGTAAGATGCCAGGAACAGTTTCTCATATGAGCAAAACAGATGTGCTATGCAGGATTTCATTGCAACGGGTAGATTGTATACATCCTCAATGTGCCTAACAACGGTTTTTAGTCAGCACATTTCATCAGAGACCATAATGCTTAGCTACTGCATTAGAAACAGGTTCTGTGAGAGTTTTGAAAAAAGCTATTATTTAATTTCCCAAAGCCCTGAGATCACCAGAAACAGAATAAGGAAGATGAGGGAGAAGACTGGTAATAACTGCCCTTACAGGTATCAGTAAGCAAGCATGCATCTAGCGTGCCACTTACAGTAAGGAAATGAGATTGGTTAATTGTGAAGTAGCAGCCCAGAAGGGGTGGCTAGAGCTAGTGCTAGTGGACGAGCACAATTGGCACCAATTCTTCTGGAGAATTACCAGGTAACTCCAATAAGAACTAAACCTTTGTTTGAAACATGGGGAGGGGGGATTCCTTTACACTATGCCATATATTTAAATATTTCTGCTTTGAGTGGCAAAAATTATCCCAAAAATGATCATGGGAAGAATGAAATTTCTCAAGTTAGAATCACTCTTGCAATATTGTATCAGTAGCATGTTAAGCATTAAACTATTTAATTTAATTTTTTGATGTCCTTGTGCATTGACATAACTGAAATATACTCTTCATCTATGTGAATTAGCTTTACCTGAGGGAAGAAGCCTGTTACACAATGGCAAACGCTTGCTGCCAGCTCCTGACCAAATGGCCCACCATGAAGCAGGACCTTCTCAGGTAAAAAAGATCGCTCAGTGCCATCTCCTTTCAATTCTGACCCTAATTTAATTTTCTTTGCCATAAAATGGAATATCATTAAAAATTGTCATAACCCTGACAAACCTGAGAAAAGTTAACTTGAGACCTTCATGCTTTTATAAAAATAATCAAAGCTTTCCTCTACACTGAAATTGTCTTTCCTGATAGTCAGGCTACATCATAAAGTCAATTTCAAGTCTTCTTTGGCTTTGGGAATATGTGTAAAAATGGTTCTTATATCCAACACATCAATAGACAGACTTCAGAAAATTCATGATAAATCTCTTAAACATCAAGTTTTACATAGTCTTTATAACTAAGTTATTGAAAATCTCATTTTACTTTACATGCATCAAATGGTGTCCCAACATCTGGATGTACCAGTGCGCCAAGCAGCACTGAGAAATCTCACTATGTATCTGAACTCCGTTTCACAGTGCACAAGCTGTTTCTGGAGTTAATTCAATATGCTAATTTTAGGCCATCTGTAGGTGATAATTGCTGTAGCAGGAAATTTTTTTGTTTCTCTTTACATATTCCTCAACTAATGTTATCATAACTTGTGAGTTCAGTGGTTAAGACTATAGGACAAGTAGTAATAAACACGACTTCTATTCTTGTTTTCTTCCATATTGAGATGGTCTCCATAAATGCATGGTAAGCTATTCTAATTCAATTTTTCCCAGGTAGGTAAAAGTTGCTGCAACAGCACTTCTACCACATTTAAGAACTTCAAATCATTGAAGGAAAAATGTGTGTGTTGTGTGTGTGTGTGTGTGTGTATTTCAATGGCAGATTCATTAATTTTCACAACAACAAGAACAAAAGAATAGACACCTAAAATCTAAAAGGGAACAAAGTAATGCATGATTTTATCACTTTTAGAGATAGTATCACTTTATAAGCAAGCTGGCCTTAAAATTTACAAATATACAAAGATAAATTAATGACTTTGTGGCAGTTAAATCTAGAGTTTCTTGGGAGAAAGACACATTTCAAAAGTGAAATATTTACCCATTTGTATTGATACAACTATGTATATTCTGGCTGAGAAATAAATGTTCACTATCCTCATACGAAACCACAATCGGTCTTATTAAATCATTTAGTTGAGACACATGACTCTATAAAAATAAATGGGCTAACCTACAAAATCCTTCAGAGTGCTATATTAAAATGTAACCATCTGTGGCTAGGTTACACACCACTTATTTTCTTTGCTCATAGATCTTTCAAATATTTTTGGCAACACTCTTGCTTTGCTTTTACAATTAGTAAAGCCCCCACAATCTCATTTCTTTAAAAATCCAAATATGAATAATTTTTCCCTCTTTTATTTGTGTAGCAGCAATTAATACTGCATAGAAGGAACTTAAATACCTGGAAGCCAATCTATATTCTCCCATTATTTGGCATGAAAATTGATATAATAGAAATTATATTATGTAATTTCTGGCATTTGGTCATATCTTCAGAGAGAAAAAGAAAAAAAAAAAAAACAAATGAAAAGATTACATTAAATTCAAAGACTCGGGTCTGGCCATTTAGACCTTACAGCACTTGGAAGGTTGAGGCAGAAGGAGCATGATTTTGAAGCTCGACTGAAGCTCGACAAAGTGCAGTAGGGGCCAGACTGGGCTACATAAAAGACCCTGTCTTGAGAAGATAATCAAGGGGCCAGCAAGATGGTTCAGCCAGTACAGGTGACTGTGTGCAAACTTAGCAACCTGAACCTGGTGTTCTAGACACACGAAGCCCCCAGGGTAGAAGAGAACCGATTTCTAAACATTGTCCTCTGACCTCCACAAGGACATGGTGGTGCACAAATGTCTGCTCTATCTTTCTCACTTCAAATAAATAAAATACAGAAAAAAACTTTTTTTTTTTTTTAGGAAAAACTTTTTAAAAGGAAAATGAGCAATAAATCAAGACACTAATAAATTCTGTATGATTCTTTATGTGGCTAAGGAATAAAGCATAATGACTTGCTTATCCCCATGAATTCTGGCTATCTGAACAATTCAGGACACTACAAATAGCCCCTTTGCTCACTGCTGCCTTAACTCTACCTCTATTAAAACCTGCTTACAACAAGACCTGCGTTTAAGCAACTGAAAATAAACGCTGAAATTCAATAGTAGAATGCATTTTCAGCTGAAATAATTAATTTTTTAAAATCATAGTGCAATTGTGGAAAGCAGTGTTAACAACATTACGCAACACCTGTTTGAGGAGAAATTAAATGGTAACCTTATTGAAAGCCATTCTAGAACACCGCAGCACACACTTCCTTTGCAAACTGTATAATCTGAGCTCTGTGGAGGTGAGAAAACAAGAACGGGACTTAATGAGAAATTCTCAGAATCTCACCTGTATGCTAACAGAGCACTTGCTGCACAGGGGGCGAAAGGCTTAATGAGAACAAGTTTTTAGAGTGCTTGAAATCTCCAAGTTATTATTTAAGTTTTTTCCTTTTATTGATGCTTAATTCTTTGGGGGAAATTAAAAGTTCTCCTCATCTAAAATGTTACCCTATGCCATAAGAAACCCCTAGCTTTTATGTATCTAGTAATTTTAGTTTGATCTACATTAACATAAGGGAAAAAACCTTTCTAGAACAGAGGGCAGTTTACTAATTAATCATGATGACTCTAAAACTCTGACTTATAAACTCTAAACAAAAATTATAGAACAGAATGGCCATGGCATTTTTCCAGGTTTTACATGTTAGAGAATGGTAAGTGCTTCTTTTACTTAAATTTCTTTTCCCCAGTCTGGAGAGATGGCTCAGGGGTTAAGTCTGCCTCAAAAGCAGAAGATCCTGAGTTTGGATCCTAAGTCCCACATAAAAACACCAGGCAGAAATGCAGGAATTCTGTCCCTGGTGAGAGGAGCCTAGGAAATCCCAGAGCAAAGGAGGTAGAAGCAATCCAGAATGATTCCCAAAGTCACGCTTGGTCCTCCACAGGGACACATGTGCCCCCTCCCTCCACACACAAAATGAATTTTTTAAAAAATTATTTTCCCCAAATGAGGAAATGTCTCAGAAGTTATAGATATTAGCAGAAAAAGATCCCTAAAGTTCTTAAAGATACTTTTATATTCTCACCCATATATAAGGCATTTTTCCTGAGAGTTAGGTTCTCTTTGGACTGAAAAGAATCTTAAAAATCAATCTACAAGGGTTCCTTTGTTTTTGAAAGATGAAAAAAATCTGAAAAGTATTGAAATGTAGTTTGGGAAATCCATGATTTTGTATTAGGCAGAGGTAACTTCTTACTATATGTCCCAAAGGACTAAAGCACCCAATAATTTGAAGAAAACAATAAACAGGAGCAGAATGACACAGGTTTTAAGACATATTAAGAGTCTGAAGAGGCACTTGAGATATCCTCATCCAGAAAAATATCGGGTCAGGAGTCAGTGGAGAGGGACATATTTTTTCATGATTACTTATTTCCTAATGTTGCTAACTTAAGTTTTGTGAGAATACCAGCATATATTCCTAGCAAAACTCCTAAATTAATACAATTAGACTGATGAACAAAAACTGTTCATAAAGAATCTCCAAATTAACACGGGGCTCCCCCTACTGGCAATGCGTCACCTGCCAAGTCAATGCTCTAAGAAAAGGCTTCTGGGATGTCCAAACATTTCCCTTCTCCATGTGAGCATCTCTGGCACTGGGCACTTCTGGTGAGTGCCTGATACTGACATGGTGGCTCAGAAGGGGGAAAAAGCTTTTCAAAAATGTGCAATGAGGGGCTGGAGAGATGGTTCAGGATTTAAGACTCTGTCTCTCAAGCAGAAGGTCCTGAGTTCGAATCCCAAGTCCTACATAAAAAGGCCAGGTAGAAATGGTGGCAGCCTGCACTTCCGGCCCTGGTGGATGGAGCCTGGGAAATCCCAGAGTGAAGAAAAGAGGAGGTAGAAGTAAACAAGGATGATTCCCAAAGTCGCCCTTAGTACTCCACAGGGACATACAATCCCCTCTGACTCTCTCTCTCTCTCTCTCTCTCTCTCTCTCTCTCTCTCTCTCTCACACACACACACACACACACACACACACACACACACACACACACACACAAATAAATATGCAGTGAGAGTCTTGGGGGCAGTAGGCGATTCAGGCAATATCATCTGGACAATACTGGAAAAGAGCAATGGTTTATCAAGAGCAATGGTTTATCACATCTTGGAGTCCTGCTTTGATTTTGGAGTTACAAGAATGGGAAGATGGTCTGAATGTTGTGTCCCCATAGAGTTCACAGATAGAAACTCTACGTGGTAGGTACAGGGTAGGTATTTTGGGAACTGACTTCATGTATTATGTGGGTCTTATCACCAAGTGGGGAACAGCAAGAAGGGGCCACCTGTGAGGAAGGTCCCCCAACACCCACTACATCTGTTGACACCTTAATTTTAAACTTCCCATCCTCCAGATCTGTAAGAAATACATCTTGGTTCTGTCTACCTGGTCTAGTCTCAGGTTTTTGCTGTAGTGGTTCCTGGTTATATACAGCAGCCCAAATGGATCAAGAGAGAAGGACTGACCTAGCAAAGCCACTCCACCCCCCACTAACCAGTTGCTCAGTTTAAGAAGACAGACCTGGAGGGGAACTCAAATCCAAATGCCTGAAGAGGCCAGGTGGGCAATGTAAAGGCTAAGCTAGACCACACAGAGGGACTAATGAGGAGTTCTTGGGCCTGGAGAGGCAGGTCTAAATGCTGAGCCTATCTGCTGGCCTTTGTGGTCTTATAGCAGTCTAGATCTGTGTTCCTTGATTTGCAGATTTCCCCCAAAAGAAGCGAGAATGCAGGGTATGACACTTTCTGCTTTTGAAAACCAGGCCGGCCAAAATGTGTTGGTCGGCCAAATGCAGCCACAGAGCATTGGTTTGTAATCTCTGACCTGGGATCAGACAGAGAACTCATGTTTGGGCCATTTTGCTTGTAGCAAATACAAAAATTATGAAATTAACAGTTTATTTCAATGGAAACATCAACTAATACACATTCAACACTCTAGGGCTACATACAATCAGTGTGATCCTTGCCTTGGCTTTTAAATGCATCCATTTATTTCTATAGAACACATCAAGTGCACACCTGCTTAGGATACAAGAACAGACAGACACGGGGGAGCACCGATAAGAACTGCATGGTGAAGGGAAGACATGCACTGAGCGGTGGGCCCCCGAGGCTAAGACCTAACGTAGTCGGAGGGCACAGGGGGCCTTGCTATCTTCCACTCCTCCCCTAATAAGACATGGTTTCAAGTCTTACACTGGCTGACTATCTAATAAAAGAACTAAATTATTACCCTCTGCTTGAGGCTGTTCCTTTCCAACCCCCAATAAAGCAAATGCCAAAACACAAGGTATTAAACACTAAGTAGAGGTTGTTCACAAATTTTATTAGGCGTTACACAACCCTGCCCATTTTCTTCTCTAAGAAAGGTAATAAAGAAGGTTGAAACACTGCTCTGTCAGAAAGGGAGCCCAGAAGTTTCCAAAGGAGTTCAGGTGACGGACGGTTACTCCGCAGCTTCCACCTTCCTGACCAAGCCCAGCAGTGTTTCCGGCCAGCATCACCAGAAGGAACAGGTTTGCCTCCCTCATGCAGGGGCTACAGGCAGTTCCCATAATACCCTACGGACAGTGCTCATCTTGAAAAGGAGTGCCACTGTTTCTGAGGGTTCTAAGATGATGATGAACAGAATCAAGGCACAGGTATAGTTCTGAGGAGGAGGAGAAGGACCCCCAGCTGGCAGACTTTAAACAAGCGGTTTTAAATCAGAAACAAACAGCACAAAGGCGGCCTTGTCTGGACTGCTATGGAAGTCCGGAAACAGACTCTCTGCCTCTGTGGCCTGTGCCCCTCTCCCACTTCCCACCGTTGTCTTTGCAGTGACCAACAGCAGTTCACTGCTGCCTCCGCACTCTGTTCTGGGGTGGAACACCCTCCATGCATAAAACTGCAACTATGTTAGCAGAATGGCTCAACGCCCTGAGCTCAGCTGTCTTTCTCCACCGTTCTTCAAGAAAAGGAGGCTCACATGGGTTCAATCACAGGGCAGCAGCAGACACAGAAGGGAATGAGGCCCTTCTGGAAGGACTTCTACTACTGAACTGCCGTAAAGGAAACAAGACTAAATACATGCATTCCTGAAGGACTTCAGGACAATGGAAAAGCAGGCAACAGGGCTTCAAAATGTCTGTGGTGAAGGGAATGACTAATGAAGTGAACTACAGGCAGAGAAAGGAAAAAGTTCCAAGTCACTGTGGAGCAATCAGAGAAGGCCGGGAGCTGGGCGCCTCTAGAACTGTTCCTGACTAGCAGAGAGGATCTGTCGGCACCGGTCGGAACCGCTGTTCCGGGAAACGTTCCTCCAGTGTTCCTCTGGGTCCTTCCTGTGTCTAGTAGTGACCCGAGGCTCCTTTGATCTAGGAGTATTTTACTTTAGTCATTCCTCTATTGGATTGTGGGGCTCATGATTTTTATCATCACCCGACCTACTCGCACAGAGCAGTGTGTGGCCCTAAAGGGACATAAAGCTGGTCCATTCAGCATTCATGAGGCACCCCACCTCCAACTAGAAGACATGAACCCAAAGTCATAGGGCAAGCTGATATACTTCTCATTCCCTACCATATTTTTGGTGAAGACATAAAATATAAATGGTGGGGAGGAACTGTTCTCCTTCCTGTATAACTTAACCTGCTTGCTGGGGCTTGGGCTGCAGCCATCCATGCCCTGGATCCCCTTACATGCTTACTGAAAATGTGGCTCTGACCCTGGCAACAAAATACAGTTAGTTAAAGTGCAAGAGGTGTAAGTCATTGAATACCTTATGGGGTAACTAACAGCAGTACTAGGCAGCCCCGAACCTGGGAGTGTCACTATAAAACTTTGCCAAGGAGAAAGCATCTCCCTCAGGATAAACAAGATGAGTGCACACACCATCGTGGCACTAGACACACCACTAGACCTGTGAATGCGCTGTACTGGGCCTTGCACTACCTTGGGCCTTTGATGATTCTCCACCTGTAACGTACTGCCCTTGAGTCATCTTCCTGTCTCCTTCACAGCTCACTGCACCCATCCAAGTCTTTTCCCTTCTGCAGGGGGCCACATATGTGTCACATCATCCTACCCACAGCACAACAGAATGAACTAGTGTACTTCAGAAGCTATTCATTCCATTAGCCAATGCTGCCACAAAACAGGACTTA
Organism: Typhlomys cinereus; assembly: GCA_023101885.1. Lineage (NCBI taxonomy): Eukaryota > Metazoa > Chordata > Mammalia > Rodentia > Platacanthomyidae > Typhlomys > Typhlomys cinereus. Next base: position 679,552 of record JALPQD010000469.1, on the reverse strand, counting down.
TGGATTGCTTTTCCATTAAAAGTTTATATCACAACAGTATAGAAAATTTCAGATTCCTGCTAAGGACTGATTAAGGGATGATTATTTGGCTTAATGAGGAAGCATTTTAAGTAGCAGACTCTTAATGCTTTGTGAATGGGGTTTGGTTTGCAAAAGACTTACACAGAATTACTTAAGCACACATTTTACCTCCGAGAGTTGTGCAAATTAAACAAGGTAATATGCCTAATCTGGGGGCTGGAATGTAGTTCAGCTCTTCTACTGGTGAGACTGCCCACAGTATGCCTCACAAGTATCAAGAAATCAGCTGTTGTGTCCATGAATTCAGTTCATGGGAACAAGCATATATTCCAATTCAAGAAGAGAAAGAGGAAGAATAAAGAGGAGAGTGATGAGCTTTACAACCTATCAAGGTATTAGGAATGTACCTTATTTTTATTTCATAACTGCTGTTACTTTTTTTCTTTGAGGCAGGGTCTAATTATGTAGACAGGTTAGCGACAAGTTGACAGTCCCCTGTCCCAGTCTCCCAAGGAACACAGGAGTGCACAAGCACACCAGTGGATGGGCACTTTGTGAAGCAGGCTGGGCACTATACAGCGCTGCTGCTGGACCTGTGTGGTCTTATCTGCAAGGACTCGATGAGATCACATGCTGCTCTGTGCTCAGAGGCTGTGTGAAGGACCCCGTCTGTGACTATGGAGCGGAGCAAGGTTAAGGCAGGGCCTTGACCTTTCATCATTAATACTCTACAGACTGCCAGCCAAAGGAGGCTAGTGTTTAGAGCTATACAAACGCTGAAGTGTAGACAAGCAGATTATGAGAGAAAAGACCATTCCAGTCTATCTGACAGGATTTAGAGTCATCAGGAGACAAATTGTGGCTAAGATTAACAATTCTACAAAACAGAATTTAAATATGGGAATGTGTTTTCTTATTAACTCACTACAATATATTATGAAGCATGCAGTGTTATTTTAACACTAATTATTTTCAAACATTTGGCCAAATGTATCAGAAAAAAAAGTATCACAGTAACAGTAAAACCAGTCACTTTAAAAGGAAATCCCACAAAATATAGAAATTATAGGCCAGAATCTATATTAATTTTGAACAAAAATCTTTGTTTTTTAAAAACAAGTAACAATAATGTTTTTAGGAACCTACTATGATTTTGTCAGCCAGGGTCTCGTGTAGCTCAGGCTAGAATCAAACTTACTATGTAATGGTGAGGATGACCTTGAACTTGGAATACTTCCAGCTCCACCTCCCAAGTGCTGAGCTGACAGGTGTGCACTACCATGCAGGTTTATTGGAACTGTGTGTCAGGCAAGCAGTCTACCTGCTGAGCTGCACCCCACTCCTTGGTTTATTGGAACTGTGTGTGTCAGGCAAGCAGTCCTTGGTTTACACATATTACCTTGTTTAATTTGCACAACTTTCTGAGGTAAAGAAAATTATCATCATTAATTTACAGATGAAAAATTGAAGCACAGAGGTTAAGTAATTTGCCCAAGGGCCAATACAGTTAGTAAATGGTAGTTATTTAATTATCCTGAAACCTTATAAAGATTATTACAGAATGATTACATCTATATAAATGTGTTAAGGAAAATGCTTTTAAAACTCTGCAGATACAGTCAGAGGAACCACATTTAAAATTAACAACCATGCACATGCTGCCCCTTCTCCCCCAACTCAAAGCTCAAGTTACTCATTTACTTTGCTTAAACTGAATCCTATATGAAAATAATACAAAATATAATATACGAACATAATGCAAAAAACTGAGAAATCTTGGTTAATAATGAGGGAGAAGATGCAGTGGAATGATTTTTTTGTTTGTTTTACAAAATTATTTGCCATTTTACAACATAATTTGAGGTACTTTTTAAGCAGCAAGTTAATGTTCTTTTATCTTCAAAAAAAATTGAACCAATATATCTAAGTTTGTATGTTACACAGGTAAAAAAACATAGTCATATATTGAAAAGTTGGGCCAGGCATCACATTATCAGTTTCTTGGATCTGAACTGACTATGTAAAAGGTTAGAGTTTCTCTCAGGACATGAAGACATGGGTAGTTTTTCTGAAACACTCATGACAGCAAAAGACCGAGAGACCATGTCATAAAGCGAAAGATAACATTAGTTTTTACTCATATATATCTGATCAATGTGAACAATAGGGAGCTAAACTTTTTTTATTTCCCTAAATTAACTTATATGAATCATTGGAAATGTATTTAGTTTTCTAAAAGAATGCTCAAATTCAAAGTATCTGAAATTGCTCAAGGGAATTCTGCCGCTGGTAACAGTTCTCACTGCTTGGTGTGCATAATCAAGCATGGTTAACTTTTTTGTAGCTATGGCTAAAGGAAAAAAAAAGAGCTAGAGATTAGATGTTCATTCATGTTTTCTGTTCTTCCTTTAACAGATACTTTCTGTGTTGTTGATGTACAAGTGACATGATTGCAACAAACCCTTAGCAACCAGACCAGTTACTCCGTGTGCCTGACAGAAATTATTCTCATTAGTTTTCAGTGCCCAATTTTGCATACAGTACTGTATCACAGCACTTAAGATTTACATTCAACCAGGTTGCAGGAGAACTGAAAGGAAAATAGCTATAGGATGGCTTAGAAGATCAAGTGGATGGGGTTAGTCTGTAGTTCCAGGTGCTGACCACAGTGATTATACACAGAAGACATGTAACGATTGTGAGCTTGTCAGGAAGCAAAAGTCAGTTCTATTTCCTGAAGACATAATTAAATAGATTACATTTATCTGGAATACATACTTGCTCTAGACAAAGTGAACTAACTGTTTTTAAGTAGAATGAGCCAAAAAGCATGACAGATGTGTAACACAGGTGCTTACCTTACAAACAGAAAGAATATTAATGTTTATCAGTTTCTTGATGGTCTGCAAAAAAAGGGGTAATTTTATATAGATTTGATCAGGGAAGAGGTGATGTTACATAATTTAATAAGACAATCAACTGATATATTTAAAGTGTCTCCAGACATTGCAGAGACCTTGGAAATGACAGGAGCTGGGGTGGAGAGAAAGATTTTACTTCATCTCCATGTTGCACTATTTGAAACATAGCAAGAATTCATGCTAATATATATGCAAAATGTAAGGTAAATGAGCAAATCAAATTTGGAACTGAAAAGACACATTAAATCTAAAACAAACTCTGCAATTTACTTTTTGCTAATATGAAGAACAGAAATGATTGAAGCCAAGATGTTCAATAGTTGTTAAAAACTCATAAGATCCTTCAGCGATGTGATGTCCTAGTTTTCATTAAAGGAGACACATGTACCAAGGCTAGAAACTTTCATTTTGGTAGAGCTAGTTTACTTGAATCAATGATGCTACTGTACATTAACATATTTATGATGTTTAAATTGATGCTTAATACCCCAATAGTCAAGTTAAAGCTTCCTTGACATAAGAAAAGTAAGAATGAAACTAGAGTTATTGATTCTACAACAGTCAAAATGAGGTTATCAGTATTTCCTCACTCAATACTCCCAGCCTTCTACATAGTTGCCTATTTAATGGATAAGTAGGCAGACCACCTATGGCTATGTTCATTCCCACACTAACTCAGGTAACAGGCAGAAGTGCCCAGATGTAAACTATGGACAGCTTGAGTCTCAGGCTTGGTCTACATCATTCCATTTCAGCAGCTCACCAACACCTGCATCCATTCATTTGGTTACCATAGACAAAGAAATACTCACGTTGTCCAGGTCAGGAATTTCCAGGAAGTATTCAGGATACTCATACGACATTCCCACATTGTTCACTGAAATGAGATGAGATCATTAGCTAATATATACACTTTAAAGCGCTATTGAAATAATGAGATAATACTATCAAGACTAAAATGAGAGGACAGATGATTTGGTGTGTGAAAGCACTTCACGTGCAAGCCTAGGAATGTGGGTCTGATCCCTGGGACAAACATAAGAGGCTGGATAGGTGACACACCTCTGGAACCCCAAGTACTATTGTGGCAGGATGGGAGATGGAGACACAGGCTGGGAATTTCATGGGCCAAATACCAAGGCTATCCTCTGACCTCCATGTGTATGCTGTACCATACATACACTGTGTGGTTTACAATTCAGTAAATTTGAATGCTCAACCAAAACCATCAGCTACTCATGTGAACTGTAGGGTGCCACAACAGCCCATTTCTGGAGAGCCTAACTTCATCTGGGACATGGGAAAAGTGGGTGTTTTCTTTGGGGGGAGCTTGTTTGTCTGTCTGTTTTGGTAATAAGCCAAGAGAACAGACTGGACCAAATGTTTCTGATGAATCATCATGCATAAGTTCATTTCTAATTTTCTTTGCTCCCACTCTGCAGAATCACCAACCTAAGGCTGAGGCTGTAAGGTTACTGAATCAATAGCAATAGATTTATATATAATTAGCTCCAAGATCTGTATTCTTGGATATGCTGTGGCTTTTCTCTAGTCCCAGAAAGATAAAGGCAAATGCTAAGTAAGGACCATCTATGAGAATACAAGATGAATTCCTGACCGTGTTAAACAAGCAACCTTGGAAAGGGCTCAGTTGTTTCTCCATCTGTCTATACTTAGCTGCCACAACAATCCTACCAGGTAGGTCCTATGAAGCTCTCCCTTGTGTATCCCAGAAAATGAAGTTCGAAAAGTTAAATGACCTGCCCAAGGTCAAGAGAAAAACTAAGAAGAATTCAGACTCAGGACATTTGACTTCAGAAGCTAGACTCAACCACTGTAATTAAAACTGTCATCCACTTTCATTGAACATTCAGTTGAGGAAAAGCTACCTGTAATAATTGGATAATAAACAAAAAAATCTGATAACAATATTTAATAAAACTGAGGAATTAGAAAAGAAAGGTTTCAACTGCAAGAAGATAATAAAATTATAGTCAGTCTGCTAAAGCTTATAAGGAATTGTGTCAGATAAACCTGATAATGTAACAGAAACTTTTTCAACAGAGTAACAAAATTTGTTGTTCCAGGGTAAGGGCTACAATAGGTTTTATATTTAGCTAAGCCACTACTTGAGACTGAGTCTCTATATTTCACTTGCAAAATTCAGTTAGGATGGCTTGAACGGACCACTAAACTCTGAAAACAAGAAAGCAAACAACAATGGTAAAACCACCTGCACTTAATTAGGATCCATGCCTGTCTGAAGAGGAAAAGTATCTGAACATGCTTAAAAACAGCATATGCAAACTCATTCTATCCTGTCCAACAAGTAAGTTCTCGCTCTAACAAGGAATCCCAGCAATCACATCTGTAAAAGACATGTCAAGAGTGGCGAGATGGCTCAGCAGATAAAGGTGTTTGCCATGCAAGCCTGATTCTTGAATTCAATTTCCACATAAAAGTGCCTGGAACCCACTCCACAAAATTCTCTTCTGACCTCCAAATGCATGTGTATCACAGTCCACCTCATACACATACAAACACAAATCATAAATTTAATTTTTATATATTTTGATTTTTCTACTTTTACAAGCCTATTGAATATTCATCCCAGTTTCCTTCCCTCCCCTCCTCTCTCTCTATCCTCTCCCTTCCCTTCACCATTCTCTCTCACTCACTCCCACTCTTCCGCCTCTGTGTTTCTATGGACCCCAAGGTTCACTCTGGTTTGCCTACTCCTAGAGGTGCTCAGACCTCCGTGGTATATCAAGTTACCTCTCTTCAGGCCACCCCACTGACATGTGCACTTCCCTTCACTAATCCACTAACCCAAAGGTTTCCAAAGTACGTGCCCATTCTATGGGTATAATAACAGCTAACTGGGCACTTTGATGAACTGTCTTCCTACCTATAGGTTTTGTAACATTCTGACAAGTGGGCTTGAATCCAATCAGAAAGCTGTTGGTTGTCTCCTTTATACTCATGCCACTATTACATCGGTGGTCACCTGTTGCCATGGTGAGTTATATTGCAACTTACAGATCATAAATTTAATTCTTAAAAATTTATTTATTTATTTATTTATTTGCTCATTCATTCATTCATTCATTCATTCATTCATTCATTCATTCATTCAATTGTATGTGTGTGTGTGTGTGTGTAGAACCACGGACAAATTCGGGAACCACCATGGACCGCCTCCACCTCCTCCTTGTTTACTCTGCCCCGGGATTCACAGGCTCTGACCTATCAGGACCAGAAACGCAGGCTGCCCCCACTTCCGCCCGGCGTCTATACGTGGGGTCTAGGATCCGAACTCAGTACCTTCTGCCTGCAAAGCAGAGGCTTAACCCCTGAGCCACCTCTCCAGCCCCCATAAATTTAATTTTTAAAAAAGAATTTGCTGACAAGCCAAAATAATCAAAGGTAAAGCTTTATGTTCAGCTGACTTGCTTTACTCAGTATAGGATTATAAAGAATGATTATCACATAAGTATTTTGTTTCATATGCACATGGGGGATGCATGTGTTATGCGTTTACATATGTATGTGTAGATGCAAGTGCATATATGGTGCACATGTGTAGAAGTCAAAGACTGACAGTGGGAATCATTCTCACTTGCTCTCCTACTTTATTCTTCTTAAGGTGGTCTCTAGTCAGAACCAGAGCTCACCAATACTGGTCTGGCTAGCCCATTTGCTCTGTGGATTCCTAGTCTCCACCTCCCAAGGCTAGAATTACAGCTGGGCCACCATAGATATTTTGCTAGCTGGGGATGTTGGGGATCTAAACCACAGTTCTGCTTGCACAGCAAGTGCTTTAACTGCAGAGCCACCCCCAGCCCTACCAATCTTTTAAGATTTAGAATTGGTGGGTATTTTGTTTGGGTTTGAAGTCCAGGAATTTTGCAAGTAGAGCAGCTGGCTTGGCTCTCAGCATGCTTGACAAGCAGAAAACTGAACTAAGGAAGCAAGCAATGTTATTCTGTTAGGCAGCATTAAGAGTAGACAGCTTTCTGATGTGTCTCTGTTAACTGAGAAAAGGAAAGACATCAATGCTATCTATTCATACAATGGAAATGGGAAACTACTTAACACTGTAAGAAAAAACAATGCTTTAGCCCAAAGCAATAAACGCCATCATGTGGAAGGACCATGCCTTGATCAACAGAAGAGCCCACAATTTTAAAAAAGATTTAAAGCAAGAAAAAAACTAGAGTGTCAACTCTAATTTTAAATTGCAAGTGAAAGTTGGTGTCAAGGTTGCAAAGACACTCACAGAGAGGCATCGGAACTCCCAGGTCCTCTGTCGGTTCGCTGGACACAGCTTCTGCTGTGGAGTGGACACTGGCTACCAGCTGTCACGGTGAGCCATCACGGCCAGGCTACTATTTAAGATCATGGACACGTGCTGTTCTTGCTGCACTCAGGAAAGAATGCCTCCAAATACAGGGTCTTTGGGATGCTGATAATTTTAAATTAAGATTCAGGATAAGCTTTTGCTCTGAAGCTACCTTATCTACTTAAAGATTGGATCCACCAAGGAGGAATACAACTGCCTCCTATCTTCTTGCCAAAATGTCATTAGCAAAGGAAGGTTAAACTCATATCACAGAAGAGACTGAAAAATTAAGCTTCTGACTTAGCGCTAGAGAAAGTTTGTCCCAAGCCACTGTGTGTTCTTTGAGCCTATTCATCACCCATAGATCTCTTCATATCCCTTCCCTTTGAAGAGAGAGTATTTAAGCTTTAGCCACCTGTCCCTTCTTGAATTTCTCTTTTGTGGGGCTCTGTATCCCTGTGCATGTTAAAAAAGAAGAGTACTCTTTTCTCTTGTTACTTTTACTGCAGGTTTTGGGTAACAGGTTGTACACTCAAACCTTCAGAGAGGGCAAGTTTGAAGTCTCTATATATGCTCAGATTACTATTTCTACTAACTGCTGTGGTATGCTTAGGGAAAAGGCAAACCCTTTGCAATTTCATTCTGAGACAGTAGGTGGCAGCAATAACCAAACAGCGGCGGGACGCTTTCAGGGAATTGCTGAAGGAAGGAAACACGCTTTGAGTGGGAGTGAAAGATGGAAATATTCCCGTTATAGCTTAATCTCATTAAGAATGGGTGCAGGCTGTGCCATTGCTTTATATATTACAGGATTCTTTATAGGATTTCACAAAACAAACAACCTCGCAGGTTGTTCTAACCTTATTGAGAAAGCTGAAAAATCCTAGGAGTAGCATCTTAAATTAGCATCAAATGTCGCACTGTTGGTGACTTTTCTGAGTTTTCCAGTCAGGCACGCAGATGCTTTGGTGCTGATGGTTTTCCAGTGACCTGCAGAACCTTTTCGCTGGTGTAACTGTTGCACTGTCTCTTTCAGAAGACAAGACCTGTCTGTGTAACTTCAGAATGCTTACCGCTTGGGCCTGCACACTGAAGAGCTTTCGGTCAGTTAAGAGCCCAAGAGAAGAGGTAGGGGAGACGGTGAGTGAGGGCAGACAGGCCAAGAACAAGGGCGAGGGAGGAGCTCGAGAGCAGGTGGCAGGCAGAGCTGCCACCTCAGGGCAGGTCCTCGCAAGAAAGACTGGCAGAGAGCTGGTTCAGCAGACTTCTGATCAGGTAAAGACTCCGAACTCGCAGAAACTCTTAGTGCTATATTAATACTTTCATACAATGCTTAAACAATCTCTTCCGCAGCCTGTTTTTTAAACAAGAACAAGATTGGTTTTGTTCTAAATTCACGTGCTGCCGATGGTGGATCTGGACTCCTTTATCAGAGGCAGTTGCCAGAGATATAATGGTGATGTCATTAGAAAATTAGATTTGGGGGTATCTGGGCTGGGCAGGGGGGTGGAGCAAATAGCAATAAATTACTAGAAATCCATTCATGCGTCAACCTCGCACAGACCACGTTCATCTGCTTCATTTTTCACGTAGTCAGAAACCTAAGAAATTAATGTGGTTTAGGAAGACTTTGCCTAATGGTTGGGCTTCCAATATAAATCACATGATGTGAAACATCTTCCCTGTTTTCTTCCTATGGTATCAAGGCAGAAAGTAATCAGCTTGCATTTCACCTACGTTTGTGTTGTACGCACTAAAGTCCCAGCACTTAAGTGAGAGGTCATTAATAAAATCTGAGTCAGAAAAATGAAGCTATTTCATTGCATTTTGAGTGAAACTTTTAAAGCAGTGGATATACTGTAAAGGTGTGGGGGGATAAAAGAACCTGTTGTCTCTATTCCCTCCCCCATCTTCATAAAAATGGGCTTGGAGGTGTACATCAGTGGGAGAGTACTTATCTGAGACCCCCAAATTCTATCTCCTGAATGACCATTTAAAAAAAAGTAAAAGACTACAGAACTCAGAGTCCAATCGAATCAGGCTTTAGCTCCTAAAAATGGCAATTGAACCATTTTCCTTACTGTCTTTTTACATGTGAAATAGTGACAATAATTCAAAAGACAAAATGGAATGATGATGCAGTCTTTAGCCCAATGATTTGAAGATGATGACATGTTTATAATAAACAGCAGAAGGCTTGCTCCTGAGTGGCCCTCTATCTAACAAATCTTTACTGAGCTCTTAGTTTGTGCCCAACACGAAGAATCCTCCTGCCTTTGTTATATATGACCAAGATCAATATGGAGAAATCCGTGAAGACAGTGTGGTAGGCAGCTGTTAAACACGGTAGCTGTTTGTATTGAATAATTTTATCCCAATAGCTTCTCCATCGCCTTTGCTGCACTGAACTAGATCTGGCCATACAGCCTTTTGGAGAGAGTGTGAACGTGATGCAGAGAACATTCCTTTTCTGCCTCCCTTGCCATATTGCTGTAGCTAGCACATGTTCATACACTGACAGATGATATTTGGAAAACATTTTGCAAACTTTACAGTTTTCACTCACTTGTGAGAAGCAATCTCCAAATAAGAGAGAGTTTGCAAGACTTCGAATCTGCAATGCCTTAATCGGAAGTATAAGAATTGAGATCCAGTCAGAGGCAACACAACACATCCCCCCTTGTCTGTGCCACTAGAAACTGCTATGTGGTCACATTACAAAATTAGGCAGGACTCGAGATCCCTTAACATGAGAAGAGGGAGAGGCCAGAAGAGTGATGCGAGGCTGGCGGTGGTGTTGGCTAATAAGGGTGCGAATCAGTGCCTGTTTACGTTTCTGAAATCGCAGGGCTCATCGCCCAGCTTTAAGTTAAAGGTTTGGCTGTAATTGATGCCCTTAGTGGTTCGTGAGTGAAAGGAAAGACATTAAGAGTTCTAGGAGTCTTGTGCTCAGTTGAGGAACCTAATCTCAGTCAACAGTGTGACAGGAGGACAAGGCACTCTGTGACAAGGTTCCTCCCGAGTGTCTATAGAAACCAACCTACACGCCTATGCTTTTCCGTGATGGCCCTTTTACTTTCTTTAAACCTGGCATCTGATTCATTTGATTCGAAGGGTCCCTTCTACCAAAGAAAGGTATTCCTACTCAGTGGGCCAATCGGCTACCTGAATCCTCACTGCATTTCTCACAACTTTGCAGGCTTCGAGTGTCTCAAAGTGAGAGCATCACTTTGCACTGCAGAAGTTCCTCTGCACCCACAGCTTCTGTTCTTTTTTTAAAAAAATTTTTATTATTTTTTTCTTTTCTTTTTTTTAATTATTATTATTTATTCAACTGTGTGCATATGCGTGTGTATGTGCGCGCGCGCATCTGTGTGTGTGTGTGTGTGTGTCTGTGTATGTGTAGAACCACGGATGAATTCGCGAACCACCAAGGACGCCTCCACCTCCTTTTGTCCCGGGATTCACAGGCTCCGCCCTACCAGGACCAAAAGCGCAGGCCGCCCCCGCTTCCGCCTGGCGTCTATACGTGGGATCTGGGATCCGAACTCAGGACCCTCCGCCTGCAAGGTGGAGGCTTAACCCCTGAGCCACCTCTCCAGCCCCAATTTTTTTATTATTATTTATTCAATTGTGCATGTATGGTGTGTGCATGTGTGTGCATGTAGAACCATGGATGAATTCGGGAAGCACCATGGACCGCCTCCACCTCCTCCTTGTTTACTCTGCCCTGGAATTCACAGGCTCCGCCCTACCAGGGCCAGAAACGTAGGCTGCCCCCGCTTCTGCCCGGTCTATACACGGGGTCTAGGATCTGAACTCAGGACCTTCCACCTGCAAGGCAGAGGTTTAATCCCTGAGCCACCTCTCTAGCCCCACAGCTTCTGTTCTTAAGAGAAGTACCTCCCAGCAGTCTAAGACAAAACCTGGAAGTTGCTAATATCTAACTGTCCAGTTCTGGATGATGAATTCACTTCACTTCTGAAAGTCTGTTTCTTATCTGTAAAATGGGCACAAGAGTATTAAGATATTTCTCGTAGGGTTGCTGAGATTCATTCACTAGTATAACATATGGCATATAAAATATTCAGGGGTCCAAAAGATAACTCAGTGGGTAAGCCACCTGCTCATAAAACTGAAAACATGAGTTCAATTCCCAGAAGCCCACATAGTGCACTGACTTCCAAAAGTTGACCTCTGGCCTTCTGCTGTGACATGTGTGTGCATGCCCTTCCCCCACTTCTCTGAAATAAATAACATATAGAAATTCGGCCAATTAAGATTTAAATCAAAACAACACTTCTTATTCTCAAGACCTTGGTTAGGATCTGTATCGGAAGTTTGTCTTGCTTTGCACTGGTTCTTACCCATCAGTTCACTGACCCTAAACCCACTAGTCGAGTTTCGGCCACCACCTTACTCGCAGAACAGCTCCGCTGCCTTCCTCTTAGCAACCCTACTTCACTGTTCTAACACTATATTTCAATTGTTTCATGAATGAGTGTATGAATGAATGAACAAACAGTGGTTAGCCACAGGCTGGGGTAAGTGGAGGAAAGGGAGGACAGCTAAGAGGTACAGGGTGCAGCTGACTAGGAGGAACAACAATAACCTGTGCATTTCAGTGTAACTAACTAAAAGCAGTTTCAAAGTTCTGAACATAAGAAACAATAAATGCTAGGGATGGTGGATATATCCATTATTCTCATCATTATACACTATATATTGTATATAGTGTACTGAATACCACACTGACCCAATTTCTTTTAAGATAAGAAAGGAAAGGCAATGTACAATAAAGACAGCATCTGACTTTTCTTAATGGGATAGAGGTTCTAAACCTAGGGATACTCTGAGTGACAGCAGTCTATTGGGTGGCACCTCATTTGACATCAACAAGATGATTCAAGATAGGGACTGATCACCAGAAAGACCTACTATGGGACCAGAGTTGGGACTTTGAGACCACTCACCTTTAGATAAGAGGAAAGCTTTGGTTAAGTTCAATCACATGGCAGTGATTCAACTAATCATGACTACAAATGAAACCCCAATCAAACTTCTTGGGCCAATGAACACACTGATGTCCTGACTCCAAAAGACAATGGTTACTTTATTTGGCTGAACCTGGTCTATATCCTTCATAATTAGATCATAATCATGAGGATATACTGTCCTGAATTCTGTGAATGGCTGCAGTCAACTGTCAAACCTAATGGAGTTATGACAACCCAGGAATTTGCAGCCAGTTAGTCACAAGTGCAGGTAATGCAGGGACCCCTAATTTACCACTGGTGTTTGAAGGAAGGCAGTCATGCTGGAAATGGTATCTTGGGCCCCAAGACAACCATGCTAACATTGGGTGGTTACTGAAGAATGAGGCTCCAATATTATAAAATGGAAGCTTCAGAAGTGTCCTAAATCCAGGTCTGGAGAGTTGGCTTAGGGATTAAGCCTCTGCTTTGCAGGCGGAAGGTCCTGAGTTCAGATCCTAGACCCCACATATAGATGCCGGGCAGAAGCGAGGGCAGCCTGCGTTCTGGTCCTGGTAGGGCGGAGCCTGTGAATCCCGGGGCAGAGTAAACAAGGAAGAGGTGGAGGCGGTCCATGGTTCGCCCGTGGTTCTACACACACACAAATACACACACACGTACACACGCACAATTGAATTAAAAAAATTTTTAAAAAGTGTCCTAAATCCTTATCATACACACACAAAAACCCTTATCCTGGCACTGGCAAGCAAAGAGTCCTTCTTCCCTTATTATCTCACCACACCCATGGAATCCTTTTTCATGTAATTATACTAATAGCTTCTGTTCCCATCTATCTATCTATGTATCCATCCATCCATCCATCCATCCATCCATCCATATGGAGGTCAGAGGACAACTTTCAGGGGTAGCCTTTCTCCTTCCACCATGTGGGCTCTGGGACTCAAACTCAAGTCACTGGGTGTGTGGGCAAGGGGCTTCATCTGTTAAGTCATCTTATTAGCCCCTTCTGCTTTTGCTTAAGCCGGAGACATTTATACTTGAATTTACTGAAAAGGGTTTTCAAGTACAAAGTTATCTTTGTGGCCTCCCAATGAACTTCATCATGCTCTTTTGCTTATCATGTCAACATCCCACTGATCACCCTCCTTCCCAACCACCAGTAGAGTTTCCTCTTTCGGTTATCCTTTTCCACTTCAGAATGCCTTCTCCAAGCCTTTCACTAACTAAAAGAGTCATTTCCTGGAGACGACTGATCCAGCCACACTCAGACAGGTAATAACTCGAATAACTAGTTCCAATAAGATGAAAATAATAGGCACCGTTGGTCCTTTTAGAGGTATTCACATTTCAAGAAGATAATTTAAAACTAATTTCTCATTTCTGAAGTCCCTGAGAGCAGCAAGATGATAGGCTATAATTGTATGTATTTCTAAGCCACCTGAGGTAAGACTTCTCTATTCCTAGGTTCCTTCATCAATGGAAGTGGGAAGCATAGTTTTCTGGGATGTCACTCTCTTTTCCATCCCAGCAATTCTAAGCAAGTTTCCACAGCAGTCTGCAACCCAATGAATGACCTCTTCAAGTTCTTCTTCTTCCTTTGATGCTTTGGGGACTGTCACAGTTACTCTGTATGTTGCTGATAAAATCACAACAGAACTGATTAGGGAACAGGGGTTTATTCTCTTAAGATAATCCTGTTACAGTTTTTAGTTCAAGTCGACAGGAGAGCCCACTGCAACACCAAGGACTGAGGGAACTGGCCACATAATATCCACAAAAAGGCTGAGAGAGGGACAATCCTTACTTGCCAGACCAGCATGTCTGGCCAAGTATAACACAAGGATGCCAACTTCCTCAACCAGCCCTCTGTATTTTGTTCGCCTGTCCAGGACCTAGTTCTACCCACCATGGGTTGGGCCTTCCTCATTAACTAGACAATCTCCTGCAGGTTTTCTCTGGGCTTAACTCAACTTCCAAGTATCTACAAATGTGCCCAGAGCTCGAACCCTTAACCATCAAGTTGACACCTGTGCTTAACTATGACAGGGACTGAAACCTGAAGGTGTCACCTCTGAATTCCAACACTACCTTCTAGTTTGTCATTTGGAGGCTAACTAGTTCTTTCCTCAAATAGTCATGGGCCTTATGTTAAGAAACAAATATATAGAAACAAATGACTAATATTCATCTGTTGAATATCTCCTTTCAAACTATCTTTTAGTTCAATAAATACAGTATTTATATTTAACTATATTCATGAAGATTCTAGAAACATGGGCTTCAGTAGAGAAAAAGAAATGGAATACAAATACCTCCCCAGTTTGTAAGGTCAACTGGGGGGAAGGATAAAAAAATAAGTCAATCATATATTTAGCTGAGATGGAAAAGATATTAATTAAAAAAAAGACCTCAAGTACATTAGCAGAGTAGTCACTATGAAGGACACAAGGTCCGCTCCAGTCTCTACATATTGTTAGTAAAATGAGTGTTATTTGAGATTATGGGCAAGCATATGGGCAGGACCAAAAAAGGTATTAGGTGATAAACGGTTCTAAATAAATGGCGGGGGAGGACCACACTGGTCACCAGGTCACAACAGTTCTCCTGATGCCACAGCTTCGATACCCATGATACTGTAGGTGGACAGAATCCCGAGAGCACTTGGGCATGGAGGAAAATCCTGTCTAGGATCCTTAAAAACTATGGTGGCATTTAAAAAAATGAATCTCAAAGTAACTAGATCTCCCCAAAAGACCTCTTTGCTCTTCTAGAGGGAAGAATTCACTTTTACAAAGTGAAAGAAGTCATGGCTGAAGAGTCTGATAAAAGAAGTATCATCTATGGCACATTTCAAATCCAAGGTTACTTCCTTGGCCCTGGTAAATTACGCATCCCTGCGACGCATTGTGCAAAGTCCTCAAGCCAATTTGGAGCACAGACGAGGGCCTCTTGGAGGATCGGGTAAGCATTACAGCAATCATATTTTGTTAACCAATTGCTTACTTATTCAAAGAAGTGAGGATGTCATTTTCTCTAAATAGCTGAAGTTTTATAAGCTTGCTGAAATCTGTACTTTTAGCATTTGCCTAAAAGACAACAGCAGATGCTTACTTTTCTTCCAACTTCTCAGCCCCAAGCATTTGGGCTCATCAATTTACAGAGGCCTTTTCAGTGTAAACCTGCAGTTCATGGCTGTTTTCCTTCCATTTACCTCGTTGAAAACTTAATGTTTCTTTCATGATAAAGAGTTGTGGCATTCCCCTTTGTAATTCCCAAGGTATTAATTGTCCTTGTTAAACACCAATCCCAGTGATTTTTTTTTTTTTTTATCCTTTCTTTGCCTACTGTGAATTGTGAGATCATGGAGATTGGGAGATGGTTCGGTTGATAAAGGGCTTGCTGTGTAAAAATGAGGAACCACAGGTGGATTCCCAGTATTCACAATGAAGAAAAAGATAAAGAAAAAAAGCTGGACATGTGACACATGCCTGTAGTCCCAGCACTGGGAACAGAGATGGGAAGATCCCTGGAGCTTTCTGGGCAGGCAAGTTTGTGAGCTCCAGGTTCAATAAGAAAAAGTCTGAAAAAGTAAGGTGGAATGCAATGAAAGAAGTCGCCCAACACTGACCTCTGGCCTTTGTATACCTCCCGCCGTGTGCATACGTGTATACACACCAATTGCTAGGTCTTACAAGAAAGAAAAATCAATAAACGTAGAATCTTATCTAAAAGATGCTTTAATTTAAATGTGAAAATTATAAAATTTGTAGTAAAATTTCTGAATAATCTTGGAGTGCAGAAAGCTTTTTAACTACAGCTGGAATCACTGGAGAAAAATGAATAGTAACTTGTATAGAAACCAGGACCTGCATCAGGCAAGCACTGTGAGTCCAAAGACGGACTTCATCTTAGAGGGGCAGAGGGAACTTGTCTGTACATCCTACCAGAGGAAAGGACAGATCTCCATAATACATAGAAAGCTTTCTCCAAACAACAAGAAAAATCTTAGAAAAGTACACAGAATGTAAGAACAGATAGTTTGAGGGAAAGAAGCACAAGGCTGTCAAACAAGAAAAGATGATGAGCTCCACTATCAGGCGGTAAATACAGATACAAATCACATTTCTCTCCTACCTGTCAACAAAGGTCCCTGATGTCTCTGTGACCAGGCTGTTGGGTATGGGGACATTCGAAGCATCGTTATTGTCCCCTGAGAGTGCTATGGCTATAGCTACCAAACAAATGAACGCATGCACCACCCCCCAACATAGTGTGACCAAATCTGGAAAATTATTTTTATCATACTGCAATCATGAAAAACTGAAGAGAGGCATTCATTCATAAGAATTGAGTTACATAAATAATGATAGAGCCACACCAGGAAATTTTATGTGGCTGTTAGCAAATTAATGAAGTTTTCCAAATACTAATGGAGAAAGATCTTTAAGGCACACTGTTAACTAAAAAGCAAAGTGCTGATTCATATAAACACTTTTTAAAAGCGAGAGTATAATTCTAGTCATTTTTGCTTGTATAGAGCATATAAAAGTTCTAGAAGAATCTAGGCTAAAGAAGAACTTCTGAAAACTTTTGGCAATACAGGTATTTATACAAGAACATGGAGACACAAAGGCAAAAAACAGTCTTGAGGTTTACTATGGTTTCTCCAAAAAGTGAGAGAGAGGTAAAGTGTAGGTAAATTGACCATGCATAGGGAGATGTGTTATATGGACAGAGAGGTTGAGAAAGGTTAGGTACAAGTCCCATTCTACTTTGTAAGATTGTATTTGTATAACTGATTTCACAAAGTGCTTCATTTAGGAGTTACATAAGAGACTACTCTTTCGTGCAACAGTAATCACAGCACTGTGGGGGAGGGTTGGGGGGGTGAAAACAGGTGGATCCCTGAGGCTCACTGGCCAGCCAGCTACTGTACTTGGTAAGCCTCAAGTCCCATCAAAAAACAAGATGGCCAGAAGCAACACTTGAATTTGATTTCTGGCTTCCATGTGCTACTGTTCACACAGGTGCACACATGTGTTTGTGTACACACACCCAGACATGCCCAGAGCATGAGGACATAAAGTTGGTTGTACAGACTAAAGAAATATTGGGAGCTTAAATTTTATTTCTTCACTTATCTTCTTTCTGTAGTCTGATGATGCAAACAAGGCCAGATGCCAGATTCCCTCCATTCTAGACAGTGGGATGAAGAGATTCATTGACAGAGTAGTTGTTCTTGATTAGACACCATGTTTCTTTATAGCAATGGTTGAAAGAACAGTGGGAGACTTATCAAGGGGCATTACCTGCCTCAGGCACTTTCAAACAGTTATTTCTTTAAATTAATAAGAACACTGGAGTGCATTATGACATTTTCATGCAGACATGTCACTGCACTTTGCTCACATTCGCCCCACACGACTCTCCTGCACCCTCTTCATTGGTACCTTCCTCTCCATAAATCGTCCTTCCTTGCTTTAATGTCATGTATGTAGGTGAGTATGTGTGTTCACACTTGTGTTCTATAAGCACATTCACAGAGACAGTTAAATTAGATCCCACACATGAGACAAAGCTCATGACATTTTCTCTTCCCATCTCACTACTGCCTCAGGATCTTCTGCTGAATCTTTTCCATTACAAAGTCGAATACTCCCATTACTTAGTAACAGCATCTAGTTCTGCTTATAGGAGTGCACTAGCTATGGCACAACAGACTTAAAAGGCAACAAACCAACTCCAACTATGCCATTCGATCTTTCTACCAATTCCTACCTTTCTAAACTATAATCTTTAATTGGGGTAGATCTGCCCAAAGGGAATGAAAGGTGGTGTGTATGCAGAGGAGTTCTTACACTCTGTGTACATCTATTCATCTGTAGCATAGATATTTATATCTATGGTGTTGAACTCACTGCGTAAACCCAGCCAACTTCAAACTTGCAATGATTCTCCTGTCTCTGCCTCCTGAGTGCTAAGATCACAGCTGTCTACTATCAAACCTAGTCTTTAAATACGATACAGAGAATGGGATTGGAAATAACAGGCAGGGAAAGACTGGGACAATGGCCCAGTGGATAAAGTGCTCACCCTGCGAGCAAGAAGACCTGAATTTGTACCCCTAGGCAAAGCCAGGCAATATGCGTATCTATAATTTCAATGCTTCTACAAGATCAGAGGCAGTAACGGGAGGATCATGGGAAGTTCACAGGCCAGGCAGTCTGGTGCATAGAGCACAGCATACAAGAGATACAACAAAGTGAAAGACAGGACTGACCAGAGGTTGCCCTCTGATCGCCACACATGCATATGGACACACAGCAAATCAAAGCAAAAGCAAAACAAAGCTATAAACACACAGATACATATCCTCTAATGATCAAGTATATTACTGCCTTTCTTCTCACAGGTTATTTTAATCAATGACTACCTGCCATTTGAAGAGAAAATAAAGATACAAGCCAAAGAATAAATGCGGAAGAGTGAATCCATAAATATGGTGAAGATACAAACCTAAAACGCCAATCTCAAGACCTGCCAGGCCTGCTTTAATTTTGTCATAAATATCTTCTGATGTAAAATCAACAGCAATGGTCCTTGTCTCCACTTTGAATTTTTCTTCTAGAAGAAGAAAAAAAAAACACAAATGAGGAACGATAGGGGAAAATTAATACATGGCAATTACGATTATGATTCAATCACTTGATAACATTATCCTTTCAAACTCCTTTTCCCCCCAATTTGATATGACATTTAGACCAGAATAACTTCAAGCAATCATGAGACCATCTAAAAGATGATATAGTGTCAACAAAACAATAGCAATTAAAAATTCCAGTGTTGTATCAGGGCTGCCTGAATACTCCTTTAATCAGTTCTCTTTTTATAAATCAATAATGATGACTACTTCTTTAGACTCTTAGGTACAAATAATAAAACAATGATTCATATCATAATGTTATATACTCTTTAAATATCACTGGCTTTGTGATTTTAATTGCAAATTGAAGTCTTCTAATTTCAGGAAAAAGTCTTCATCCTAGAACCTACCTTAAAGTGTGGTACATTAGTAACGACCAAGTTTGTCTTCTTAAAATGGAAGTGAAATGAGTGTGATCTTGTAATTTGGAGACTTGGTGACAAGTTAACAGACACTACATCTTAAAATCTACACCTAATGCCCAGAAATAAATCTATAAAGTGATGCAAAAAAGACCTCAGTGCTCGCCTCTGCTCAAGACTATTAGGCTCCAAACAGAGCTGGTGGCAATAATGGCTTCAGAAATGAGACTCTGGAGAACAGACGCTCATCTGAGGCAGGGTGTGATGCTGACTTCCCTCTCCAGTAGCGGTCCCTCCAAGAGGTACTGTGAGTCCTGAGGTCATTCAGACATAGGTGCCAATTTCTTTCCCAGGCTTATTTGCAAAGTGACTTTGACCAAGTCATCATCATCATCTCCTAGCTCAGCAGACTCTTGTGAAAACGAAGGAGCCACAACTAGCCACAACTCTGCATTAGGCTGGGTGGCACAGAGGATGTGCCAAGATAGCCACTGGGACCTGAAGGACATTAGTATCCCTTCCCACCCCTACTGCCCCACCCTCATGCAGGCCAGGAACGCTCTTTCTTTAGAACTTGCTGAGCATTCCAAAGAATTAATTTTAAAATCCTGCTTCCAAAAATAAGTCTTTCTTCAGTTGAAGTCAATGACAGCTCATCTCCCAGCTTCCAGGATTAATCCTCACAGGAAGTATCCATTCATGATCTAAAAGGATTTATGTCTAAAACTAAAGAGCTGGTTCATGAGAGATTTGATTCTCGGTTAGACTCAATGAAAAGTATTGACCCGACACAGAAATCCACATGTAGGCTGGAGAGAAGAATTGACCAAGGAAATACCTTATGTGGTGGTAATGGTATACTGTTTCAGTATAAATGAATTATACATGTGTTGCAGCAATGGAAAGCTGGACACAGTAAGCTGTTAGTTCACAATAGCTGGTTCGACATGTCTTATGGCTTAAAGGATTTACCACTGGTAAGGAACACTGACTTTACTGTAGCCCAAGATTCATAAGGAAAACAACAGGCTGAAAGATACCCTTTATTCAATGTACAACTTCACTTATAAAATATGTTTACCTATTTCTTTTGAAAACCTAAGCATTTTTCCATTAATGTTTAAGAAATCCTCTCTCTGGAAATAAAAGCCCATATACTCCCAGATCAAATTCCACCTTTCATATCTCACAGGATTTGGTGAATGTACTTGAGTGGCTGTGCAAACATGCTGCTAAAAAACGATTTCATGAGATGACTGGAAAAGTCATCAAGGGATGAACCCCGCAAGCCTTCCTTTGTCTTCACTCTGAATAAGCAAGCTTTTCAAGATCATTTCAAGGAATTAGCACCCTTGCCTAGAGGCCCAGATCATGTTCTAGTCCAGGTGACGCGGCTTCTGCTTTCTTTTAACTTTTCTCCATCTGTCTGGCTAGGACTTTGTTGTTTAGGACAAAGGTCAGATCCTATCACTCCCCTCCATTCAACCTCAGCCTTTCCACCTCACTCCCAGGAAGAATGGGAAGTCCCAGGCAACATCTTGTTACTTCTCTGAACTCACCCAACTGTCCTCCCCCTTCTAAGCACTGTAGTGCCACTGGCAGTCAGCTTCTGGAATACCGAATATGCTCCAAGCACACCCGGTGCATCTGACCCCACCACTGTTCCTTGTCTGAACGCTCTTCCTCATCCTTGTCTCCGTCGGGTCCTTGAGCAAATATTGTCTTCTCGGAGAGGGCTGCCTTGCCCATGCTCACTTTTTAAAAGGTGCCACCTTTTCTGCCCTAGTACCTGAACCACTCTTCTATTTCACAACACTGTGACTTGCTTGCCTATCTGCCCCCAACCAAATTAAGCTTCTGAAAGACAGGGATTTGACTGTTTTGATACAAATTATATAAGACCTGCCCATAGTGCTCTCTCCCTGAATCACATCTGATGCCAGTACCCAGTGGCAGAACCAGGAAAATGTTCCAGGAAGAATCCAGAAAACACCTGTCACATCTCCTTTCTGAAGATCACACGCATCTTGCTCAGGCCATGGCTGAACTCTGAGGACCCCATGAACTGGCCCCACAGCCACCGCCAAGATGTGTGAAAAGAATAACAGCACGAGTGAGAGTTAGGCTGTTTTACAGCAGCCATGCTGGGTTGGCGTCTGAAGGTCTAGGAAGGTCATTTCCAGGGCTGGGGTTACTCTGAAGGAACACACCCTTCACTAATGCCCCACAACACTCTGTTTGTGAAACGATATGGAGATTAGTTCTACAGACACAAGATCAACTGGGTTGGGCCCTAACATGAACAAACCAATGAATGAGATGTAGAGGACCAAAAGCTCTAATTAGGTTTGCAGAAGCTGGGGCTAACCAATAGGGAAATACTAGTTTCCCCAGGCTGGACTAAGGGTATAAATATACCTTACCCTGCAGCCACCTTTGGTGCCTGCCCCTCATGACACTCCACATATGGAATCCATGAGTTCTTTTCCAGCTCCTTGATCCTCATGGATTCCATACCTAGAGTCCATGAGTTCCCCAGGATGTCCTTGCCCCTCATGGCACTCCACGACTATAGTCCATGGGTTCCATTCTTTCTCTCCTCTAATAAACTCTGTCTTAATCTTCTCTGTGGTTTAGCATACAAGAGGCCTTGGGTTAGATCTTCAGCTCTGCCGAGAGAGAGAGAGAGAGAGAGAGACAGAGAGAGAGAGAGAGAGAGAGAGAGAGAGAGAGATCCTGTCCATCAGTCATCACGCAAAGACAGTCAGCGCCACTATGATTTTTATTGACAAATCATTTGCTATTTAAACTTGGTAAGCTGACATCCTGCTACTTACAACTGTGGACAAATATAGCCATATCCCAATACACTTATTTTCCAGAATGAAATGATGCTGGGATGCTCTTACTCCATTGTCTCTCAGCCTGGTGGGGAAGACCAAAAACCAAGATGTGAAAAACCAAAAATGATTGGTATGAACTGGGCAGTCAATCTCCTCAAAGTGTAGACAGAAAATCAGGCGTGACTTAAGAAGTGGAGAATGACACTGACAACTAGCTGAGCTGATCTATTTGTCCATTTTATCCACATAGCAACAGTGATGGGAAAATATAAAGCAAAGATTATGTAGAACTGCAGGGTGAGATAATAGTGAATATACTTGCAAACCATCCCACCACTTGTAATATGAATACTCTAACTCAACAGTCATGTCGTTTCACATTAAATAGTCTGACAGTCCAAGACCAAGTCTGGAATTGACAGAAAAGGAACTTCACCCACAAGTAGCCTTGAGATGTGGCTGAAGAACTGCTAATATGAAAACTAACTTATTCTATGGGCTGGAGAGATGGCTCAGGGTCTTATTAAGACTGCTTCCCAAGCAGAAGTTTAGATCCTAGATCCCAAATAGAAATGCCAGCCAGAAATGGTGGTGGCCTGCATTTTTGGCTTTGGAAGGTAGAGCCTGGAAAATCCCAAAGTGAAGCAAAAAGGAATTAGAAGCAATTCAGGATGATTCCTAAAGTCATCCTTGAGTCTCTACAGGCACACACAGTGTGCCCTTTCACACACACACACACACACACACACACACACACACACACACACACACACACACCCCATAACCTAACACTTTCTGGTTTCAGGCAACAAAGGTCCATGTTCAACATGATAGATCCGTCTATTGTTATCCACACTTTGCTCAATGAATTGATGCTTTAGAGTGTAAGAATGCTAAATAATTCATCTAATATACACAAACTTCTTTTTATTTATGTTTTCTATCAATAAAACCACCTCTTTTGCTCTCCAATAAGCAACCTAAATTTCTCTGTAAGTTTCAGGTTCTATCTATTATAAAATTCTAGCTTCCCTCCCTACACTTTCCATATTATAATACCCCTTAAAGTCTCAAGTCTTACTACTGCCTATGTGGACCTGTTTTTGTGATTCCCATTTCCTCCAGGGTAAAACTTTTAATCCTCTTGGGTGTGGTCCTGGAGACCTACCAAACTTTATCAAGCACCTACTAGTATACTGTATTTAGTTAGCAAAGAGACTCCACAGCCTACCAAACAAGGACCATTCTCTCAACTTGTTCTCCTAGCACCCAGCACAAACATTAGCACAAATTAGAAATCTCTCTGCAAAATTTATGTTGAATGAGTACATTCAGGGTCATTAAATTACCTTCTCAATAGTTCTTGAACTCCTTTCTATAGAAACAAGACTATGTGCCTGTAAGAAATGTCCATGTAAGCCAATAACGTTGGGCACTACTAGGCATTTTACACTATCCCATTCTTTCAAATTCATTCTCACAGAAATTCAGACATGTATGAACTGTATGAAACTTTAAGAATCATCCAGGTTCATAAATATCATACTGTCAAAATGTAACTCTGGCACAGATACCAAAGTCAAGGCTATTTTAGACATGGACCATGACTCCTATCCCCAGCCTTGCTGAAAACAATGAGAGGCTCTTAGGGCAATAGTATGTGTCCTAGTTAAGCACAAGTGTCAACTTGACTCCTGAGAGTTTGAGTTCCAGGCACATTAGTAGAGAGTTGATGGTTGAGTTAAGCCCAGAGCAAACCTGAAGGAGATTGTCTAGATGCTGGGGAAGACCCAGCCCATGGTGAGTGGGATTAGGCCCTGGATAAATCACAGAGAGCTGGTTGAGAGAGTTAACATCCTTCTGTATACTTGGCCAGACATGCTTGTCTGGCAAGTAAGGATTGTCCATCTCTCAGCCGTTATGGTGGCCAGTTCCCTTGGCCCTGGCGTTGGTGTGTGCTCTCCCGTCAAGCTGGACTATGAACTGTAACCGGACTATCGTAAGAAAGTAAACTCCTTGTTCCCTTAAGTTGTGTGATGGTCATTTTATCAGCAACTATGCAGATGAACCGCAATAGAATTTGGTACCAGAAGTGGGGTGTTGATGATAAATCTGACTGTGGATTTTGTGTCTTTTGAATGGTTTCGCTGGACAAAGTTGAAAATGCTTGAGAATTTTCACTTTGTGGATTTACAAATACCGTTCTTCAGAGTTTAGTGGGCCAATTGCTGAGAGAGATTGTTCGGGTCCAATTTTTGATGAGGGGAACAAGGACTTTAGTAAAGCTAAATATAAAGACGATGTACTGGTTTGCTTGACAGAGGAGAGCTGTGTTGGCAGCCTTAAAGGTTTGGATGTGCAGAGGGCAGGCAGCAGAATATCTGCTGCTGTTGGACAAATGAGTATCAGTGAAGGAAAACCTAGTGACTTGCACAGAGACGGTGGAAAAAGTGAAAACCACCGTATGGCAAGTTCGTAGTTTGAAAACTCAAATTCCTTCAGGGGCCAAAAGCCCAAGTTAAAGCCGTTTCTTGCCCTTTGGAAGTTTGGCTGCCTGGAATAGGCTTTTCCAGCATCAGAGCACAAGATCTGGTGCAGCTGTGGCTCCAGTGGACTAAGCTACGTTTCAAACGTGCTTTGGAACCTGGCAGCGTCCCTCAGGTGATACTGGTTTGGGCAAACTACTGAGGAGTTCGTGGAGAGCAGCAAAAGCTTGGCACCAACTGGCAGGCGTAGAGTTCCTGCAAGAGATGGTGAAGCTTAAAGCTGCAGAGGAGAACCCAAAATGGTGTTTGAGATGCCAGAACTGTGGGACTGCTGCTGAGGACTACTGCGAGTGGAGATTCAGCCTGGTTCAGAGGAACTCTGCTCTTACAACTTTAAGCTACAAACGGGGACTGAGAATGCCTAGAATCTTTGAGCCACCGTGATTATATGATGAGCAACAGAAGATGGACATTGAAGTAAAGGATGTGGTCTTTTTCTGGACTTTGATCTTTTTAATGTTTTCTTATTGTTTTAAGATCCTTCTGTTTTAATGTTTTATCTGTTTTAAAGTATTTAATTTATTCTGATTTAAGAAACTTTGAACTTTTAAAATATTGGAACTGAAGTTTTAATGAGGGAACATTTTAAATTTGTCCATGGAATGTATTTATATTTTAACATCTGTGGGGACAAGGAAAGGTTACAGTTTAAAAAGTGTATTGTTTTTGTGTCAAGTTGACAAGGGATGGAGTGTCCTAGTTAAGCACAGGTGTCAACTTGACTCCTGAGAGTTTGAGCTCCGGGCACATTTGTAGAGAGTTGATGGTTGAGACTGTCTGGCTGCTGGGGAAGACCCAGCCCATGGTGAGTGGGATTAGGCCCTGGATAAATCACAGAGAGCTGGTTGAGAGAGTTGGCATCTTTCTGTATACTGGTCTGGCAAGTAAGGATTGTCCATCTCTCAGCCGTTATGGTGGCCAGTTCCCTCGGCCCTGGCGTTGGTGTGTGCTCTCCCGTCAAGCTGGACTATGAACTGTAACCGGACTATCGTAAGAAAGTAAACTCCTCGTTCCCTTAAGTTGTGTGATGGTCATTTATCAGCAACTATGCAGATGAACTACAACAGTATGTTACTGCTCACCAATTTTAGCTCTTCACATTAAGTTGAGAGCTAGGGAGATGGTCAGTGGTTAAAGCCATTGCTTCACAAGTAAAAGGACCTGAGTTTGGATCCTCAGATTCCACATAAAAAATGCTGGGCAGAAAGTATGGTGGCCTGTAATTCCAGCCCTGGAATGCAGTGTCTTGGAGATCCTAGAGCAAAACAACAAGTAAGGTAAAGTAATCCAGGAGTTTCCCAGTGTCACCCTTTGGCCTCCAAAAAAGGCACACAAACACTCAAGTGCCCTTTTGTATGCATGCCCTGCATATACATGTACACCCACCCACTCATAAAACACACACACACACACACACACACACACACACACACTCACACACACACAACTACAAAATATTATGTTTAGCTTATAATTACAAGCATATTCTGTACATTAAAAAGTTCTCCATTTTCACATAAAATTACATATTTTGCATTATCTTGAGATGTAAAAAAACAGTAGTCTTGTACTTTTTCTAATTTTAAGGAGAAGACAAAGAACAAAAAGCCCCCAAACTAAATTATTTTAAAGTATTTTGTATTCATTTTTCTTTTTTCCAACATTTATTCCAATATTTCTTTTCTATGTGGGTCAGGGGACAACTTGCAAGAGTCAGTTCTCTTCCTTCTACCACATGGGTTCTGGGGACCAAACTCAGGTTGTCAGACTTTGTAGCAAGTGTCTTTACCCTGAGTCTTCTCTCCAGCCCTTCCCTAACCAAATTCTTACTACTTCTCACCTTTCTTGTCCTCTCTTTCATCTCCCCCTCCCCCCAGAAAATGCCTGCCTTGTGTGGCTCTAACGGAAAGGTGGTTGCTTTCAGAAGAATAATTTCTCTGACTCCATTTTTAAAGGCTCATTTAAATAAAATTAGCAGAGACCGTATACAAATAATGGTCTGTTCTTTTACAATGCCCTTGAAAAATATTCATGACACCTTCCGTCTCTTATGAAGAGACCCACTTTCAGTACATACCAAAAAACTAATCACAGCTCATCAGAATTCTATCCCAAACCAAGCATTTCTTTATTTTAAGCCAAGGTTATCATATTTTATTCATTTCAGACTCTTTAACTAGAATAACCATCTGTAATAAACAAAAAACTTGTACCATGTAACTCTGTCCCATTAGTATGAAAACTCTATATTAGGAATTGTATACTCCAATAATCCATTCTTAAAGAAATAATCAGATAAGTATGCTTATTTTTTCCACCTGGAAAATATATCTGCGAACAGAAGTACCTGAATTTTAGTTTTGGACGGGGATCCTATTACTGCACACCAGGTGATGCTGCGGGTAACAAAGCAGATTTCTGAGGGGTCAGGATGCAGATGAAGCGCAGGACCTGAGTGCCAGCTGAGGCTGGGGGCAGCAGCCCCTCACTCAAGTCTGTTGACATTCGTGCTGTTTCTTAGCCTGAAAACCACAGGAGATGATACCCATCCTTCACAGTTCCTGTGCAGTTTGCATGAGATAGCATGTGAAGCGCGTGGAATGTTCCTGCTACCATGGACAAAGACATGCCTGACACACAGCTGCTTTTCCTTCCTATCATCTTGCCTCTGCGGGAGTTCTATTTTTTTTCTTCAAGTTAGCCATGAACATCTAACTGTGCTTTGAAAAGCAATTTATTTATTACTGTATCAGCCATGGAATCAGTGTCGTGATGTACTATTTTTAGACTTCCCCTGAGCATCCGAGTGTTTCTTTCACTCAGTTTGCTTCAGATGAGCCTTTGAATGACTAGATGTAGTGCAAGAGCTACATTTTTCTCCTTGGAATCTTGGGATCTTTGGAATCAGGAGGTCTTGCACCTCTGGCACATCTCCCTCCCTTCTCAGTGGCTAGAAGCACATTATTGCTTTGTCATCCACGGTGCCTCCAATATGATGAAAGAAGCCCAGAACACTGCTGACATCACCTTTCTCTTTGATGCCACAAGATGACATTAAAAAGGACAGAGGACAGCTCCAAATATAAGATTCTCACTACTCCACGTTTAGTAGCAATCCACTACCAGCGGACACAGGCACCCATCCTGAGCCCTGGGCTGCAAGCCGGGCAGGGGCACATTCAGTTCTTCAGGACACAGGTACTCACAAGGTATGGTGCCTTACCCCGTACACTGTAAATTCCACGAAGGCTTTGCTACTGTTGCTTGGGTTGTTTTTCTTCATCACTATGAACTCAAGTCCAACAATACCTGGCCCATTCTGAGTTCAGTAAACATTGTGACTGAATAAATTCAAGGAGCACATTCTGAGGAGCACCCACATACAGCCTCACCCTGAGGACAACAGGTAACACCTTCAGTTTGGTCATATTTGGTGAAGGAGTTATAAGCGTAAGTGCTGTTGTAATAAATACAAACACATGAGCGAAGAGAAAGGAACTCAACAGATTCTGAACAGGTGATGACACTTGCAGGAAACTTTTAGGAAAGGAGGGAATAAGCCAGAGAGGCAAGACAAAGCAGATTCCGAAGGAAAGGAACCGCGTGCTCTGAGAATTCCTGTGGGTGGCATGTGTGGTGCACAGGGAGAATGGGAAAGAGAGAACACTGTAAGAGGAAGCTGGCAGAGGTGGTGCCAAGACAACACGCAGAGCTGGCTAACCATGCACAGAATTCAGAGCAAAATAGTCACATCGGAGCCCCCGTGTTCAAAAGTGATGCTGAATTTCAAGGCAGTGAGAGCAGAGCATGAAATGGAGAATGGGCCCCGAGCAGACAAAGTCAGGCTCACATGTCACCCCCGTGCTGTGAGTACGCAGCATCTTGTGGACCAGCAAGCAGCGAGTGACAGCACCACACTTGGCTTTAGGAAGGACATGATGTGGCAGAGTAGCGGACCCACAGGTCATTATAGAAACCAGCAGGTGGCGGGGCAAGGACAAAGCAGCCGCTTCATTACTCCCGAGAGGAGAGCGCTGCGCAGAGAGAGGCAGTGGTGGAGTGAGGGAGACCCACTATGTGGGGACGGCGGAGTCAGGGCTGTGGACTGCACATTGATTAGATACCCAGCCTTAGGGAGAGGAGGACACGTGGCTCTACCCATCTGCTTTACAAATCTGTTCAATACTTGCTTATCTTCAAGCTAACAGTGTTCCTGATATTACATATCAAGCAATGTTCCTGTGAGCATGTCTTAGTTCTTTAAAAAAAATATCAAAAAATATTTACTGTTTTTAGTAAAATAAGTCTTTTTGAGGCACATTATTTCTCTTTTTGTTGGTCTGAAAAATGAAATGACAACCAATGAGATTCAGGCCAGAGCTGAACAATTTTCCACGCAGACTAACTGTGAACTAAAAATCAAGTTACGAAGCACAGGAGTTATTTTTGTAATCTACCATAATATTCCTCTCCTCTTCTTTAAAGCATAAAGACAGCTAAAATTAGAAGTCAAAGATCACATGGTACCTTTTTTCTAGAAATGCTGGTTGAGCTAATAGATTTCTGAGAGTAATTTGTTTTTATTTTAACCTATCGTTTTGTTTGCAAAAATTTCCATTTGGTTTTGTGGAATCTTCCCATGAGGAGGAGCGGGGAGCAGAATCTCTTTAAGAGCTGACCTATGACTTGGGTTGGGAGGGTTCTAGTTTGGGGCATTGCTGAGGTTCAAACCTAAAACCCTGTACATTCTGAGCAAGGACTCTGTACTTAGCTATACCCCTAGCCTCAATAGCATATTCAAAAAGAAGATGCTTAACAGTTGCTTTTATTTATTTCATTTTTTAAAAAAATCAAAGCTACAATTAGTTCTCTATCTGCCCCACACCTTCTTCCAACAGTACTAAGTAACTCAGGCTAGCCTGAAATCCACCATGTAGTTAAGAATGATTGAGGGGAGTGGGGGGGACGGGGACGGGACTGGACGGGGACTGGAGAGGTATGGCTCAGGGATTAAGCCTCTGCCTTGCAGGTGGAAGTGGGACGGCCTGCGTTTCTGGTCCTGGTAGGGTGGAGCCTGTGAATCCCTGGGCAGAGTAAATAAGGAGGAGGTGGAGGCAGTCTATGGTGGTTCCCAAATTCGCCCGTGGTTCTACACACACGCACACGCACACACGCACAACTGAATAAATAATTAAAAAAAAAAGATTTTGAATTCTTTGAACTGTGATCCTCCTGTATCACCTCCCAAGTGTGCAAATAACACTTTTAAGATGAACATAGCTAAATGACATTTCATCACAGATTGAACTATGTTTCTATTCAACACAGAAACTCTTCATTTGAACTGTTGAAAAAACACAGTTTTCACATGCTCAACAAAATGAAAACATTTTAGCTGGCGTACAATCCCACTGGTCGGTGTTCCGAGAACAAGGAAGAACCTGAGGCCAAGCATCTGGTCCGAGGATGACCTACAGGACACCAAGTTCCTTGTAAAGCGGGTAGGACTCCAGTGAATATCCAACCAGCAGACCGGAGTAGTAATTATTACAGCAATCAGTTATTTGGCATCTACTGTATGCCAAGAACATTATGTCATTTATTCTGCACAAGACTTACTGGCATATTGCTAAGTTGGAAATGACTATTCTCATAAATGCCTGTTTTTTCAATGTCA
Organism: Typhlomys cinereus; assembly: GCA_023101885.1. Taxonomy (NCBI): domain Eukaryota; kingdom Metazoa; phylum Chordata; class Mammalia; order Rodentia; family Platacanthomyidae; genus Typhlomys; species Typhlomys cinereus. The sequence continues at coordinate 649,140 of JALPQD010000469.1, read as the reverse complement.
AAAGGAACATTATTTACGTAATTTTAAAATTTGAAATAATCTCAAAATAAAAGTACCATACAACTAATCTCTGACTCTTTGAATCATTTTAAAGTACTGATATGACATCCAACATCCAGAATATTTCAATGGCAATCCTTAATGTGTGGCTGGGCCATGACCAGTGAAGTTCCTGAGAGTCCAAAGTACTGGCACTCTCTGTCCTCTCTGTTGGTTAACAAAAGGCAACGGTGGGCAACTGCTGTTAGAACCTTAACACAGATCTAAGACTAGCAACACAAACTCCAGGACAAAGCTGCCCATTCTAAAATATTAAAAAAAGAGAGAGAATAAGCTCCTGTGTGCGCATGTGTGTGCACGTGCGCGCACACACTAAAATAAGTGCATAAGTAAATGCATAAATAGATAAGTAAATAAATCTTAATCCAAGGCAAGGCCCATGTGGCCTAGTTAAGGGAGCCCTACCTTGAAAACAAGTAATTCAAGAAGAACGCAAGACAAGAAACAGCATGAAGTAGAAAAGATAAGGAGTGAGTTATTTACTAAGGCCCACATACAGCAGAAGTTTGGTCACCCATTTTATCCTGGTGATTATGGTTATGCCAGGTGACAAGTCATACGGCTTTCTGATGCCGTCTCTGTTTAGGATGATACTGTGACTTAGAACTATCTGAAACTCTTTCCACTTCCAGAGGGTTGGCGACCGCGTGATATCTCTACTCAAGAAGGGATAATGGAGAAAAAAAAAAAAAGAAAAAAAAGGAAAAAAAGAAAAAAAGAAAAAAAAGAAAAAAAAAAAAAAAGAAGGGATAATGGGCTGGAGAGCAACTCGGACACAAATCTGTGCAGTTCTCGAGTTCTTCTCTAGGACAAATGTCTAGAAATAGAGGGGTCAGACCAAAAGGTATCACGTGTTAATGGAATTGGGTATAAGTGCCCATAGAGTCAATTTTCACGACTTTGTAGAGTTTGAATTATTTTGTAATTTTAAGAGAAAAAGTATCTGCTCTGGCCAGAATTGGTTTGGAGGGCTATAATAACTACTAAAAAAAAAGAACCAGACTTCATAGATAGTAAAATATACAAAGAAATAAAGTATTAATTAGAAAACAGTGATACTGGAGAGACTAGATATAAAAAAATTGAGATCTACCAGGGCTCCTCTTGGAAATACCCACCATGGGCAGCCTGGGAAGTTAGCCAGAGATAGCATACATGTGGTTGTTCTGGCCTAACTGCTCACAGCACAGAAAAATGGACTTTATACCTTCTTCCTGGGGTAGAAAGGCACAAAGTACTCATGAAAGAACTTTCTGCTTTCATTTTGGCTTTCCGTGTAGAGTGCCAATAGGAACTTGCATCACAACTTTTCATCAACACACACACACACACACACACACACACACACACACCGTATCCAAATTATCAAACTATCAAATTCACCCTGAAAGACACATTCCCTATGAGTATCTGGACATAATCACATTTCAGAGTCTGCTAGTTTATACTCTACTTCCTAAATCTTTGTCAATAGTCTACGAGCACCCTTTCGTTTTTAGGTTTTCTGGTCAAGAACTAATATGCTCATCTCATCAGGTCAGGACCACCAAAGATAATCTCCCTTCTGATTAGCTCAAAGTTGGCAGATAAGAGCACTTAAATCTACCTGCAAATTTATGACATAACATAACCTCGACACAGGAATGAGTGTGCTTAGAGTTCCCACTGCGTGGAAGAGACGGGACTACATCGGGCAGATACAGTTCTCAGGGTCTGAATGTGATTTGTTCCCCACCCATCCACCCCACCCTCCCCCGCTCATGTATTTTAATCTTTAGTTGATGTTTTGGAAAGTCATGGCACCTTCGGAAGACACAGCCTTGCTAGGGAAGGTATGTCATTGGGGGGTAGGCCTTGAGGCCTACTCCAGTTTCTGCCAGCCAGCAGTGCCTTTTCCGCCATAATGGACTGCATCTCCCCTCTGGAACTGTAAGCTAAATAAATCTCCCTTTTCTCCTGTAAGCTGTGTGTCTCACAGTAGCAGAGAGAATTACTTAGACAATAGTAGACAGTGCTTCACAAGTACCATGTCTCAAGTGGGCATAAAAGATGACTGATCTCAAGAATTCAATCATCTGGTTTCTACAAAGTAATTGAAATAGTCTCCAGCACATTTAATTGTTATACAAATAATAACTTGATAAAAGCAAACACATGAAAATAGTGGCCCATGGGTTACTGGACCATCAGTTCTGTTTGGCCCTAACTGGAACTAAGTCGATAACAAAAATCAGCATTTGGCTTTCCAAATGACTGAACAATGTGGCAGCTCCGGCTTGCCCTGCTGATGCCTATCCTCAGCTAGAGCAGCCCCTATGTGGGTGGGCTTCTTCGTTCTCAGGCCTTGGCTCCTGCTACCCAGTTCATCCTAACAACTATGAGTAGGAACTAACTGAATTCATTTTACTTTACATCTAGTAGGCAATACAGAAACAAAAGACAAGCATTTATAGTAAAATATACTTTCAGGCATTTAGTTTTAAGCTTATGAAACTAAAATGATAAAAAGCAACGAATACACTTGATTATTTTTAAAAAGTCAAAGGGTGCTGAGTTAATTAGCCAAATGCAACTATCTAAGGGAAACATTCACAGTATACACTACAAAAAAATTAAGATTTGAACTGATCCCTTTGGATGTTATGATAAAACTCCCTCTGACCTCCACATAAGTCATGTGCCTTCACTGAAATACATGTCTTACACAGACAAATACACAAGCAAAATAAAATGAAAAAAAGAACTTCCCAAATTAGAGAAAACACTAGTGCAAAACATTAGAAAAGTCTGCATTCCTACAAGGCTTTGTTCTATTCAAGAAAAAGTAACAGTTCTCCTAAATTTCCTCTCAATTTACAGGATCTGCTTACCATGTTGGACACTCTAGATACTTTTAAATACATTAATTCCATGTAGCAGTACTTAATTTCCTTCACTGTCAGAAGCAACTACATGGCAAGAAAATCCCAAAGGATAAGTTGCTATATAAAATGATGGTTTTTAGTAACATGAAGTCCTTCCAGTGAAATCATCTTGCAATTGTGACAAGAGAAAATTCAATTAATGACATTTTAGCACTGTGTGTGAATGGGTAAGAGAGAGCAATGCCAAAAAGAGTATTTTAATTCATGATTTGTTTAAAGTCATGAATGCCAACTTATAAGACACACATCTGCTCTACGACATTTTCAAGAATGAACTTAAGAGGAAACTGGAGACAGAAGAGAGACTGAAAGACTAGCAAGAGATTGAAAGACAGCTAATTTTCCAATTAACGTAGCAATGTGCAGCACATTTGGCTTTTGTCATGGTCAACAGATCTACAAAATACACTGAGCTTCCTCCCTGCCAATGACTTGCCACTTGGAAGACTGCCAATAAAGGGAAACTTCTAGATAAACCAATTTACAAAAACTTTATACAATAAAAAATTTAAAAGGCAGGTAAGTATTAACAGAAAGGTTAGCTGCCCAGCTTCTGAATTATATATGCAAATGGCATGAAATACACAAAGCACACCAAAAGACATGAAAACAAATTTATTGTATTGGATATTATATGTTTGTTTCACTTTGTTTTGCTTTTAAAATGACAGTGTACAGAAAGAATGAAGGCTACGTGCTAATTCTGGACTGCTACTGTATTTGCAACCTAAGTACTGTACTTGACACCTTTTTATCAAAGAACTATCTAAAACATAAGAAGAGCTTATCAGGGGCTACAAAGGTGACTCAGTAGCTAAGAGGGCTTGGTACCAAAGATGAAAACCTGAGTTTGAATCAAAGCCACCCACATGAAAAAGCCAGGCATGGCTGTGGCCCAGAACCCCAGCTCTAGGGAGCGAGGACAGGTGGATCCCCAGAGCTCAGGCCAAACAAACGAGTTGAAACACTGAGCTTCAGGCTCAATGACAGACCCCGTCTCAAGGGAATAAAGACAGTGACAACACGGTACACCTGACATCTTCCTCTGACCTCCAGACATGCACACATTCGTACATCACACACACACACCACACAACTATCAGTATGGTTTAGAAATATGAGCCCACCTCTAGGTAGATGTCCAACAAAAATGAATGTATACATGATTCAAAAAACATGTACAATATGAGTCATGGTACTATTATGGATAATAACCTAAAAATGATAATAATTAAATGTCTATCAGCAACAGAATAATTAAACTATGGTGTACATACATACATGTAAAGTGAATAAAACAGCTACATGTAAAAGTATGGATGAATTTCACAAAAATAATATAGCTGATTTCAAATGAAAACATTGTCTTTTGCGATGTACATGAAGCTCCAAGAAACTGAGATTAAATAGCAAACCATAAATTAAGACAGCAGTTACCTCTGGGGAGGAAAGATAATAATGATGGGAAGGGACTGCTGGACTTTTTCACTTTGTAACTACTGCATTATGGGGTGTAATTTGCAAAAGTTACCATTCAGTTGCAATACTGATTAGTACATTTAACAGCACAAAATAACGAGGAACAGACTTAAACTGAAGCTCTTACTTAACTCAATCTCCTGCCACTTAGTTTCCCCATATAAAATGAGGAGCTTGCCCTAGCCACAGCTCCTAAGAGGAGGAGAACCTTAAAACTCATAGGAAGAATATATTTTCCAAACCATAAATATACAAATAAATAACAATTAAATCTCCCACAAAGAATCTATTTTTGTGGCTTGATCTTTCCTGGCACTACAGAGGTTCCATTTTAGGTTTCCTCTTTTCTACAGCATCAAACAGAAAGCAAGCACAGGAAAAATGACTCCACAACTATACCATTCAATAGTAAGCCTCCTGTTCTATTCTAAAAAGGAAGGAAATAATTCAAAATTCTGAAAATTCCTCATGGTTCTAATGACTTCATTTATTTGATTATCTATTTTACATATTATCTTAAATTACATATTTTTAAGATTATTACACAATCTGTAGCCCTGCCTGGCCTAAATTTATATGTACATCAAGCTGGTGCATCTTTACTACTTCTGCCTCCCTAGTGCCAGATTACAAGCATGTAGAACCACAATTCTCTCAGACACTTGTCCTTATCTCCTAAACAATAGAATAAAATAGCCATTTACATGAAAAAAAAAAAGATTATTACACAAGAAAGCTGTACTTAAGTAATGGTAAGAGAATACTAGAACTGATAACTGACAAGAACCTGTCTAACTTCATTTTGAAGCAGACTTTTTAACAAATGTTTCAAAGTACTATATAATAAAAAGGAAGTGATCCCTACATAAAACTACCAAATTCTAGAAACATTCCAAAGAATATGCCTTTCTACAAGTTCTTTGAGGCGATGACTGTACCCCAAATTACAATTATCCACTTAGAGTAACAATGAATAACTTGAATGTGGGAGGAGACACACCAATCATCTACTTAAGTGGTACCCACTCATTCCATAGCACCTTGATCCACATTTCCCAACAAGAAAAGTCACAGAACCATCAATAATTCAATTGGAAAGACCACTCACTGTTTTAAAGAAACCATACAAACACAGGCAAACATTTTAATTAAGAGGTACACAGCTAGTGTCTGGCCCTGGTACAGGGCACTCCCACATGCCTCATGCCAGCTGTAGAAGAACCATGTTCAGGCAGCTGACTTAATTGGAGACGCAAACCAACACATGCTAATTTGCCTGGGCCAACTAATTGGTAGGTAGGCACATTTCTAACAAAATATCCACCCATATTACAGATGTTGTTCTCTATCTTAGTAAATGGTTGGTAACAAACAGGAATGAAGTAGAAATAAGCTACACTTCATGAAATTTTTTAGTTGGACAGTTTTACAACACAGACTCACGTGAGCTCAGGAAATCAGAACATGTACGTCAATATTGGATACAGCCACGCATCAAAGCATCTTCCTATGCAAGTATAAGAATCCAATGAAGTCTTACAAACAACACTGCAGGCGGCAACACAGCACTGGCTAAGTGCCCACGTCCCCCTAAACTTCACCAGGCCTGCCACAAACAAATCAAAGGACTTCTCCCCCACCTTGTTAGAATCTGATGTACAAACATTTATAGCCATGTGCAAAGAGAAATCCATATTTACCAGAAAAATCTACGATGGCCAAAAAGGGGAGGGGAGGTAGACACATCAGCTCCCACCACGGTGACATAAGACAGCAAATTTACTTTTACCTAAATAAAAAAGTGGAGGAAAAATATGAAGCAAAGGTTTTCACACCGACCACAGACAATATAGGGCAAGCTCTCTAGGGGCCAGGAAATAATGAGATGAGCCTGTGAGCACCCCAGCCATATCCAGGAGAGATTCCTTCAGGGGCTAGAGAAGAGGTACTTAGAGCTTAGCAGTCTGTCTCTCTTGAGTGGAGGAGACAGTACACAAAATATTAAGTTATTATACAGTCATCTTATGTTTATGGTAGTAGATGGTAAACATTTAAGAAGAGACAGGATAATAGATAATGACCTAAATTTTTTAAGTAGAGAAAAAACACCACCAACGCAATGTCTGCTTGAACAAGGCACTGCCAACACTGATGGACTAGACACTGAACAGAAACATACAAGGACATAAAGTCATGAGTAACACTATCTGAAAACGAATCTAGAAAAAAAAAAAGAAAGTTAAAGAAGAGCAGAGCTTCAACGAACTCAGGAAAAACTTCAGATTGACACATGTACACCTGAAATCCCGGGAAAGAGGCAGGAATTCAAAGATTTCAAAAACTAAGGGGGAACATTTTTTCAAATATTATGAAAACTGTAAGTTTAATACACTCCAAGTAGGACAAACAGGAAGAAAACTATACAAAGAGGCAAAGTTTAAAGCCATTAGACTTAAAAAGAAAGAAAAAAAGAAAAGAAAAAAGTAAGCCCATTGAGAAAGATAAAAAGAAAAAAATCCTTCAAGTAACCAAAACAGGGGAAGGAAATTCCATATTATCCAAGATGGCAGCAGGCGTGCTTTTTCCTTATATTTCTTCTCTTAGAAACAAGTGTCGGAAGGCAGTAAAGCAGAGCACTTAAAACAAAAACCAAGCCCTGTACAACCTATAATCTCATACCCAGATAGAATACCTTTCAAAAATACAAGGTTTTCTAAAACACCCTTCAAAAATGTTGACGAAGGAGGTTCAGGAAGAGGGAGAAGAAAAAAGAATCTTAAGTTCCATATTGAAGTGGTCTACACAGCATCACACACACACACACACACACACACACACACACACACACACACACTCGGTTAACAAACCAAGCAATGAAATGAAATACAATTATAAAAAGCATGTAACTAATCCTAAAAGCAGTTAGAAAAGCTGAAATGGGAACAAAACACATGATGAGTAGAAAGCAAGGAGAGAACCGTTAACTAACCATTCACATTGATAATACTATTGAATGTAAACTGCCCAAGGACTCCAGTTAACCAACCAAAGTCATCAAACATGGAGCCATGAAAAGATAATCAACTCCATGCTCTCTACCGAGAACCCATTTAAAATATGAAGCAAATTCAGGTTAAAAATAAACTGACAGAAGAAAAGATGGACCATGCTAACTCTATCAAAAAAGAACTGAACAAGCTAAATTTCAGACAAAGTAGAATTTAGAGCCAGGGATATTAATATTCACCAAGAGAGAAGAGAGTATGGCAAGATAAAAGAGTAAATTAAATTCACCAAGAGGACATAACTTCACAACTGAACACTAGACAACCCCACAAAGTATAGTTAGAGATTTCAAGTCCCCTCTTTGCAGGACTGGCAGACAAGCAGAAGTCACCAAGGATGTGGAAGATTTAAACAATACAGTCAACCAGGTCTTTCTTCTATACTTAGAAGAGTCACTAATCTAGTTTACAGAAACTAATATGCCCTTACTTAAATCTAAAAAGAGAAAACTCTAATGCTTTAAATAGACAGCCAATTTCGGAAAAGGAAACAGGCAGGTCACACCAGTGTGGGTCAGAAAAATCCAATAGACATGTGATTAGCAGCTTATAGTTTCTTTAGAACAGATCAACATAAACTTTTCTTTCATGATTGAGACAGTCTCATTTGCCCACATTGGCTCAGCTTGGAGGTCACCCCCTCACACATGACAGGCCTGAGCCACTATACTCCGCTACGGCCTTGAGTCTAAGCGTCAGACAGCGTCCCAAATCATTTAAACTTAACAAAGCTCTTCAAGCCACGGAGAATTCAAATGTCATCTCTTTGACAAACCTGGTGTCATTACAGTCATGACGCTGCAGCTCTGTAGTGACAACCTAAGCATTTTAATGATTCTTGAGTTGACTGTAAGACACTGTTTTAGTTTCATTACACATTGCTGCAACAAAGTATTTGACCCAAGTAACTTAGAACTTATTCCAGATGACAGTACATTGTAGCAGAAAGGTTGCCGCAGCAGATGCTTGAGAGCGCTAGCCCGGTTACGTCCAGAGTCAAGAGCAGAAAGCGAAGGATGAATGCATGCATGCTTGCTCCTGCGCAGCTTGCCTATGCCCAGATATGGTACCACCCACTTTTGGACTGATTCTTCCCACTAACAGTAATGTAACCTAGATAGTTCCTGGCACACATGCCCAGAGGTCAGCCTTCATGTAGAGCACCCCTCCCAGGTGATCTGGAAGGCTTACCTCCCTGCTGCCAGGTTGGCAGAAACAGTGACCATCACAGGCACTGCGTTGACATCACGGGAGTCGATAATGAAGACTCTGGTCTTCAAGTGGACAGACTCTAAAGATTAAGCTTCACAAAGAAAGTGCCATTTGGGATGGCAGAGTCAATGTGCTATGTATCAGCTAATAATAAATGACATAAAGCTAGTATGTTTTAAACAAAAGCAACAAGTGTTAACGTGACTGATTTTATATAGAACTGGATGAATAAAACATTGAAATCAATGGAAAATATAGAAACGCTTGTGCCAGCCAGCCCCCAGCCCATTGGCACAGGCTCCTCACCTGCTGGGGACCCTCACTCCTAAGAGCCTTGGTAACTTTTTGCAGTGTTGTGTTATCTGGCTGTGCTATCTGACTTTCTTAAACAAACACTTCTCTTTCGGAAGAAGTGAGGCTTCTTAGTGACAGCCATTTCTTGTGGCTGTGCCCTCGTTGTCACTCTACACCATGGTTTGCCTTGGCCATTCATGGTTTACACTTGTATTCTGATGTAACTTGTCTCCTGGAAATTCTTGGATCTCAAATTAAGGAGAAAATTGTTTATTAGGGAAATTTTATGCCCCAAACTCTGGTCCTGCTCAGAGAGGCATGAGGCACACAATTGAGCAAAAATCATGGTATGTTCTCCATGTTTTATTTAGCACGATTCTCTTTTAAGAGCTGTCTATTTATTAAGCCCATAATAGGAAAAGAGCTATTAAGTCAATAAAAGAAGTTCAACATCCCAGTCAATTATATATAGGTAAGGTGTAACTAATAATAAATATGATTCAACACTTGTCATACTTCTTAAAATGGATAAAACATGTTCATGATCCTGCACAAAGACTGGCGTAACTGTGAATGAAATATTTTCTAAGAGTATGTCTCTAAATATAGAGTACTTGGGTTATGCAGCAGCAATTTAAAACCTACTTTATGGAAGTCCCTAGAGATTTTTCAGTCTCTTCAGTGTCCATAAGAAAGCTTTTGCCCTCAAGATAATCATTACTAAATCATATTAATTAGTTCCGTAATATAGCCCAACTGGGGATTTCACTCTGACACTGGTAATTGCAATAATAAATTAGCCATCGCGTCTTTTTCACAAGTGATTCCTGCTTTTCCTTCAAGCTTACCTAAATGACCTAATCCTAAATCAAAGGTTGAAATCCCGAGTCCTTAGGAAAAAACAATGAAAGAATAATGGCAGCAAGAAAGGATGGCTCAGTACTCCTACCCATTACTGATGCTGCAGAGAATTAAGTCCTGGATCAGGTTTTTTTATACAACATAACATAACTCAACACTTCAAAGAACAGACGGTAAAAGAGATAGTAACAGGAAACTGAGTCAGAGCTTACAAGACTCTCCATTCCAAAACTGAACTGTTTGTAAAAGTAGGCTACTAACTGACCAATGAATAGAGGATTTTTCAAGATTGACTAGAACTGATGAATGAAATTTAAATTATTTTAAGAAACTTTTTTCTTTCTTAACTTTACACTCATTTTCACAGTGGCTGGTTAGATTTGGGCAAACTGAAATGTGTGTTTTGAGGAGTGCACTGCCCTTACTGACTCCCTTGTAACCAAGCATAAACATCTTTAGGAAATCACAATGTAACTGTCAAGTAGCAGCAGAATGCATTTTCAAGCACAGGCTACTGTACTTTCCAACATCCCACATATCCCACATGCTGTTGGTTAAAGTCTCCATGTTACTCACTCAAGAAAGTAAAGCCAACAGGAAGGGAGCATAAGATGAAGAGTAGGGTGTATGGTGGAGGGTTAAGAGTATGGGAGAATATGCTCAACATAATACTCCTATGGAAAGCTCAAAAATAGGATTAAATAGGATTTGATGAATAGGATTAAAATGAAGAGCTCGATTCTACGGTCTAGAAGTATATAGCTCAGAGGTAGAATGCCTGAATACTATGAATGACACCACAGGCTTGTTCCCCAGCACTAAAGACATAGAGGAGGTGGGGAGGGGCTAATTCCTTCCTTTCACATCTGGACAGACAACAGATTATGGTAACACTATATAGGTCCTAACACTAGGTCATAAAAAAAATTTCTGCTTGCTCCTCCTGAGACACGCACTCCCAGAGACAGGCATCATGCAAGAAGTCCATGCCAGCGGAGTCCAGCTTGCCAACAACTCCATCGAGACACTCGCCTGTCAGAGAAGCCACTCTGGTCTCCCATGCCAGACCATCCACAGCTGAGTTGCACCGAGTGACCTCAACAATGCCATAAGGAACAAAGAATTATTCACCTCAGTGCTGGCAAAATTTCTAAGTTGCAGAACTTGTGAGTCTCTCAAACAGTGGTTGCTTTACCTCAGTTACATTTGGGATGGTTTGTCCTGTGGCAATTGTAACTGAACACAAGCTAGTAAAGTACACAACATAATCCCAGCATTAGGGAGGTATGGACAGAACAGTCAGGAGATCAAACCACTTTCAAACCAGTGTGGGCTACATGAGACCTTATCTCTGCCTCTCTTCAATACCAATCAAAAAACTAGGAAACTAGTAAGTAAAGAAGGTAACTGTATAGAAAATGCAAACAATGGCCAAATATTATATACAGTGTGTCTTTACTGAGGTATTTCACTTTACAGAACAATGTAATTATTTGTATTGGCTAATAGGAATCTATCTTTTTCCTTACCAGGACATAATTAGATAAAACATGACCACGCCAGAAATAATTCATTTAATGGCAAACCTCACTTAATGAGGCATGATAAGCCCACTAGTAAGGAACAGGGACTGTACACACACACACACACACACACACACACACACACACACACACACACACACACACACACGGAAACAATGCTTCAAAAACCTCCTAGGAAATTACCCTGAGAGCTGCTTTGTGGTTTATGACGTTTCAGTCCTATAGATGGTAATGCATGTCACTTTCTGGAAAGTGCGGACTTTGACAAGTTTGGAGGGCATAGAGCAAGAAGATAGATACCTCTACAGTTACAAGTACTACAGATAAAACTATACAGGTAAACTGGGTGGGTTCTGGTTCCTAAACTCAGAATGTATATACTTTGGAGCAATAGGATATTTTTGTGTTAAGAGAGTAATTTTAAAAATACAATTCTAGGATTTATAGAGATTTACTTTCCAAATTTACCATTGTGGCTCTACTCAGTGAACAAAGCAAAAAGGTTTCTGTGCACTTGCGACTTCCTCTCACTGCACTTGTAGAAACAGAGCAGGCTAAACATGATGGCCCTGAATCAATGATGTAACTGCAAAGAAACAGTGTGAAGCACTTACTCAAATCCACATTAGCTGCATTGATTTGATCACAAGTAAGGAAATTTTAAATGGACATTTTTGATCCAGTTCTTCTAGTGACCACAAACCTGGTCACATCTGGGTTTGTTTTATTTGTTTTTGCCAAAGCCCACTGAAGGTATATTCAACCAAAGCACTGACTGCCACGTAAGAATATGATGTATATGGTGGTTCGCGAATTCATCCGTGGTTCTACACATACACAGACACACACACACACACACACAGACATACACACACACGCGCACATACACACGCACATGCGCACAGTTGAATAAATAATAATAATAATAATAAAAAATTAAAAAAATATGATGTATAAATACCAACTCTGTATGTGAGATATCTACTTTTTCCGTTGGTGAGCTTCTTCAGCTGTGTTTGATTACAAAGAAAATCCAGCACAGCTTCACAAATTGCTTAGAATTGTTCTTGGACAAATCAAAATTGACAAAAATACTTCATACTCCTGGCTCATAGTAATAATAAGTGCGTTCCATCAGTGATGACTTTCAGCTGATGGTACTTCTATGGGAATTGGGTATCTTTTCAAAGACCTGTAATTCCATTGAGGAAGTCAATCTTGACAAAGCTCTGGGCTATCCTTGGGAAAACACTGTGGATGTGAAGTCTTCTTAAACTCCCTCAAGAACTTTGTTCTGATGATGAGCAGGCTACCTGCACATTCACAAGGAATTGCTTCTAAAAGTAGAAAATACCAGGTAATAGAGGAGGTAATAGAGGAGTTAAAAGGCAAGCAGAGCCCCCATTTTTCTGCAGTTGTCATACAGGGGTAGGAGAGATGGGTTCAACCCACCTCAGTGAGTACATGTGCTGGTCTAGAACACAGGTGAGTCTTGGGTGGCTCTTGATTCTGACTTTGACAGAGAAATTAGTAACGGAACTGGATCTCAGAAAGAGACCTCAAACGACGTTGGTTTGACTGTGTCCTTGAATTCAGACACAAAGCTCAGGCTCCTTCCCCATGGGAAACGCTAGTGTTCTGCACAGTAGGTGTGCAGAAGTGATGTTGGAGAAGTCCTAGGAGACACAGTGCGGCCACACTGGAGTTCAGGAGAAATGAGGGGTAGAGACTGGTGTGTCTGATCGCAATCAGCAGGACACTTTCAGATGGAGCCACAAGGTTGGGTCACTGAGCTGTCAACTCCCTTTTCCATGAGACAGAGTGCCTGTGCTGACCAAGATAAAGTCGTCTTACAGCCACAGAGCCCACTTAGCTAGCAGCATATGAAATGTGCCAGGCTTACAATCTAAGCTCCAGGAGTCCAATCTAAAATGAATCTTAGAACTCCCCACGTCTTGGGTGGGAAAGTGAAGGTACTAGGTGAGAATCCATGGACTCTTGAGGCCTGCATTTTCAGGGTGGGCGCAGATGCAACTCAAAACCTGGCAACGGAAACTTTCTGGGCCTCCCTGAAATGGGGTTCTGGGCAGAAGAACCTTCAGCAACAACAAAATAGTTGTGCCGGTGGTTTTCAAATCACCCTTCTCGGGCTCCAGCCACTCCCTACCACTGTGCCCAGCAAGAGTGAGACTGCAGCCTTCTCTGAGGAAGAAGCACAGAGGCTCAGAGGCTGATCCACATGCTAATGACGTACTCACCTGCACAAAGGAACTGCAGAACACGCTCCTCAGTAGAGGAACAAGAAAAGGAAATATATGGAAATACATTGGTAGAAAGGAAAATACATGTGAAAATGGAGTCTAAGTGTTATACTAAGAAAATCAAAATGGGTCGGTTTTTTTATATGATTCACATACTACAGAATTAGGATTCAATAGATAATTCAGGTAGCTGGAAAAGGCTCAAACAGTTACCTCAGTGGGCTGACTGAAACACGGATTCTATGACAGCCTGAGCATCATTCATTTAGTAATGAGACTGGGAGGCCACAACTTTCTTCACAGAAGATACAGACAAAAACGCAAAGGCTTAAGGAAATCAGAGGTTGGAGTGAATGCCCATATATGCTTTGCATAGCCACAATCCCCCCAGGAGTACACCCCCAGGAGGGCTGCGAGGGAGCCTCAGGAGGCTCCCCTGTCACTGCTGAGAGCCCTTACAGAGCAACAGGTTATCCTGCCAGTCACAAAACTCACCACATTGATATGTGACAGCAATCCGCCTACTGCTCTTTTTCTGGCCCTTAGTTTTATTTGTGGCGGTTAGTAACCACAACTACTTACTTATCAGTCTGCTTTTTTTGTTTTTATTTATTTTGGGTTCTTTACCCATTTGTCTTCTGTCTCCCTCACTGGAACACAGTGACACGAGGACAGAGGCTGCAGCCAACATGTGTGTGTGTGTGTGTGTGTGTGTGTGTGTGTGTGTGTGTACATGTGTGCATGCATGCATGTGTATATACAATGCCCTCTGATACACAGTCACATACACACATGCAAAAATAAAATTAAAAATAAAAATAAACTTGTCTTAACATATGCATTTCTTATAATGTTATAACATAGTCTACTGATCACTTCTATTAAATTCACATTATACCTTCCAAACCACCCCTCCCAGAAGTTTCAACGTGGAAAAGAAAAACATGATATTCCTTTCTATAAAGGTTAACTCAATGCCTTTACTATCTGTCCCTTCATGAAAATACTGAACAGAATTTCAGCCAGTAGTCCCATATCACCTCACCCTGTAAGTTGACCAAATTCTCCAGTCACTGAAGCATACTTCTTGACTTATTGGGCAAATTTTATACAAGTTACAGCACTTAATAATAGTGTCCTAAGATAACCTTCCTTATTACCAAAAAAATTGTGAACTCATTCACAACAGAGCATTTCAAACCTCAACACTGAATTTAACCAAACCTTCCATTTTCTGCCTATAAAATTTATTTCTAGCAAGCAGCAGTTGCTTTCATTTCAAACCAACACAACATCCCTGCCACTTAAGAGCTATCAGCCACATGGCTAAACATCCTTGAGGTCCAGACAGTGTGCTAAGGTCACTCCCTGCTACAACCACCTCAGGTACATCAATGTCGAGTCCTAATTCACAGTCACACTGCAGCAACAAGGGCAAAATGTTGACTGTCTTAGCCCTCCATTATTGCACCTACATGTTGAAATCTTTTTTTTTTAATTTTTTTATTATTTATTATTTATTCAATTGTGCATGTATGCATGTGTGCATGTGTGTGTAGAACCATGGACGAATTCAGGAACCACCGTGGACGCCTCCACCTCCTCCTTGTTTACTCTGCCCCAGGATTCACAGGCTCCGACCTACCAGGACCAGAAACGCAGGCCGCTCCAGCTTCCGCCTGGCGTCTATACGTGGGGTCTAGGATCCGAACTCAGGACCTTCTACCTACAAGGCAGAGGCTTAACCCCTGAGCCATGCCCCCATGTTGAAATCTTGAACGTTAAGATCCTTAAATGCCACAAGATCTATTGAGTTCTCTACCTCATATGCTCAATTTGCAGAGATTTGTGTTCACAACAGGTATAAAAAAGTTTGTATGTTGGATTCTAACATACTAAATATTAGGAATCTCCAATAAAAACCTGGCTTTTTTCTTGGGGTTTAAAACAGTGATAAAGTACACGCTTAGCACACACCAGGATTGTGCTTGACTTGTCACCAACCCTCTCCCTCCCCACCCCCGCGAACCTAAAGGTGAAATATATCTCTAAATGTATAACTGTTCAACAAGACCAGCTGGTCTTGAGAGCTGGTCTGGGAAGGATGCTGGATCAGAGGAGATGATACACCATGTGAAGGAATAATGATAAATGCAGAAGAAATTCATTCTCTCCTGAGTTGAAAGCTAGTTAAAGCAAGGAACTATAGGTAAGCACTGGAACTATCTTAACTTACACCATATATTCACATAATTCTTTCAGATCCTCTGTGCAGGGTTAGGCTTTTGTCTTTGAGGCTGGATCTGCAGACTGGAATTCCACAGTGCATCCAAGCACTTCACCATACAAGTATCATTTCTCTTCTAAGGTGAAGCAAACACTTCAACACATATGACCCCAAATTTCTTCATATTTCTTACACATATTCGAATATTACATACTTTAGTCCATATCTATTTCACAGTGAATTCTGAGCCAATTTGAGTCATTTTATTCATTTTTTTCACAGTCCTTCAACATGATTTTTACAAAAACAATTGTCCATTTCACACTAGTGCTCCATCATTTTAAGTGCACCCAGTATAAGTCTGGGGACAAACACAACTGATTCTTAATCAGTTAACTATGTGATTTGCACATAAGTGTATAATTGTCACACCTAGAAGCCTGCTGGCCACCTTAGATCATCACTGGGGACACGGGTCAGTATGCTTTCTCACGGGAAAGAACAGCACTGATTTATTCATCTAGTAAGTAAAATTAAAGTTAGGTAAGACAGGGTTTGCCATGCCATAATTCAGGTGTGAAGCATATAGCTGGTTAAACAAGAAAGAGTAACACAGCTGTCCTATCATATATGATGGCTTTCAAAATATGAAAATCAAAATTGAAAAATGTTCTAGGGCTGAAGAATTGACTCAGGGGTCAAGCTTCTGTCTGAAAAGCAGAAGGGCCTGAGTTTAGATCCTGGATCTCACATAAACGCTCTGTGCAGAAATGACAATGGCTACACTTCTGGCCTTGGAGTTAGGAGCCTGGGAAATCCCAGTGTGAAACAATAAGGAGGAAAAGCAATCCAAGGTAATTTCCAAAAGGTTGCCCTTGGGTTTCCACAAGCACACACGGTGCCCTTTTACACACACACACACACACACACACACACACACACACACACACACAAGCACCTACACGCATGCAAAAAAAAAGAGAAAATATTTTTAGAAAAAGCATAAGGTATTGAAGTAGAACACAACAAAATCATAAGTTAACTCTTAAAAAACTAAATGTGTTATTAAAAATCATCAGGAACAAATCAGAATAAATCTGAAATGACTTTATGAAATTATTTAAAAGATTAATAAGCATTTTTAAGCACTATAATCCCAGGACTTAACAGGCTTGAGTTTGAATGCTCAAGTCCCACATTCTATATAACAAGTTCAAAGTTAGCCTGGACTACATATTTAAAAGATGGCAATCTTCAAAGCATGCCATTGACGATATTAAAAAAGTTTTCTGAATTCTAAATAAATATGTCATTGCTAGATAATTGTCTGAAAACACTAAACACAGATTAGCTTTACTCATTTTATAATCATGGATTGTTTAATACAGAAACTTACTGATTTCACTGGAAACCTGGTTCAGTTTATCTTGTGATCTGCTGATTAGAACCACTTTCATTCCACGTTTTGCTAACTGAAAAAAATAGAAGAGATTTCAATCAAACTTGTGAATTTCATTCTAATTTATAAATCAGATGCAGTCACATTTTAAGAAAGCCTAACCATGGTAATAATTCAAATTGAAAAATAAATGCAAATACAATGAATGGGCCATCCAAATTAAATACAGAAAGAAATTCCCAAAGGCTTAACTTTCTAATCAAGTGTTTTTAAGTCTCTAGTCACATAATTCCCTGAAGACTGGTGAAGTTCAACTTGGATTAGGGAAAGGGGTTTTGATACTTTCCTCAGTGATATATCTAATGATATACAATCCCCGTTCCAGCAAGTGCTCACTACGTGCCAAAGGCAACTCAAATGAAAACATTGGGGCTACTCATTTAAAAAAAAAAGGGAGAGACTGACAAGGAAGGAAAAGGTTTGTAGTGGGTAGGGGAGAAAAGATGGGACCCGGGAGTAAGGCATGTAACTATCATAAATTCACTATAGTCATGTATGAAATAATAAAAGAATAATTTCTTAATTTATTTATCTATTATTGGTGAGTATGTGTATGTATCAGATGGCACTTGCGTTCCTGTGGAGGACCAAGGGTGACTTCAGGAATCATCCTGGATTCTACCTCCTTTTTGCTTCACTCTGAGTTTCCAAGGCTTTACCCACCAAGACCGAAGTGCTGGCAGCTGCCGGTTTGGCCTGGAGTTTTAACTTGGACCTTTTATTCAAACTCAGGAACTTCTGCTTGTGAAGCAAATCTTAACCCCTGAACTATTTCTCCAGCCAAGAATAATTTTTAGAGAGTATTTAAATCTTAAAGTGTTTGAAAGGTCAGTGACTTTCACTTTTTATTTTGAATCTATTTACATTGCTATAGATCTACTACTTCTGTATGTGTAGGATTTAAAATGTTATATACTAGATATCAAAACAAAGATAAATGGGCAGGCAAAGAAAAATACAGTTAATAATGCCTACAAATATATTCAGCTTTTGCATTGTGGCTTGGGCAGGGCGTTAAATCTTCACTGCTGACTGATTTGGAATCACCATGAAAATGCACTCTGGGTGTGCCTGTGAGGGTGCTTTCAAGAAGGCTGAACTGAGATGGCAAGACCCATCCTGAATGCAGGCAGCACCATCCAAGGACTGGGATCCCAGACTAACTTAAAAAAAGAGAGAGAGAGAAATATCTAAGACTTCATCCTCTCTGATTCTTTATTATGGATTCAGTGTGGCCAGCTGCCTCACTCACCAAGCCACTTGGTGTTGCTACTAACACCAAGTCTTCCCCTTCATGATGAACTGTACACTTCAACTGTGATAGAAACTTAAGTTGCTCACAGTAATTAGAAAAGTAACTAATATTGGCACTAAAATTTAATAACTAATACAGGCATTAAAATTTAAAGCCAGCCAGGCAAACTATAATAGTTTAATTATTAATAAATAATTTCTTGAAGAGCATCTTCACTATGTATATTTATGTCCAACATCAGGGAAGTGTGGCACAAAACAAAAAAGATTTGTGGTTGCTGCTCCAGGGACACATAAATACAGGGGAAAGAAAAACCACTAATATGCACACAGCTTCTCATTAACTATCCCAGGCAGTTCATACATGAATAACACTTTGGGTGCTATGAAGTATAAGTGATTTAGTAAACTAATATTCCAGTCTTAAATCCTAAAGTCAGCTTTTATTAACTAATGAGTGGTATTGCAAATGAATCTATGGAAGATCATTTTTTATAAAAATAACAAGGCCTGGTAATTTGCTAAATTAATCTGCTGTAAAACCACTAAAGAATCCATTAGCCTAGACTGATACTTAAAAAAAGAAAAAATAAATATACATTAATAGAGGAGGAAGGGCAGGAAAAAGCTCTTATTTACATAAAAATACCAACTGAGCTCATACCTGCAATTCTAACACTCAGGAAGCGGACACAAAAGGATTGAATGCCATGAATTGAAGGTCAGTCTGGGCTACAGAGTGAGTTCCAGACCAGTTTGTGCTACAGAGTAAGACACTGTCTCAAAACAATAAAAATAAATAAATAAAAGAAAGGAAAAGAAGAAAAACACCGTCTAATAAATACAAAGAAAATATCAGTAGAAAAATCATAATTTTTAACCACTAGAATTCTCTATTTTCTGAATAACTAATTTAGAAAAAAAATCAATGGGTCTTCAAACCACTGGATAAAAACTTCTGGAAAATAGGATATTTACAGTCTCCTAAGTATCATCTCACATTCCTTATGAATTACTTTTATAACAGAATTATAGTAGGTGGCATCTTAATGAATTGTTTACCTTAACATAATCAATAATGGAACAAATGGACTTCTTGTGCCTCTTGATAAGATGTGTTCAGGAAGATTAATATCACTTGCATTAGCATTATTTATAAAAAAGTGTTTAGCCTAAATCTAACCATGAGACAATAAACAGATTAGAATCTGTCTGTAAAACAAGTGGTTCGTGTTTTTCAAAAGTGTCATTTCTATAGGAAAGTGAGAGTGAGCTCAGGAGCAGAAGCCCTTCCCAGAAAGTGTGAGGCCCTGAGGTCTACCCTAAGCCACTACAGTGTCATTATTAAGAAAGAAGGGGAAAAAAAAGACTAAGAAACTCTATTTTAGATTAATGGAAACTAGAGGACATAGCACAAATGTAATCTGTAATCTTAACCTGGGAGTGGGAGGACTACAAAGCAGTTACTACACTAGAAAACCTCTATTATATGGTCTCTTTTTCAGAAAACAAAGCTGTATCAAGGTCAAGCTAAGCATCCCTTGGCTGAGCACTACATTTTGGTGAATGCTTTCATTGTTAGAAGATTTGTCCTGGAACTTTGGGGTGAATTGTTATGCTACCTGAAACTAATTTACAGGTCCAACCAAATATCAGCATAGGACTATGATGATAAGTTACATGTGACAAAGTCAGATGGTGAATGCAGGATTCAGGCACCTGCCTAGATCTTCATCTGAAGCACAGGTGCCTTAGTGAGAACTAGAGAGCTGAGAAACCTTAAGAGGCTGCCAAGGTTCCTGGCTTTAATTACAATTCAAAGAACCTGAATTCTTAGATTCTATCTTAATCAATAACTATCTTATAAAATTGATATAATAGACTACCCTGGACATGGTACCCCTCATGACAATTTTTCTCTTTTGGAAAAGGCTAAAAATTATATAAACTGATGATTGCCTATATTTAAGTGATATAAAAAATAAAATTATAATAAAACTTTCATAATTTTAATAACCAGCATAGGAAGTTTTATATTGATTTTTATGTACATTAATGCCATATCTTTTTCCCCAAATTTTCATGTGTATGTGTGTGTATTTATATGTGTGGGCTGTAGGTGTACAGGTGTGTGTGTGTGTGTGTGGGCATGTAGGTGTATAGGTGCATATGCATGTGGAAGTCCAGGGGTGATACTGGAAAGCTTCCTTGACACTCTTCCTTCATTGAGGCACGGTCTCTCAATCAAACCCTGAGCTCAACAGTACAGTTAATCTGGCTAGCCAGCTGGCTCTGGTGGACCACCTATCTCTGCCTTCTGATGCTGGAGTTACAGGCAGGGCACCACATCTACCTGGCAATGATGTGCGTTCTATACATTTGAAATCTGGTTCAACCTGAGTCATGTCCCCAGCCCCCAAAAGTCATATTTGTAGAAAGACAGATGCAAAGGTTCTCTACTATACAAAGTAATTGTCATAGTTAGGCATAGGTGTGAAGCTGATGGTTCAGGGTTTGAACTCTGGGCACATTTGTGGAGAATCAGTGGTTGGATAAGCCCAGAGCAAACATGCAGGAGATTGTCTAACTGATGGGAAGGACCCAGCCTATGGTGGGTGGGATTAGGCCTTGGAATAAAAGATGGAGGGCTTGTTGAGGGAGTTTGCATCCTTGTGTATACTTGGCCAGACATGGTGGTTTGGCAAGTAAAAACTGTCCCTCTCTCAGTCATTACGTAGAGATGGCATGGCCAGTTCCCTCAGCTCTAGTGTTGGTGCATGCTCTCCCATCAAGCTGGACTACAGACTGTAACTGGACTATCCCTAAGAAATTAAATTCCTTGTTCTCTTAAGCTGTTTGATAGTCATTTATCAGCAACCATGCAGGCAAACAACATTAATGCTATGCTTATATTTTAAATTTCAAAAATCAAAGCTACTATGAGAGACAATTCTCTAATTTTAAAACATATTTTGAAAATCACCTACCTCTTCTGCATATGATTTTCCAATTCCATCAGTACCACCTGTAACAACTGAGAAAGGGAAAAAAGAAAGTTTAGTTTAAATATTACAAATAGGAAGTGATAACAGCTGAAACTCAAGAGTAGAAAATGGAGCTGAATGGGCAGCTTAGTGGTAGAACATGAGGCCAGTATGCAAGAGGTCTGGGATTCGACACAATAAATAATAAATAAGTAAATAAATAAATTTAGTAAATGAATAGATAGGAAATAAAAAAATTAGTTATTCAAATCTAGGTTTGAATACCCATCACAACATCAAAACTTTAAACTCTGAAAAACAAGTATTAGCAAGGATTTAAAGCGATTCTAACATTGTTTGTAATCCTATAAATCAACACAATCATTTTGGTAAAACTATTCACCAGTGTATCTAGAACCAAAGTCTAACTTATGAGTCATCAATTCCAAGAAATGTGTTTCATATATATCAAAAGAATGTTTATGTTAGCTTTACTATAAGTAGGAACACAAACCTAAATATTAATCTTCCAAAGAATAAGCAAGTAAATTGTGGTAAAGCCACATACTGTGCAATAAATACCGTAAAATAAATGAGTGGTAAATATGAAACATAAGCTTAATCTCTAAGATATTATGTTAAGTGGGAAAAAGTGTTAAGCTATAAAATTTGTTCTCCAACATCACTCAAAATATGCAGTAATTCTATTTATGAAATTCCTGACAACTAACATCTTTCTAGAATTTTTCAAATCTTCAAATAAAAAGTAAAAAATATCCAGAGAACAAACCCTAATAAGCCTATGGCCCAACTTCACCAATAATCAACCTCAGATTAATTTTACTTCATCTGTATTTTTAATCTCCCTCCCCTTGGGTTAATCCCAAACATTGTACCACTTCATGCAAAAAAAAAAAAAAAAAGAAAAGAAAAAGAAGAGCAATACCAGTCACCAAATTTCTGTGTCAATATCTACTTCCTTTCTCTCCCCTTTCTCCCCTTACATCCCCAGTTCAGTTCATTTATTGAACATATTGACTTTCTCTTTCTCAGACTGACATCTGCCAAGTATATTTCCTGATATAATTTAACTTCTTGTTCTGGTCTCTAGTAGTTGGACAGATACTTGATTAAAGTCAGGCTTAACTTTTTTTTATAAGAATACCCTCTAAGTGGTATTGCATGTTTACATTAAGAGGAACAAGTCTGGTTATCTACTTTCTTGCTATATCAGCAGCTATAGATGATCAATCTTGAAAGCCATTATTTCATTAGGGGTTGTGAAACAGTGACTTTGAATTTCATCTTTCATTTTTCATCTCCTCGCTGGAGGATTTCCACACAACTCATTCTTCATTAATTGGCTATCATGATCTACAGCTTAGATGGGAACACAAAGAAATGGCTAAATATCTTCAACTTTATCTATTCTCAAGATCAGGTCTCTGGTATTTTGCAAATGTGTTCTTAATGTTGCAATATTGTTTGTAAGAAATCTTGACTCATGATTTAAATGTCTGCTGCTGAACTTAAGACATGACCATCATCTAGCAGTTCCTCCAATTTCATAATGATGCGATTTACTTTCCTGGAACTTTTTACCTCTTGTTTCTGGAAGCATGGGGGTCCCCTAATTCCGATTTACTAGTGCTTCCAAGCAATGGACAAACACAGCTATTTTCAATTCTCACCTGTTCTCTCTTTTTAATGATCTCAGAACTTCACTCCTACCTGCTCCTTCAAGCTGCACCGTTCCAGAACACTCAAAACCAAAGAAACCTGGCTCTCCTCAGCACCTGCAACCACTTTACCCAGCTGCATGCCTTAAGGCACTTCACCACATTCAGGGTTACATGTCTACATATTTATCTGTGTTAAGTCAGGATCTTGCTTTGTGGACCAGGTTGACCTTAAACATGTATTCCTCCTGCCTCCCTTTCCAAGTGCTGAGATTACAGGCATGTGATGTAGTATCTGCCAGCACATCTACCTACCTGCCCTTCCTCCATCAATTCTAGGCTCCTGGCTATGTAAAATGCACAAAGCAACTCTATGAATAAATAAACTTAACTTCAGTCTTTTGAACTGCCTAAAACACAAGACATAACCGCTTTACTGAGACTTGGATTCTCAAAGTCTTCATTTTACATACACTGAACTGAACACGTGCCAGTTGCTAATCTGTTTATAAAGCCTTTTGTACCTAGATTATTATGTTTAAGCTGACGATAGAGGAGCAAACAAACCATATATGATTAGGGCAGGGTATAGATGGTGATCTTGGATTTCTCCTTATAAGGAGCTTAAAATTCTTTAATATGTCAAAAATTGCACTACAATAAAGTAACTCAGTATTCTACATTTACAATGTGTGATAATACATAGTAAGAGGATATGGGTAATGGCTATATGTGGGGGATTCTGTTATTAAAATTGCTAACCCAGAATGATCTAAGCCACGGCACACCTTAAAATCAAAACCAGTCCTCCAAGACTCTTCCCTGTGTACAGATTCTGAAATCTTCCTTTTTCACATTCTCCGGGTTCTAGAATTTGTGCTGGGCAGAGCTGGTGAACAAGTCTAGAGCTTAGCTGTCCTTATTTCTTTGTTATTCTAGGCGAGATGCTGGTTGCTTATGCTAATGAGTTGACCAACGGCAGGAACCTGTATGGTTTCAAGAGGCTGCTCACGCCAGAACCAGTATGTGACTGGAACAGCTTTGAGCCTAGTGATGGCACAACCTGGGGACCTGTGAAGAGGAGCGGTGCTGGAGGCCAGGTGCCCTCCTGGGCCCTGGGAACAGAGCTGTATGAAAGTTGGGAATGGAGCTGCAGGTCCTGGCTGGGGAAGCTGATCACATGCCAGGAAGGTGATGTGCCTGCTCTGATTCCATTCCTGAAGAGGAGCACGGGGAATCAAGGAACCAGAGACAAAAGCTACTCAGATTCTTGGTTAAATGACAAATATTGTGATTATATATTCTTTACTAAGCTGAACAGTAGAGTTCAATTACATTTTGCTTCTCATTCAACCTGGAAACAAAGTTTTCTTATCTTTCTTCCTTTATTCCCTCCCCCCACTTTTTTTTTCAGTTTTTTAAAATCTTCCCACAACTACCAACAATCTTTTCAGTGTTGTCCCATTGTTTTTTGATTTGGTTTGCTTTGGACAGAGCTTGCCTCTGATCCTCCTGCTTCCACTTCTCAAGTGAATTACAGGAGTGGGAGGCACACCTCGCTCTAAGAGCCCATTGGTACCTGTGGTAGTTAATCCTGGTGTCAACGACACACCTGGCATTAACTAAGATCAGCTGAGACCACCTAAGAGATTATTAACTGGATAATACAAAGACCAGCCCTAGATCCCATCACGACTTCCTCAGATCCCATTGGAACCTCCCAGTAGTGGACCAGATAAAAGGAGCCACAGAACAGAAGATTGGGAAGAAGAAAGATTCTCCAGGAATCCAAACTTAGTCTCTCTGATGGGTATGCCAAAGCTGTCTCCAGATTTGACCAGCCAGCCATGCCATTTCTGCTGTGAAATTCTGTTTTCCCCCTCTGGAACTGTAAATTAAATAAATCTCTCCTAAGTTGTTTGACTTTGGTGCTCTCTCACAGCAATAGTTAAGAGTAACCGTTTTAGTACCCTACTCAACCATAGAGGAATGTCTACCCAGGAGCCTCCAGCTTCAACCTGTTCTCTTCTGTGTGCAGCTACCATTGGGACCCCATCCTGGGCCTGGGGTTGCTCTTGGCCTCTCTCATGTTGAAGCTCCTTTTTTTCGGGAATGTGTCTCTCCTCTTGCTCCCCAACACCATTCCCCTGGCAAGCAAGATTACAGCTGCCAGGATCTTCCTAAGGATTGATGTGCAGGACATATTGCTATAAACATTTTTAAAATATTTTATTCTGCTTTAGACTTTCTTAAAAAAAAAAAAAGTGAGGTTAACCCACAGGATTACCTATACTGCAATCCAGATTCTCTACTGACATACTACTATGGAACATTTGTCATCATTCATAAATAAATGGAAACATTTGTTCCACTCTTCAGCCAGATTCCCTGCTTTGTGGCTAAATATCTTTATTCTGTCCTCCTCTGCCAGCCAGGATAATCGTGGGGGAAGAGGGAGGGAAACTAACAGTATCAAGACACTGTTACATGAAAGACTGGTGAATACTACAAGAAGGTCCACCTCGGGCAGAAGGTCTGAGTTCGGATCCCAGATCCTACGTATAGACGCCAGGCGGAAGCGGGGGCGGCCTGCGCTTCTGGTCCTGGTAGGGCGGAGCCTGTGAATCCCTGGGCGGAGGAAGTGGAGGCGTCCATGGTAGTTCCTGAATTCGTCCGTGGTTCTACGCACACACACAGACACACACGCGGGTGCACACATACATACGCACACACGCACAATTGAATAAATAAAAAAAATGTATATATAAAAAAAAAGAAGGTCCACCTCGGTATTAGATAATTCTGTAAATCACACATTTCATGGTTATGATTTTTAAAATATTAAGCAGAAAACACACACCTATAAAGCTTTAAATTGTACAAATGCCAAAAATTTACCCTCTGGTATTTTTAGATAGATAAAAACACCATTTCCAACTTTCTAATTCTCAAAAACAAGTCAAAGGCCAGCATTCACCATGCATTCAAGAGCAGCCCAGACTGTAAAGTGAGACCTTGTCTCAAAGGAAAGAAAATTATGGACACTAAGGAAACAAAACAAAAAACAAACTTAAGTTGCAAAGCCTCTCTCAGGAACCACTGTACAACTGCCGTTCTTATGGAGATCACTGTTAACACACAATGGCCAATTAGGAACCAAGTTATCATTTCCTCACCAAAAAAGAAGTGACAGACCTCTTCCTTCTCTAAGCCACATGGTAAGTACTACCAGAAACTAGTAAGTGTGCAATACGATGGGTCATTAAAAAAAAAAAAAAAAAACTTCTTTATTGGAAATCCTTTTAAGAAAGACTCAAGAATGACATTGACTTTAGAGGATTTTTAGTCAGAAACCTACAGACCCACCCATCTCACTCACACTCACCCATCTGTGTACTCTTACCAACACTTGTGTCTCCAAATATTTAAGATGGGGGTGGAGCAAGAAAAGGAATGTCCTGCTTTTGCTTGAAACTTGTAAGTTTTCATCACTAGTTTCAGAGAATCCCTCATTCAAATTTATCATATAAATTATTATATTACATTTTCATATATGTATATAATATATAAAATTATAATATATCTATATAAATGTGTAAATTAGGACTCTCCCTATAAAGACTATTAGGGAGGTTAATGTATTGTACAACATTTAATTACTAAGTCTGGAAAGCTAACCAAACATGTCATTTTAAACAAAAATGTGTTGGTGATAGCTTCCAGGGAATTAAAACAAGAAAAAGATTTTTTAAAATTATTTTACTTTTTAAATTTTCAATCATATGCATTCATTGCCTTTCCAAAACAGGAGGTTCTTTGTTATTATTCACAGAAAGTTAGTACAGACTGAGCCAACAAACTTCATCTGTTCTAGTTTCCTAAAAGGCAGTGCTTCCCAAGACGTGTTTTCTTAAAAGTGATCACTCTTAAAAGGGATAAAAGAAGACATGATTTTTTGATTACTGCATTTTCTTTGATTTCTGTAAGAGACTATTCATTAGTTTCCATTAAAGGATTAGTGAAAGACATATATAGATATATGCTAGATAGATGATGGAGAGATGGACAGATGATGGATGGATGATAGATGACAAAACACTCATCATAGTAGTACCTAAGATCATCCAGGTGGAAACAAAAATTAAAACATTCCCATTCTGACTCGTTAATTTTCAACAAAAACCAAAAGAAGCAAAAGCCAGCTCCAAGCCATTTAAATTCTCACAGCCACAATGCAACACTAACATTTCAAGGGTAAAAACTACCCTGAACACCCTTCCTTCTAATACACATCTGAGCCAGAGCCCATTAGCTGCCTTTCTTAAGCTGTTTTCTTCCCTTCCTTCTTTGCAAAAACAAACTGGTTGAGCCAGGTGTAAAGGTACATGCCTGTAGTCCTGGTACTCAGGAGGCTGAGACAGGAAGACTGCAACTTCAAAGTCAGCCTGGGCTATGCGGTGAGTTCCAAATCAGCCAAGCTATAGAGCAACACTCTCTCTCAATAGATTAAAAATATATTTAAAAAAAATTACTGATCATTGGCCCTAGTCTATTATGCCTTGAAATCTCGATTTCCTGAAATCCCTATCTTCCAAACCTTCAAGGCAGTTAGGTGTGGCTATGTGGTTAAATTCTGGGAAAAAGATGTAAGCAGCATTGTGAAGAACTTTGAAAAAGGTTGCTTAAAGGCAGCTTTCCCTTCATCTAAACAATTCAAAAGTGGTGGCTGTAGCTCCAGCAGTCTCATGAACGACAAGTTACCCTTGAGGGTAGACGCCTCAGAGGAATCAAAGTCCCTGGTGCCACCATTGAATTACCATGCCACTTTTTAAAAGAATCATTTCTTCTTCTTTTTGACACATTATCATAGAGAATCAAGCATCTATAAAAGGTCTAGTCTTTAAAGTTAAAAAAAAATGTCTATCTCATTGAAGTCACTATTACAGACCCTGAAAGGCAAGAATAAAACATCATTAGATTATAGTAAGTATTCTCGTCTTTATTAGAGTATCTTACTAAGGCATTCACTGATGTTACCCAGTTAATTCTGAGAACTACAGTCTAAGTTATCATGGTAATGCGCAGAACCATGGAAGGAGGGCTTTAGTCTCCTTTCACTCAATTTTGTGCTACATACAGTGAAGGACTGTCTTTTTCAAAAACTACTTTCATGATCTCACTCCTCTGTCAAGAAGTGCAATGTTTTCTATTGTCAATTATGTAAAACCAAAACCACAAAGCTCTCCCCTTCTTCCTGTTGCCATATGTGGATCAAGGAGTATCATTCATCTCCCTCAGGTACTAGAACAACTTCAAATGCATCTGTCTGTTCTTACTCCTCTCCAACTAATTCTTCACATTCTGACAGTTGGCAATTACTTTTCTCTTTTGCTGCTATGTGACAACACTCAAACAGAACTGAAGAACATAAAGGAGATTTACTTGGCTTCTGGTTCCGAGGGAAATACAGTCCATTCTGGCAGAAAGGCATGGCAGGTAGCTGAAGTAGAGGCTGATTCAGGCACAGCCATTATCAGGGAAACAAAGAGCAAGAGCAAACTGAAAAGAAGCAGGGCCAGGCTACCAAACCTCAACGTCTACCCGCTATGATGTGCTTTCTCCACCTAAAGGTGCCACAATCTTCCCAAACATTAACATCATTAACATGAGCCTGTGGGGGTAGAAGAGGGAACTCGCATTCAAATGATGCTGGCTAAACCAATCACGCCAAAGTACAAATCTGAACATCATTTCCTAAAACCTGATAGTCAGAGTCTGTCTTCATCTCCACAGTGGAACTGATCTGACAATGACTAGAAAGGAGATGACTAAGGAGGTTTTGCTGGATGCGTGAGCGAGTGAGCGAATGAGCGAGCAAGCAAACCTCTATTCTAGAAAGTGTGCAAGTTGACATCACCTCCCACCAGTCACACTGGAATGTTTCCGTTTCTTTCCTCAGATGCTGTTCTCTCTGTTCTCAACACACATTCTGCCATGGTTTGAATGTGTCCTTCTACAATTCAGGTGCTGAAACTTAACGACCAATGTTAGTATGAAGAGGTGGAGCCTGTAGGAGGAGCTCAGGCCGTGTAGTCTCTTTTTTCATGCACAGGACTGATTACAGCCCTTATAAAAGACGCTTCACAGGAGCACGCAACATTCATCTGGCCTCCTTACCCTCCATCTTCTGCCTTGCCATGACGGTGCATTCCAGAGATGCAGCAAGGAGCAGCCCTCACAATGTAAGTGAACTGCTGGCACCCTGATTTTGGACTGTCTGGCATGCAGCACTGCGAGAAATAAATTTAAAAATTGCAACTGTTACAGCTGCTCCAACAGACTGAGACACCCTCCTGCCAGTATTTCCATCGTAAAGATTCCCACTTGAACACCTGTTGTCCCACTGCCCACGTCTTCATTGAAAGGCCGTTAGGATCACATAGTTCTCTGCATACAGTTCTCTATACCTGCCCTTGGTGACACCTATTACACAGACTTCCACTGGCCAGGATCTGTCTAGGTCTCATAGTCCAACAGCTAGGGCAGGAACTGGCAAAAGTTAGATGTTTAATGAGGTTTTGCTGGATGAATGGATGAGTAAATGAATGAGAGAAGATTATGAATGGAACACTTCTCACAGTTTTATTTGCTCTTTTCTGGAAGTAACACACAACCCCATACACTCTTTTCAGCTCCTCTCAGGAATCAATAATCTAAAATGAGATTTTCAAAAAGATTTCATAGAGAATTTAACCTGTTTACAATGGACCTGTAGATACATACTTTCAAGGGGTTCTATGGTTGTCCTTGAAACAGAGCAGAAAATTTTTCGATGCCAGAGAACCACTTCATTTTAACCTTCTGGGATTGGTTGGTATAAAGTGAACCAGTCCAAAACAGGAATAGGAAGCGGGAGATGAGAATTTTAATAATGGATGCCAAGCAGTGAAAGTACACTAAGACTCGTTTCTTCAATTAACATTGAGCATCCCTGGACTGCATTTTTTATGGTGCAAGGGTTATGACAGCTTTCGAAAGCACACACACACAAAAGCTATGGGTATCACCCATTATCCTGTGGGCTGGGGATGTGCACAGGATGGACATGGGTAGAAATGAGGTAGACAAAAGAAAGGAGATTTTTTTTTTTATTTCAGCTCATACAAACTTATTAGGTACACCAGTTCCCTCCCTCCCTCCTCCTCCCCCCGTACCCCCTGCTCCCCCTCCCCACCCCTCTCCCTCCCCATCCTCCAGTGCCTCCCACCCCAATTCCCAAAGAGTCCTAAGAAAGAAGATTTTTAAAAAGCTTATGTCTTAAAGATAAATATAACACCAGAACCCAAATTTGCAGGCTTTGAGAAGGTAGGAACCGACAACTACAAAGAACATCCCAACTTGGCATCCAGAGTGTCTGGCTTCTTACAGATTATATAAAATACTGGCAACTGACCAGGACTCCACATCCAGATTTTACACAGTCACCAAAAAATACTTTAGTTCATGTAGGTTAAAAATATTCTACTCTTTTTGTCCTCAGCTTGCTAGGAACAGATATTTTTAGTAAGAACCCAATCAACCTTATCAAACATCAAAAATAGACTGGAGGAGCACTGGAAGCAAACACGCTATTTTTAGCTCCCATCTATTCCCTCCTCTATCCACCACACTGACTGCAGAGCCCATGCATAAGTGCTTAGCTATTCTGAGCAGGTTCCTTCTCGTGACCCCCCCCCACCTGAATACAGAAATCACTGGATTGATTAAAGATTAATACTGCTGTGCACCATGACAGCTACCCCTCCTCTTGGTGCTGGGGGAGGAAGCGAGGGGACAGAGTATGACAGTATTCCTGCATCAGTATTCCTCCTGGGGATCTATTACATGGAAAGAAATTGCTATTTCAATTCCCTTTGTTGCTAAAAATAGCAGTCTCCATTGATTCAAGCAAACAGTCTACAGGCTTCGGAAGCTGAATTTAGAAACCACTGAAGTCCCGGGGAGCAAATGCTAAGTAGTCTAACACATGCCAGCTCAGATTTAGCAGAGAACAAAGAGAAGCATGCAGGGTGCAGGCGGATAAAACAGCAGCAACTTCCTGCATTCTTCTAGAACAGAAACAAGAAAAGAGATGCACAAGAAAAGAGAAAAGGCATGGAGCACTTGTCCTTACCATACTATAAAAAACAAATGAGTTTTCAGAAAAAAACTAAGTTTATGCAGAGACCCAGGCATGTGGGCATTTCCCACAGTAACTCAGTTTGGGCTACATACAATGTTTTCAAAGATTATGATAGGTTGAGACTGGATGGCCTGCCTACAAAAGTCCCATACAGTAAAGAATCCCCTTATCTTCTAGACAGTCCTTCAGGTTCCAGGCCCAGCAAACCTCTCCTAGACGCCATGGACTACTACAGTTTGCAACATAAACAAACAAACTCCCCCCCCCCAAAAAAAAACTAAATCCAAACCAATAGACTTAAAAAAAAAAAAAAAAAAAGATGCAGTCAAGCACCTAGCAGTCAAGCATCTATGAGTTCAGAACACAGGCAAGGA
The DNA here is from genome assembly GCA_023101885.1 of Typhlomys cinereus. NCBI lineage: Eukaryota > Metazoa > Chordata > Mammalia > Rodentia > Platacanthomyidae > Typhlomys > Typhlomys cinereus. The sequence goes on along the minus strand of JALPQD010000469.1, from coordinate 617,281 downwards.
AGACACTGAAAGGCAGGATCCACCAAAGGTTGCAAATTCCCTGGCCAACTTCCAGGCAAAGTTAAGTGATTCCTCCTGGTGGCCCCATTACCCAAAAATATCTCCTGCCTGATTTTGTCACTTTACTTGGTTAACTGAAGACCTTTCCAAGTAATGACTCATTTCGGTTAATGCCACATCCTTTTTAAAAATGCAAACCCTGTGCAAGAATTAAAAGGCTATCAATCTTCAAGCTGCCATGTGGATTCCACAGACTCAAAGTGGTTGTAGCTTTCCTTGGGAATACCCAAACCCCAGCGAAGCGCAGACGAGGTTTCAAAAGTGAATTCTGAACAGTAACCAACGAGTTAGCCCTTCTGAGTCACAAGCTCATTAGGAAGCCACATCCGAAAGATCTGGACTTCTCAACACAAACCACCTCTCTGACCCAACAAGAAGTGGTTCACAACACTGGTGATAGAATCTCAACAGCAGGCTCAAAGCCAGGTTCCAATTTCAGCTCTGACACCTTTCCGAGGCTTTTTAACCTCCATTGTCTCCACTTCTTATAAGGCAAAGATGTTTGTTATCTGTTCCTCAGAATCATCATAAAGATTTACTAAAATAATGTTCATGATCTCCTACAACACAGAGAATATTAAATAGGGCACTATATACAAGATGTTTACCAAAGGATGGAAGCACCAGAAATCCTCAAATGTTAGCAGTCTTACCAGGAGTACTAGAAAGTGAAGGGGTATAGAAAGATAAATGAAAAGACCCTTGTTGGGATACGGATGCTCTAGCTGCCTTTTTCTCCCTTCTAAAACTCATGCACCCTGCAGTCTCCACCGTGTCTATCCCTGACGAGTGATGACTCTCACTGTTCTCTCCATCTCCTTTCTAGCTGCAAGAAGGCACATGTCTGCCATCCTGCCTGCGTCCAGCCCCTGGCCTCCATGCCTTCAACTGTAATCTCAACTAACTTTGCTCTCTTGCCCAGGTCTTCCTCTATGCCAAAGGCACAAATGCTAAGTAATGAGGTATGGATTTTGCCTGCCTGGGGATTTGAAGGCTCTCCCCCTTCAGGACCCAGTAATGCTGCCTAAGACATGACCTGTCTCTCCTAAATGCCCTCCCACTTCAGGACCTCAGGGTCCCTATGGCCATGAGTTTGTAACTCTCTTAATAATGTTCTTCTGAAGGGTAAATGGTCTCAGTTTCCTTTTCTATGAATCCACAGTAATTTCTGACATTCTTAAGTTTTAACAAGACATGAAAACTGCAAGCAGACAAAGGAAAAATAAAAAGCTTGGACTAAAAAAAAAAAGATTATATATCCAAGTACACTCAAGAATGAAAAGAAAACCCACAGAATGGGTAAAATATTTATGATGAATTCCCTAAGTAAATATATAAAAAAGACTATCCAAAATAAAGAATTCTTATTCTTAACAACTAAAACATAATCCAATTTTAGAACAAATGGGGGAATTGGGATATTGCTCAATGGTAGAGCACTTGCCTAACAAGCACAAGTCCTAGAGGTGATCCTTAGTACCAAAGGACATGGACATTTATTCAAATGGATAAGAATGGACAACAAACACATAGAAAAACAAGTCCACTATCATTAGAGAATGATACAATGCCAGTACAATGCCAACATAGGTTGGCTATAATTTTCTAAATTAAAAAATGCTGGGGAGAAAAATCAGTAAAATGGTAAAACCACAGAAAACAGTCTGGCAGTTTCTCCAAAAAGAAAACTAGAGTTATTGTATGACTCAGCAACTCTGCTCCTAGGTGTACCCTGAAGAACTGGAAACAGATATTCAAACAGAAACCTGTACAGGAGTATTGGTTGCAGCTCTATGTATGACAGCACAAAAGAAACAACTCAGATGTCTCAACTGATGAAGGAACAAAATGTGGTACAGTTATGCAATGCAGCAGTACTGGGAGACAACAAAGGAAGCACTAAACCTTTGGTGTAACTCCATGCTAAGTAAACCCAGACCAAAAGGTCACACACTATGATCACATTCCAATGAAACACCAAGAATAAAAATATTTAGAGCTGGGCTGGAGAGATGGCTCAGGAGTTAAGACTCTGTCACACAAACAGAAGATCCTGAGTTTGGATCCCAATTCCCACATTAAAAAAAATACCATGCAGAAACAACAGTGGCCTGCACTTCCAGGCCTGGTGGGCAGAGCCTGGGAAATTCTAGCACAGAGGAGCAAAGAGGAGATAGAAGCAATCCAGGATGATTTCCAAAGTCACCCTGGGTCCTTCGTCGGGACACACCGTGCCCTCTGATAGATACACACAAACACACACAGACACACACACACAAAATAAATAAATAAATAGATAGATAAATCGGTAAACAGATAAATAAATAAATGTTTTTAAAAATTATTCAGGGCTGGTGCTGGAGAGGAGGCTCAGGGCTTAAGCCTCTGCCTTGCAGGCGGAAGGTCCTGAGTTCAGATCCTAGACCCCACGTACAGACGCTGGGCAGAAGCGGGGGTGGCCTGCGTTTCTGGTCCTGGTAGAGCGGAGCCTGTGAATCCTGGGGCAGAGTAAACGAGAAGGAGGTGGAGGCGTCCATGGTGGTTCCCGAATTCGCCCATGGTTACACACACACACACACACACACACACACACACACACACACACGCTCAGAAAGAAAGTGCATGAGTGCTGGCATGGGGAAGGAAAGACAGAAGTGGGGCGACTGCTTTAATGGCATGGTGTTTCCTTTGAGGGCAGCAATGTCTTGACTAGAAAAAGAGCTAATTACACAAAACTCAGCATACTAAATCTCAGAGTTGCATAGCTTAAAGTACTTACTGGTTAATTTTATATGTTGAAAATTGTACTTACTGGTTAATTTTATATGTTGAAAATTTTATATGTTGAAAATATGTTTAAATTAAAAAAACTTACAAATATACCAAAGATTAGCATTTTTCTAAGTGCCTATTTGAGAAAATAAATTAATATTCTTGCTGTAAGATATGTTATCGGAAGTAAAAACTTCAAGCAATAGGTCAGTTTACACCATATCATACTATGGACTCTAAATTTAGATTGCCAAGAGTAGGACAGGACTTTTACCTCTACCTAAGTTTGTTGAGACATAACGTGTGCCAAACACAGTAGTAGACACATTCCAATGCTAACTTTACAAACTGTTTCAACAATCCAGATGGTGCAATTAGCACCTGCCCAGATGACCCTATAAAGGTTATTTAAAAAAAAAAAAAAAACAAAGCCTCATGATGGTATTTGTGCTTGAGTTTACAGATGAAGAGACAATGCCAGGTTATATGACTGGCTCACAGTCACATCATGACAAATCTAACCACCAAAACATCACCTACTACGCAATGAAAAAGTCTTATAAATTTAGAACTACCCATAGTAGTCACATGTAGCAGTAATATAGGAAATGCACAAATAATCCAGAGTACCTTCCTCATTAACTTGATACCGCCAAGTCCAACTTCATTCCTTAACCAGTCTTAACTCCAGCCAAACTGCTTCATGTTTCCCAAATTGAACCCAACAGGGATCAGCTCCATGTGCCTGAGTTACTCTCCACACTGACAATGACACGTTTCTTTATTCTTTATCCACACCAGCCATGTCTAGACTTTTATGGATCACAATTATTAAATGTGGCTGGTGATATTGACTTCTAGAATGCCAAAATTCCTGTTAAGAGGCTAAATTATGTGCACAAACTCAAAACAAGTGGACATAAACAAAATAAGTGGATATAAACAAACAAAATTTTTTATCTGGCTCTTAATACTAATAATTAATTAGGTCATAAAATATTCCACAGAAAAAGGTGAGCTGATGGAAGAACTATGAGATACCATCTCTAATGTTATTTAAATCTGGTTTTACTTTCTTCTTAACAGGTGTAGTTAACATCTAAATGCCTCTTTTCCTATCTGTGTATTAGTGATCAACAATAAACCATGACATTCCCTCAACTCCTTTGCAAAAAAAAAAAAAAAATCCCATTATTTATTAGCCAGAAGCTTGAAGTTGTTCAATAATCCCAAACTGGAACTATAGCTCAAAATGAGAAACATCATTTCATTAGACTCAGTGGCAAAGCACTTGTCCAACATGCATAAGGCTCTGGGCACCATGTCCATCACAACAGCAAAATCTCACCAGGCACACATTGAACCAGTAACTGTGTGATTATTTCCTTGGAATTTAAACATTCCCTCTTGGAGAGAGGAAGGCTCCTAACACTGGTGGAAACCAAGGAATCTTTAAAGGTGAAGAAGAAAGTTGGACCGTTATAGGACTCACGCCCCTCCCCTTGGTATGTCAACAGTACAAGACTGCTGAGGGAAGTAGACTCCTCAGTGAAGCTGTCTGCAAGCTGGACAAGGAGCTTCGGGGATGGAACTTTCCCTGAGCCCACGTACACTGAGGTGCTGTGCAGACTCATTCATTCTCCCATAAGTAACCTCAATAAGCTCACTGGGTCAAGTCATTTCTTTGGTCTGGTGGTAAGTGCCCTATCTAGAGTGAACAGATGTTTGTCACGTCTCCCCTGGGGAGGGGAAGGGAACGGGACATGAGAGAACACCAATAGTGCAAACTTGCATATAGCAAGGTAGTTATGCATGTAAAGATTGGCTTGTATAGATTGTTTGTCTTATTTCAACCTAATCCATCAAGTTTGACTTTAACAATATTCTATTTTCCTAATTTGTCTGTGTGTGTGTGTGTGTGTGTGTCTGTGTGTGTGTGTGTGTGTGTGTGTGTGTGTCTGTGTGTGTGTGTCAGAGGGCACAGTGTGTCCCTCTGGAAGACCTAGAGTGAATTAAGGAATTCATCCTTTTTGCTTGGCTCTGGGATTTCCCAGGCTTTATCTAACAGGGCCAGAAGTGCAAGTCACTGCTATTTCTGCCTGGCATTTTTAGGTGAGACCTGGGATCTGAACTTAGGACCTTCTACTTTTGAAGCAGAGTCTTAACCCCTGAGCCATCTGTCTAGCCCTAACATTTTTCAGAATAAAAGTAGGCAAACCCATATATAGGAGACAGGGACTTATTTACTCTGCCCCTCTACACTAAGAAATTGTTCCCCTACTTAAGTCACCACGCTTCCCTGTCACACCATAATCAAATCCTATTTTGAGCCAGAATCTCAGAGAAAATAATTGCTTCCTCTTTCAGGATTAAGTACTGTCCATGCTTCTAGATATGAGGGGAAATCAAGTTACTTTACTTGCTATGCCTAAGTCAGGGCAGCTCAAGAACCTCAAAGAGCCACCATGCCAGCAGACAGTCCTGATACCATTTCACTGCATACACATACATGCATCTTAAAAACTGAAACAAATCACAAGCAGGATCAACAGCAAATCTGAGGAGAAAAGGAAAGATGCTCATCTATTCTTAAACATCTTTATTCCTCTGCTCTGAAAAGTCAAACCCATGTGTAAGTTCAACAAAATTCCTTATTGTTATAGAACATGCATATGGATCCTGTCTCTGTTTCACAGGAAACCAAGAATACCAGCCAAATGATAACAACTTAACAACTATCATACCCTGAAACTCCATGAAACTCATTTCCTATCTGACTCTTCTTCAAGGAGCTTGATGAAGTCCAATACAGTCTTAAAAATAAATATTCCATGGTTGGAGAGATGGCTCAGGGGTTAAATCTTTGCCTCCCTTCAAACAGAAGGACCTGATTTCAAATTCCAGATTCCATGAGAAAATGGCAGCAGCCTGTACTTCCCAATCTGGAACCAGAGTCTGGGAAATCCCAGAGCAGAGCAAAAAAGAAGTAGAGCAATCTATGAATCCCAACCCTTAGGTCTCCACAGACACACACAGTGCTTCTGATACACACGTGTACACACATGCACACATAAAGATAAATGAATAAAATTAATAAAAATAAATGAAAATTATATTCTGGAGGAAAGAGCGGGAGATTGATTAGGAAATCCATGTTTCTAGTCCTTGTTCTGTTAGCTACATCAACCTGGATCAGTAATTTACAAGTGTGAGCCTCGGTTTCAGTAGCTTTAAATGTAATCAAGTTAGAGGCTTAATGAAGAGTCAAGACCCGATTAATTCCATAACTATAATGACTACAGAGTGAAAGTAATGACTTCTCTCTTCTGCTGAATTTCTAAAACAAAAAACCCAAACTCTATCTATGGTTAAGACAGTATGAATGGCAAGATGGTTCAATAGATAAAAAAGCTCTTGTCCACGTTCAATCTCCAGAACCCATGTAAAGGTGGAAGAAGAGAAACTGACTCCAAAAAACTGCCCTCTGATCTCCACACCACCACCATCGCATGCATGTGCTCCCTCATCTCACACACATACACACACACATTTAAAATAACAAAACAAAATTTAAAAATAAATTTAAAAAAAGGAGAGAACTGACTCCTACAAGCTGTCCTTTGACCTCCATGAATATAACTACTTTTATAAATCATACACAATGCATACACAATAATAAAATAAAAATCTTAAATATTCAAGATGGAGTATAACACAGTGTTAGAATGTTTGTTAGTTGCATAAAGCCCTGGGTTTGAACCTTAGCATCAAAAGAAAAAAGACTTTATATATAAATATTACTATTTTCAATTTTTCTCCCATAGACCTTTTATTTTTCCTGCGAGAACCATTGATAGAAGTATGAAAAACAATGCTTAATAACTCCTGACCTGTCATATGAAGTTGTCATATTTCGATTCTCGGGTAAGCTACTCTCTCGGGGAGCCAGTATACATGCCTAGCAGCATTATGGGATATAGGGGAATATACTTTTCCCTTTTAAGAAACTACCTCTTACAAACTCTCCAACAAAAAGCTGCATCAAAAACCAATCTGATATTTCTAGTATCACTTACTTATCTCACTCTCTAAAGACAGTCCAGAAACTTGAAGACCTCTTGTCAAAGTTTCTAATGCAAACCATCTAGCAAAGTTTCACTATCTGGACAAGACCTCAAACAGAAGAATGAAATTATCTGATGCCTAAAGCTACAGTTGGGCTAATACAAATAAAACTACTTGCTACTTAACATTTTGAATACAACTTCGATTCTTCACAAGATTAGGCACTGTTTAACCATACAAATTCGATTCTATCAGATGTACTGCTGTCCTTTGTCGTGGTTAAGATTGACTCTCAACTTGACAGCACTTATAATCATCTGGAAGACCACCTTGGGCATGCCTATGGGGAGGTTTCTAGACTGGTTAACTGAGGAGGAGGAAACTCATCCTAAATACACACTGTCATGGGCTGGAGTCCTAAGCTAAATAGAATGAAGAAAGTGAGCTGAGACCTGCACTTGTCTCTCAGTTTCCCATTATGGTCACAGCTGGGTTTTAGAGCCCAAAAGAAGAGGTGACACTGAGGCCGCCCAGCACAGGAGTGTGAGGCACGGAGCCCGGCTGGGGATATCAGAACCGGCTCTTTATGAGGGAGTGAGGAGCGAGGAGATGTTCCCTCACATGGAAAAGAACCCGCGGCTAAAACATTCTACTGTGCTTTCTCCTGTTTCTGACTCAGGCAGGTGTCCTTAGAAAAGTCCCCAGGACATTTCTGGACCAAAGGCCCCTGGAAGAACAACAGGCCCGCTTAGTTTGAAGGATTTACTTGTCCTGCCTGTGGCTCTCTACACTTAGGGCTTTGCTACCTGGGAGGATCCAATCCCAGGAGGGGACAGTTCCTGGTTGGACAACCTCACAGTTGCGGAATGATGGGCTGCACTCCTGATGCCATCCCCATCATGAGGGACTGTATCCTCAAACTAGGAGCCCAAACAAACCCTTCCTTCTTTTAGCTGCCTTTGTAAGGTACACTGTTTTCTTAGGTTTTGTCAGGTATTATGTAACAGCAATGAAAACAAGCAACTAACATGTCTTTGGTTTTCCTATTTGGTCACTGACCCTTAAAATACAGTTCTTTAACTGGCATGTCTTTCTGTGTCTACTGGTCCATAATGTAATATTTTATTGCCTTCCCTTTTTATTTATTCAGAAGGGACACAACCTTTAACATTCTTGTATATGACATGATTACTTAGAATAGCGAAGTTGCAACCACCCAACAGTATAAGGGACTACTTACTTGCAATATATAGAGCATATATAACATACACATCAGATATGCTATATAAGTTTACACTCATCTGCAGTACATTCATAGCTACTATATATCACATCTATGTTATATAATTTAAATAGCACTGCATATCAATACAATGAAACACACACAAACACAGCTATCAAAAATTATGGTACAGCCACACATGATGAGGCATATCTATAATCCCAGCACTGAGGAGATTAAGACAGGAGGATCCTGAGTTTGGAGCCAGCCTAGGCACATGAAGAGACCCTATCTCAAAAAAATAAAATATGAAGAAGTCGTGGCACCAAAGTGTTGGACACAGTGCTGCATGTGCCTGTGGGTCTAACAAGATTCTAGCAAAGTCTATCTAATTTTGCTCATAAATAAGTCAATTCCTATAGTCAGTAATAGGTCTAACAAATACAGTAGCTATTTTATGTAGCAAAAAACACGTGATAGGTGGTATATGTGATAGGCAGGGAAAGGGAACTATCAAAATCAGAATATATAAAAGAGTGAGGAGAACCTGAATGATATGAGTTTTCTGCTCATAACACATCGATAGCATTTAAAAAACAGTTGTTAAACTCAACATTCACAGACGTGGTTTGCTCTACAAAGAGAATTTTTAATTTAAAAAAAACTTTACTCAATGATTTATTCTTCTAGTGCACTAAAGATTCTAACAGATTAAAAGTTTTCATAAATTCCCTGTAAGCTGGGCCTTCCCAGAAACTTTGAAAATTCAGAATTTATTGAAATACAACAGAGCTATTTTCAGTAGGCTAGCTGGTGTCATATATACATAAGAATACTTTATTGAAAAGGAAAAGGACTGGGGCTGGAGAGATGGCTCAGGGGTTAAGCCTCTGCCTTGCAGGCAGAAGGTCCTGAGTTCGGATCCTAGACCCCACTTATAGACACCAGGCAGAAGCAGGGGCAGCCTGCGTTTCTGGTCCTGGTAGGGCGGAGCCTGTGAATCCCGGGGCAGAGTAAACAAGGAGGAGGCAGAGGCGGTCCATGGTGGTTCCCGAATTTGTCCGTGGTTCTACACACACACACACACACACACACACACACACACACACACACACTGTGTGCACACATGCACAATTGAATAAAAAAAATAAAAATTAAAAAAAGACTGTTCTAATAGTTTACATCAAATGCTTGTCTGATAGGACTTACTCATTCCTTCTGACAAGGGCTACTTAGTCTAACAAGACAAACAAAGCCACATCCCACTTCACCAGACCTCTTGGCCTGAATTGGGCCTTGGTTCTGTCTGTCACATGATATCTGACTACACAATTGTCCCCTTCACTAAAAATGAGCATGACACTGTATGATTATAAAGCATTTAAGTAAGCTTGCTTTCCTGTAATAATTGTGGTCTCACATTTATATCCTATAAATAAACCTGTTTTTTAAATGAGTATGCAAAGTAAACTTCTGCAATAAAATTAATGAAAAATCTTAAGAATATTCTTGAAATACAAACCCCACACACGCATATGCTTTGGCTACTTTTATATTCTTTTTTACATTTATTTATCTTGTGTATATGCGTGTGAGGACACAGTGTGCCATGAAACACATGTGGAGACAACTTGCTGGAGTCTGTTCACCAAGTATCTGGGCTCTGGGGATCAAACTCAGGTTGTCCAGCACTGGTGGCAAGTACTTTACCTGCGGAGCCCTACAGATTTCCATTTTCTTACATAAGGCTTAAGAACGGGCCAGGCCTGTATTCTAACAGACTGGCAGTTCTAATTCGGGACACAGCATACACAAGAACCCAGACGAATGTTAATAGACAGGACGTGTCATAACATTTGTTCTGTAAAACTACTCAGACACCAGCGAAGTGTGCCTCATCTAGGAATTCAGCCCATCTGAAGCTGGGAAACTTCTCTTTCATGAGAAATTAACTAAAGAAACAACGGAAGACACTTTGTTCTAATGGCACCTGTTCAGTATGCTTCATGGATAGCCCCAAAAAGCCCTATTTGTGAAATATGACAGAACTTGAACCAAATCACATCTAAAGGTAACAATCCACTGTGGACATCAGAGGTAACTGTTATGTGAACAATTTCTGAAGTCCCCTGACTTCCTTGTTTAGGGTTCAGGGGTTCAACCTATTACGCCCTTAGCATTCCTCTCATTGACCCTACTTCTACTCTATCTAGTTCTTACCAGGACTTTCAAGGCAAAAGCATGGGATTCAGCAGCCTCAACAGGGTAGATTCAGCCACCTGTCCCCAATATGCAAATTAAAGAGACAAGTAATGTTGAAAAGCAGAAAGATGTATTCAAGATGGACACACCAGGAAAAGGAACCAATAAAAGAGTCCGGTAACCCCAAGTCCATCTTCAGGATACTGACATGAGCTTTAAGTTAACAGTGAGCACAAGATACAAATAATTAAGCGATGCTGGTTAAGGTGTGGTTCCAGATCTCACTGTCTCAACACCTGTCCTGCAAGTGGCACGATAAAACTGCTATATTGTCAATCTGTTAGTCACTGAGGTGAAACCTAGTCCTCATGGATAATGTCCTCATGGGGAATGAGTATTGCTCTTCCTATAGAAGGTGACTCAAAAGTGAGGCAGGCAGTCTATGAATAGTTTGGTAGCCTAGGGCCACCATTTGGTTTGGTAATACACACATGGTAATGTACTTGCGGACAAACTTTTATCCACAGTGTACTATACACAACCCCTCTCTAAACAAGGCACCTAGCAACCCTGAACTCCCACCTACATCAGGCTACACATATACCAAATAATGGTTAAGTTTCTCCTCCCCTGGAAACCCTCAAACTTATACAGATCCAATTCGGTCATACACAAAAAAGACCAATGCAACCAGGACTGATTTGGTACATGTGCAATAAGGCAAAAATGTGTCCTCAAGTACACTTTCAGAAAAAATTCCCTTTTAACCATCTTATGCATATGCATAATGGGGTGTGCATATATTTAAAATCAGATGCATTGTGGGAAGAGACATGTACAGTAGAAAAAATGACTATATGATCTAATCTATCAGTCCTAAAGTAGAAGTACCCAAATTATACCCCTTAGTAACCAAATCCAGTTTTAAAAAAAAAGCTCCAAACAGAAACTGGGGCCCTTGAGCATCTTCACTTATGTGGGCTGTAGCTCCCTTGCAGTGTATCCTGGTTTTTCTATTGCTTTCTGGATAAGGGCTTCCTTGATACTTGAGCAAATCTGTGAGCTTTCTCTTCATTCTCAATAAAAGCCCAAGAACATGCAAACAGCTGGTCCTGACACCATTAACAAGAGGAAAAGTAAGGTATATTAATTAAAAAATAAAATAAAAAGTTTGAATGGAAGTACACTGAAGCCACAGATTATTAAATAAAAAAATCTCAGTGCCAATGGTGGATTGCCCCCCTGGCAAGCTACCAAGAAGGTCCCTAAAGTCCCCATAATACAAGCAATTGCCACTACTATTGATTGCCCACCAGAACTAGATGGTAAGACTCTAAAAACACTACGCCTACTGGCTACATGACAAAGAAACCAAACTGGAGCTGGGATGGAAGCTTCCTTCCTGCTGGCTTCCTCAGAGGACTGTAAAGTACTAATGCAGACTATAGGAGGAGAACTGTCATCAACAGTCTTACTCAGCTGTCAACCCTGTGTGCAGCACTATCGACTGGCAAGATGTGCTCACTAACACAACAGTGTAAAGTTGGGTATGGGATGCATTAATTTCTGACAGAAACAACTTAAGGAGGAGTTAGATCGTAAAAACAAGGCCCTCCTGAGTGAAGTAGTGTTCATTTAAAGGCGAATAGGCCCATTTGCTCCTCCCCCATGAAAATACAGTTAGATGTCTCTATGCGTCAGAATATAGGTCAAAAAAGGCCCATCGATGAATCAGGCTCCTGCAAGACATGACTCTGTCATCACAATGACTTCACAGCCTTCAGAACCCAGGAAGTAAATTTGTGTTTAAAAGCCACCCAATGTATAATCTTTTGTTATTCTAGCCCGAACAGGCTAAAGGTAGATTAATTCTTAAGCCAAAGGCAAGGAGTGGAGTTTAGTAGGAAAGCACTTGCCTCCATGTTCAAGATTCTGCATCTGGTACCCCACATGGTAACCCCTAACTCCATGGTAGGTCCTAACCCTTTAGGTAACTATTTTTCATGAAAAAAAAATCTCTTGTTGGGTAATATAAGTAAATAAATGAACTACTCATACACACATAAATCAACACATTTGGAAAAGGTCAGCAAATCCAGCATGTACCCACAGAGAGAGTCTCCCATGTATAGCTCTTTCCCCTGCCTTCCACTCAGTGATCTGCAGCAGCGCTCATATTAGACGATAACCAGGTTGCATAAACAGCTGCAGACAGATGAATGAACTGTGAGATGCTGGAAATCTGTGAATTGAAGCATCTAATAATGAATTAAAATAAAAAAACATTCTCCTCCTCCAAACAGTTGTATGAGCAAATCAAAGGGGAAAGAAGAGTTGGAGGGAAAACGAGACAAAGAACACAATCTGGTCTGTGTGACACATTTATAAAACTGATGGCCTGTCAGCAAGATACTGATGAATATTTCTGCAGGATAAAAATGGCAACCCAGGTCTAAAAATAAACCACTGCGCTGCAGACCTGTCTGGTTCAGCTACAGCACTGGAATACAAACACCCTCACTCACCAGTACATCTTGACCTAAAGCTTTACAAAAAAGGAAAAGCTGATCATTGAGCTAGCAAGGTAAGAGAGCTTACATGCTTTTAAATCTGTTTTCTATATATTCATATGTTGAATTTAAGTTAAATGACTTTCATTTTCTAAAACTAGATAAATGGTGATAGCAATAAACTATTGAATCTTCTTTCATAAAAGATTATTTCCTCCCAACCCCAAAATAATAAAATAGTGTTATTATCACCATCTCATAATAACATCCCTAAAATGGGAATTTAAGAAAAAACATTCAAGTTACTTCTAAGCCATGCTGACTTGAATGCAAGCTCTAGTCAAAAAGCTATTGCCAAATAACTCTGAAACTGGGGTTTAAAAAAAAATCTATTATCTCAGGCTGGAGAGATGACTCAGGGGTTAAAACTTTGCCTTGCAAGCAGAAGGACCTGAGTTCAGATCCCAGGTCTCATGCACTTCAGACCCTCATGAGCAGAGCCTGGGAAATCCCAGAGCAAAGCAAAAAGGAGCAGTCCAGGAGTAGAAGCAATCCAGAATAATTCCTGAAGTCACCCTTGGTCCCCCATAGAGACATGCAGTACCCTCTGACACACAAACACATGCTAATAATAATTATACTAATAATAAAAATACAAAAAAACTATTATCTTGTTTTGCACCCAAATTTACAATAGAAAGCTGTTAGCTGTAATGCAAAGGTGGCCTAAGGCATCACAAGCAAAGATTACTCATCACACTCATTTACCCTACTCATTCTTGCCTTATAAAGTCAATTCTCATCTTAGCAAAACAATGACTTCAGTTCTAAAAGACATAAAGTTCTAGAGAACTCTTCTAAAATACTCTGTTATTTATGCTTTTTTCAGGCAGGGTTTCGCAGCTGTATGGGCTGGTCCTCAGCTCACTGGTTCAAACGATCATCCCACTTCAGGCTCCTAAGTAGCTGGAAAGACAGGTGCATGCCTGAATACCACATACCATTTTAATTAATAAAAATGAATTATCTCTCCAGAACAATAAAATGTAAATAATAATTAATTCTTGGGGTGGGGAGATGACTTGTGGATAAAGCACTTGCCACATTATTTCCAAGACCAGAAATGAACACCAGAATCACCAGAACTCACAATAAACACAGGTGTGACAGCTGCCTCTAATCCTTTAATCCTAGCACTCAGTAGGCAGAGACAGAGGATCCCCCAACAAGTTGGCTAGCTAGACTAGCCTATCATTAAGCGTGGATTCAGCTGAGAAACCCTGCCTCAATAAATAAAGTGGAGAGCAATCAAGGAAGACACCAGATGTTATTTCAGGCCTTACACACACGCATATATACCTATCCTATCATACACGTGTGTATGATACCACATAGACAAAATTAAAATAATAATAAATTTTACTTGATCTTTTCTGAACACACCCTGCTGAAAGCAGCAACTGTGACCCAAGAAAGTTCTTGCACTAGAACAACAAACCCTTCCAAATTCTTCAGTGTTCAACTATGCTACTTGGTTCACAATGAACAGTGACATATTAAAATATAAACCTACCCTCCAATACACAGCCAGATGCTTCCTCCACAGCAGCTTGTGTTAGCACCTAAATGATGCAGTTTGCTAAGGGAAGGAAACTCATAAAAGCTCATAAGATAACACTTTCCTTGTTAATTTCTACTATCATTGACCTTATGTTGTATTAGACTATTTATGATCAAGAGAATGCTCTTGCTTCCTACTTCAGGATTGATTCTTGGTCCAAACACCCTATGGGACCACACATTTAGCAGCTCACATCAAAGACCTCAAAGTTGACACTGAGTCTTCCATCCACAGCTTTATCTACTTTTCTTCAAATTCATACCATATATGACCATGTCTTGCCCTGTATAGCACCACGCTGCTTCAAAGCGTCATTCCTCTTAAAAAGGTTCATCTGTATCTTCTCTTGGCCACTACAGCCTACTTACAACATAGCAGCCAGTCATCTTGGCAAAGAAGAAAATGAAGCACTATGCCTCTTGAGTTCCACGAATGATAACTGACATTCAGAATAAAACCCAAAGTTGTGTTTATGTCTCATCACATGGCCAACCTTCCTTCAGACATCCCTATCTGAGTCCTACCTATTGTCTTTTCACCTGCCCACCCTGCTGTGTGAAATGCTTTAACTCCTAGAGCCCCCCTCCCCCCCTCCTCATTCAGGTCTCCATTCCACCATGTCCATCTTCAGAGAGGTCTCCCTGACCACCTCATCCTAGCATCATGTACCAATTACTTCCTATCTAGATTCTTGCTTCATTCGCCTTTCTCTGTACTACACCATTGGTTCATCTAACTGATTACTGTCTTTTTTCCCTGCTTGAATGTTACTCCTTTGTCTTTTACTCATCACTAGATCACCTAAAAAAGCTAAGTGTTAAACCTAAAGCAGCAGAGGGTGCAAACTAAAATATCTCTAGGAGCCAGCTAGGTAATGGAAGTGAGAAAAGCAGGCAATTTCTAGCTAATGTGGTAACGCAGACCCAAACAACACATTCCTAATTTTCAAAAGAGGACAGATACACCACAATCTTTTTTTTTTTTTAAAGAGAAAACTTGGTGCAAGCTGAATAAGCTATATCTGTAACCTATGGTACATTTCCTAATGTACACTCAGGTGGTGCAACATTCTAAAGAGGACTGAACATACCAATCCTTCCCACACGACATGCCCTTTTGCAATATGAATTTGCCATTCCTCCCAAAAGTTGGAATTCATTTCCCCTTCCTTAGCTATGTGACTTGCTTTGGGTGTTCTGGTCTTCTGGTCAAGGATTTCAGAAGCCCTGAAGCCATATAAGGAATTCTCAACCTCAGTGAAGCAAGTACGACCTGTAAACCTGGAAAGCAGAAGACTGAAACAGAAGGATTACAAGTTAGGGGTCAATCTGGGCTGGAGAGAGAGAGAAAAAAAAGAGAGACCCTGTGTCAAAACACCAAGACTACTGAATAAGGAAGAGATTCAAGACCCCAGATCTGAGTAAGGCAATCTTAGCTCACCTGCTGCCAGTCTTTCAGAATCAACAGTAGGTCACACAGAAGTGACCTACTCGACGTGTCTTGAATCTTCCTTCCTTAGAAAAGCCATCTGACTTATGGTATGGGGGTACACAGATGAGACCCCTCTGGGGATCCTGCCCAAACCCTCGACCTCCTACACTGAGCTGAAAGGGCTACTGCCTTTTAGTAGCGTTTATTTCTCAGTAAGATATTGAAGACAGACCCTGGTGTCAAAATAGCATCTAGCAGGGTGTGGCACACCCTTGTAATCCCAGAATCCAGGACACAGAATCAGGAGCATCAGGAGTCAATGACATCCTAATGTCACCCAGAGAGACCGTGTCTCTCACAAAAAAAAAAAAAAAAGAAAAAAAATACTTAAAACATGCAGCAATCAGATTTTAAGACCTGGTATCAAACAGAAGTGGGAAAAGTAACAAGCAGAAACCAAGAGCCATGAGGAAGCGGATACTGTAAACAGGAGAAAGAGCAACCAAAGCACACAGTATATTTGGCATATGTGGAATATCTACCAAACTGACTTGTGTTATTTCCAGGTAGAATTTTAAAAGTGAAAATCCACTTATTTTATCTGCTTACATATAGTAACAGAAAGAAAAAAAATATATGAAAAAATGGAATTTTTAGCAGAATTTAGAGAAATGCACACAGCTGAAGACAGTCTCTCTACCTGGCAAAGATCCTCAAAAAAAAAAAAATTCTGAGTAAATATCAAAGCAAGGGTTTGTCTACTGGGTCTTTTGTTGAGACCTTGAAAAGATTAGTAGAACTCCTAGAACTTACGTATACAAAGGGACTTTTAAGAATCTTAAGGACCTGGTCACACAATAGTCTAGCGAACCCAAAGAGCAGTTTATCTCGGAAAGGATAGGAATGTGGGTTTGGGACATGAAATCAACTCCCAGTAAGATTCCCAGAAAACTCAAAGTTTTAAAGAAAAATGGACCATTGAAAGTACCACTGGCCTGAAACAACGTGGTGGTCTTCAATGTATGTGGAAGAGAAAGGCTGTCTCTACTGAACCCGACCTAAATCATAAGCCACAAAAATCGTGAGCAATACCATGATTGGTAGTTTTATAAACACTGCATCCTGGGATCATTTGTTATACAGTTACCAAAAAAAACTAAGACATGGGAGAGACTGAATCCCCAAATTTTAAAGAAACACACTTTTAATAATCTCAAGCTCTTGTAGTGATTTTTTATATAGTAATCTGGGACTCATCCTTTCATTCACTAAATATATACACATTAGATACTCGCCTATGAGGAAATGACAGTAAAGCAAAGCTCTTGTGGAGCCCACATTTAATGAGGGAAACAAGGACGGACCACTGTTGTCTGCTTTAATGAATAACATAATTTT
>JALPQD010000468.1:920229-1012729 GCA_023101885.1 Typhlomys cinereus | reverse complement strand
GCCTGTCTGGCTGTGTGTGTATGTGGGTGCCAGAGGGCGGGATGGTAGTGATGTGTGTTCTATGCAGGAGACAAGTTAGGCGGAAGGGGTGTGAGTGGTCTAGGAGGGTCCGGGCTGGCATCTTTTTGTGTGGGTCAGGCAGTTACAGGACAACCTGTCAGAGGTAGGAACTTGATTTATTTTCCCATTCATTTTTTCTCTCATCATAAGGTCTTACATCTCATTTTCTTTCTATTGTTCTTTTAAAATTAATTAAATAAATAATTAATTTAAAAATTTAATTTATTTATTTTGTGTGTGTGTGTGTATGTTCCTGTGGAGGACCAAGGGTGACTCAGGAATCTTCCTGGATTGCGTCTACCTCCTCTTTGCTTCACTCTGGGATCTCCCAGGCTCCGCCCACCAGGACTGGAAGTTCAGGCTGTGTTTCCACCTGGCATTTTTACATGGGACCTGGGATCCGAACTCTGGATATTCTGCTTGCCAAGGCAGTCTTAGCTTCTGAGCCATCTCTCCAGCCCTTTTGCTATCCTTTTTATAATTGTTACAAAATGAAATTATAATTGCCTCAGTGATCAAAATAAGATCTCCTAGCCAGGTGCGGTGTTTCAAACCTTGAAATCCCAGAACTTAGGAAGTTGAGGCAGGAGGATTGCTTTGAGTTGCTTCAAAGCCAGCCTGGGCCACATAATGAGTACCAAGCCTGAGTCTGGGTTACACAGCAAGACCTCATCTCAAAAACAAAATAAGCAAGAAACCCAAACAAAAACAAACAGCTATGGCCAGAAGTACAGGCAGCTCTGCGTCTGACCATCCTGGTGTCTGGCTCCCACAGCCCCTGGTCGTAAAGAGACACATTTTACATCACCATAATTAACGCACAGGGCAGTTTTTTTGTGTGCTGACTCTTTTGTTTACTGTCATTTCACAAGATTCTAAAAATGCTGCACCATCTTTGTGATGATCACATTGGTTTCTTAGCAGTTTGAGTGCGTGTCTTTACATACGGCTTTTCTTTGGTTCAGATGCCTGGCGAGGGTCACTTTGCCAAAAGGTGCCACATTTGCTGCCCTTCGCCTGGGCCTGCTTGTGCCTCCTGAGATCCGACGTGAGGTTTTGGACTTAATTGTGACCTTGGAGTTGGGGGACGGGGTCCTGCTCTGTGCTTACTCCACGGTGTCTTCTGGGCCTGGTTCTTTGTGCTGCCCCAGCCTCCACCCCCACTGTCACCTTCTTGGGTCTCTGCTCCGATGGCCCCCAGTCTCTGCACAGAACATGGGCATCTCCAGTTGGTCTTGTTCTCTTCCTGTCCCTGGACCAGCTTGACTGGGAGCCAAGGGGCATCTCCCTCACCACGTCTTGCTGCTCGGCTTCCTCAGGGGCAGAGACTCCGGAAAGGCACATCCCTGGGTGTGGAGGGAGGAGGAAATTAATTTCATGGCTCTGATTGCCCATTACCCCCAACCTACTTTCCTCCTTTCTTTCTTTTCTTTTTTTTTTTTTAAAGAGGCATTTTATTTAGACAACAACAAAATAATTAGGTGTTCAGAAACAGCTTACAGTTAAAGAAATCAAACCAGTGATTTGCATTTCATTGCAACATGCATTTCTTCTTTACAATTAAAGCCAAGGGAAAAAAGCATTCCGCTTTCCTGCTTTCTGAGCATGTCATGAATTAGCAGCAGAGAAGACTACAGTTTTGAGCTTCCTTCCAGAGACCTCTCTGCCACTCAGAGCCGGGGGTCTTAGAGACCCACTTTGTACTTCCCTTAATCGCACCATGAGACTAACTGTGAGGCAGGAGAGAGACTGTCCCGTGTGCACCTCTGTCCTGTCATTGCTTCTGGTTCCTGACAGACAGCAAGGCACTTCCTGCCTTGTTCTTCACTGGTCCACAAAACCACTTGTCTCTTAAACCAGCCTTAACCAACCAACCAACCAACCAACCAACCAACCAACCAACCAACCAACCAGGTTAATGGGTGCATAGGAAACTTTTAGAACAGCTCTCAGAGAAGCCTGTTTTGTTGACAAGGGGCCCGTGTTGACCTGGTGCATATGCTGGGAACGGCAAAGAGACTCTGTCTTGAACTTCAGAGGACACAGGGCAGCAGCATACCATGGCGTTAAGTGTTTTGCTACAGAATGGGGGTCCCTGGGTAGAGGCCACACAGGAAAGAGAGAAAGGCTGAGAACCACACAGACCTCTCTAGCTTACTGCAGTTGTGACTTTGGTCTGGTCCACTCTCTAAGCCTTTATTTTCTCATCCGCAGAGTGGGAAAGATAAGATGAATGTAGCTATTAAGTGCTTGGAAGCTAATAAGTACATCTTAAGTGATGTGTGTTTGTAAAAAAAAAAATGTGGGGAGGAAGGAATAAAGGAAGGAAGTGAGTCAGATGATTAGGAAATCTTCCAGTGTAGAGAGAGATGGATGGAGAAAGGAGGAAGTCAGTTTTCAGTTGGGTAAAGAATGTTCCTATTCAGGGCCCCAAGATGCCTCAGCGGGTAAAGATGCTAGTGACACAAATCTGGAGACTCGAGTTCAGTCCCCAAAGTCCCATGGTGGAAGGGGAAAACCAACTTCCAAAAGTTCTCCCCTGGCCTCTGCACACATCCACCGGCTCACACATTCTCTCTTCCCCAAAATAAGCCATTAAAATATTTAAAAAATAATGTCTTGGTCAAAGCCTTTATTTGTTGCTTCTCATTAGATGGTTCTGGAAAGTTTATGGGACCTTGGAACTATGTTGACAGAGTCATCCTTTCAGTGAAAGACCTTGTTCTATGGAATGAAGTGCTGGGCTCTGGGTTTCCCCAGGGTTCTGCTGTGCTTTTGTGGGGTCTGTGGCTCACCATTAACTCTACAGACTTGGATCTTCCCTCCCGGAGCAGAGGGTGTGAGGTCGGGGAGGTGCTACAGCTCGGGTGGGTCTCCTTGTAGCTGGGAGGGTGGTTCTGAGCTCTCTCCTCGCCCTCTGGGTCTTGGAAGTAAAGTAAGCGGTGCGGGACCCCATGAGCTAACATTGGTCCAGGTTGAGCGTCATTCTTTGAGCATTTGCTCATTCATGAAACACGACCCTCCTCCGCTCCCCACACAGTGCTTCGCACCCCACTCCTCATGGCGCTGATTTTAAAGTCGGGTCTGCTGACTTTGGTCTGGGAACCCACAGCTGACCCAAGAAGCAGGTCTCACAGACTCGGTGCCTTCTGCTCTCCCCTCTGGGACTCAGGACACCCCCAAAGTCAGGAAGGCTCACGTTTGCCCTCTCTTTGCCAGGTGAGATGCCTCGCCAGTTCCCCAAGCTGAACATCTCCGAAGTGGACGAGCATATCCGGCAGCTGGCCGAGAAGGTGTTTGCTAAAGTGCTCCGAGAAGAGGACAGCAAGGATGTCTTGTCCCTGTTCACCGTCCCAGAGGACTGTCCCATTGGGCAGAAGGAGGCCAAGGAGAGGGAGCTGCAGAAAGAGCTGGCAGAGCAGAAGTCCGTGGAGACCACCAAAAGGTTTGTCCCTCGAGCCCAGCCTTCATGTGTAGAGAGCTGTGTGCCTGAGACGGGGCACCTCAGGGACGCTGGTGTGTCCCCGGAGCTGTGGAGACTTCTTAAGCAACATGAAGGATGGAAAAGATCAAAAACCACTCTTCTGTTGCCGCTGCTGCCGACACTGTGAATGTGAGCGTGCATGTGTGTGTGGGCACGTGCTAGTGCGTGTGCTTCGGGCGTGTGCACATGTGCACGCATTCATCTGGAGACCAGAGGTCAACCCTAGGTGTCGTGTCCTCAGAAGCTGTCCACTCTGTGTTTTTGAGATTGGGAGTCTCAACAGGACCTGAGGCCTGCTGATTAGGCTAGACAGGTGGGTCAGTGAACCCCAGAAATCTGCCCATCTTTGGCTCCTATGCACTGGATTATAAACACATAATGCCATATCCAACTTTTTAAAAAATGTGTACATTTATTTTATTACTTTAGTGTGTGTGTGTGTGTGTGTGTGTGTGTGATAAGAGGGCACTATATGTGCCTATGGAGGCCCAAGGGTGACATTTGGAATCACCCTGGATTGATCTACCTCCTTAATGTTTTGCTCTGGGGTTTCCCAGGCTCCACCTTCCAAATTGTCACTGCCATTTCCACCTGGCATTTCTACATGGGATCCGGGATTCAAACTCATGTCTTTCTGCTTACGGGGCACAGGCTTTAACCCGTGAGCCATCTTTCCAGCCCCCCTATATCCCGTGGAACTCAGGTCTTTATGCTTGGGTGACAGGCACTTTGCTGACCGAGCCCCTGCTCTGCTGCAGTTGTTTCAATAACAGATCACAGGAAGAAATCCATTGTATTTCTCTTTTCTTTGGAAATTTGAGGATTGCGGGGGGGTGGGGGGAGCCAGTTTTACTTGTTTACACTTGTTTCACTAACTTTAACATGTCTTATTTTGCCAAGCACTGTGCTCGCAATGAACAATGTAGATAAAGTCCCTGCCCCATGGAGCTTATAGTGGGTGGGAACATAAATAACTGGATAAATTAATAAAGGAATGATAAGTTGTGATAAGCATTGTATCTGTTAAGAGTCGAACAAGCAGGACAGAAACCTCATGAACATGGAAGCAGAATTTTAATGCGAAGAATCAGTTATGTGGCTCATAGAGGGCTGGGAAGCCAAGCGGGGGAGAAATAACTCAGAGATCAGGGCCAGAAGGAGACAGACACAGAAAGAGTCGCTGCGGGTGCAGCTAGGTGCAGGTCACCTGGGAAGTCAGAGGGTGGAAATCGGCCAAGGAGGAGACGCAGCAGCTGAGAGCCAGCGGGCTGTGGGATCTTCTGTGAGCTATGAATTGGGCATTTGGGGCCTTCGTAATGGGAGGAGAAGGGCTCCTGGCATTTTTTATTACTGGAATAATAAGTATCTGGAGAGATTCTATTAGACATCTGCAGAGAGGCAGTGCCCAGACACAGGGCAGAATGGAGGCTGTCTTCTTATTTCAGTCCAAATGGCGCCCTGGATTCCAGAAAGTTCTCTGCAAACAACTCTTCTCAGAAACTTGTTCTGTCCCTTCCTGTTAGGTGGTAATGACTTGCTTTGCATCAGTCCGGCCCTTAGATCGTGAGATCTCTGGAGACTAGGTTTGCCTTCTGCCATTTTCTTGGGATCCAGCCAGCTCGCAGCCACATTAGTGGACAGTGGGCGTGGTCAGAGAAAGGAGCCCACCTTTCCACTGTCATTATAATGGGGATCCCTGGGTTCTGCCACACACCCGCATGCTCAGTGCGAGAGTGAGGAACCCTCTCTGAACCTCAGCTTCTTCCACATCTACAAAGTGGACATGAAAACAGTCACTGTCTTTATGGAATCAACATATATAAAAGGCCCGGTGCAGCTGGGGTCAGAGTTCATTGCGTGACTTCCTGCTGAGGTAGGCAGCACCTCCTGCCATTGGGACTCACATTAAACGAATGTCCTTCCTGTCCCAGCTTTGCCGGCAGAAAAGTTAAGCTTGGGGACGTTGCGATGACTTGCACAGGACATGAGTAAATGACAGAGTGTCTAGTGAATGTAGACCCACGCCTTAAGCCAGCACACATCCTGTCCTGGGCAGAGGTAGAATCTTTGGCACCTTTGGTGCACGCAGTAGCTGCTCCCCGAGATGTAACTGCCGGCCTCTGGGTGGCATGTGGAAGGTGGCCAGCCGTAGCTTTAACTGTCAGCTGTCCCAGTTGTCTGGGGCTGAACACGCTCTAGTCGGTCTGAGGTTCCTGCTCCCTGGAGGATACTCTGCAGATGTTCGGGGGTCACATCTTCAGGGCCCCTCCTGACATTCTGCTGCACGAGATGGTCGGGAGCCTTCGGGAATGGAGAACCAGGTTTTCCTCCACCATCCCACCTGGCTTCTCTTATCTAGAAAAAGCAAAGCACTGGCACCTATTTTAAGACTTACAAAAAGGCCCAGGCGAGAAGTAGAGTTGCAAGCAAGAAAGACGAGTGCCCGCCCCTTGGAAGCCTGCGCCGAGGGGGGCCTGCTGTCAGAGCGGGGCAGAGTTCAAAACACAGTTCTGGGGGATGGAGAATCGTCTGAAGGCTGTTCAGAGACACACTCACTTTTCAGGCCAGGCCCAGAACTTCAGCCAGCAGAACAGCTCACTGGAGGACTCTGTCTGTCTGCAAGATGACGACGGCCGGGTTTCTGCTAGGACCAGGGGGTGGGTAGATGGCGGGGGGGGGGGGAGTAGGAGGCACAGTCAGACCAGGAAACTCTGAAGCTTCTGGGGGGTCTTTGGTTCCCTTTGAGGCTCAGTTAGATTTCCTAGCAGCGTTCATCTTCCTACAGATACATGTACTGGAAATCAGCCCACATGGAGAATAACGTGAAAATTTATGAGCAACATGTGCACGCTAGGGAGACTCCATTTCTTCATTTTCTTCCCATTCTCCTTTCTTCTTCCTCTTCCTCCTTTGTGTGTGTGTGTGTGTGTGTGTGTGTGTGTGTGTGTGTGTGTGTGTCCGCGTGTGCATGTATCCAAGGGCACTGTGTGGGCTTGTGAAGGTCCAAGGGTGACTTTGGGAATCACCCTGGATCGCTCTACATCCTTGTTGCTTTGCTCTGGGATTTCCCAGGCTCCACTTTCCAGGGCAGGAAGTGCAAGCTGCCGCCATTACTGCCCGTTGTTTTTACATGGGATCTGGGATCCAAACTCAGGTCCTGCTTGCAAATCAGAGGTTGAACCCCTGAACCATCCTTGGAGTCCCTCCTTCTTCTTTATTGATACAATTCATGTCATGCAATCTAACCATATCACAGTAATCTTCTTGCCTTAACTTCCTAAATGCTGGCATTAAAATTGTGCATGTGAGGCTTAAATTTAAATAAAGATATTAAAACAGAGAGAGAGAGAGAGAGAGAGAGAGAGAGAGAGAGAGAGATTCACCACATAGCTGACATTGACCTTGAATTCACAATGCTCCTGGCTCAGCGTCTTGTGTGCTGGGATTACAAGCATGTGCCACCATGCCCAGCTTTGGAACATTTTTAATCATTCTCACAAGTCCTGAACCTTTGAATTGTCACCCCCTCAATCTTCCCATCGCTTCTGATAAGCTCATCTATCCTGTTCTTCAACCCCACAGCAGATTGGCAAAAGCAAATTAGAAGCAGGGAGAAGGATTTCTCCAGGCAAGGACCCACCTGAAGTGTGGCGATGGTAAGGAGACAGCAAGAGTCCATCGCTTACCACCATCGCTTGGTCAAGGGCTTTCAGCTGCCCGAGCCATTTCCTGACTTCTAAAGTGAGTGCAATCCAAGGACCTGTCTTGGGGAGAAGTAAATGAGCTAACAAGACACGTGAGCCACTGAGTGCAGGGCTGGGAGCATCTCTCTCTCTCTCTCTCTCTCTCTCTCTCTCTCTCTCTCTCTCTCTCTCTCTCGCCTGCTTTTGATGCTGTTCCCTCTGACAGTCAGCAGTGAGGGAGGGAGCAGCGGCCACAAAAGGCAGACACAAGAGTTCACAGCCCAGCAGCAGCCTCAGGACACGGTGTCCCTCAGACGTGCAGGGTGACCTGAGTCATCAGGGAGGCGACACTTAGTACCCTCTGGCCAAGAGCTGGCACTTGGGGATTTCACTTAAGTGTGCCACGCCACACGGAAATATTTTTGCGAGGTCGGGATACAAAGGGGACAGACTTGGTCAGGCGAGAAATTCAGCCATTTGGGGCAGCTACTTCCTTGAGAATGTTTTGAGGAAAATCAACAGACCATAGTTGTGTTATTAAGCCATTTTGTTTTATGAAGCTTGCTTATTAAACTAGAAATGAATACCTCTTTTTAAAAATATTTTTATTATTATTATTATTTATTCAATTGTGCGTGTGTGTGTGTGTGTGTGTGTAGAACCACGGACGAATTTGGGAACCGCCATGGACGCCTCCACCTCCTCCTTGCGCTGCCTGGGGATTCACAGGCTCCGCCCTACCAGGACCGGAAACGCAGCCCCCCCCCCCCCCCCCGCTTTCGCCCAGCGTCTATACGTGGGGTCTAGGATCCGAACTCAGGACCTTCTGTCTGCAAGGCAGAGGCTTAACCCCTGAGTCACCTCTCCAGCCCCACCTCTTTTTTTTTTTTTAAAGAAAAGATTTACAGCCATGGACATAGCTTTATTTGAAATAGCCAATTCATCTGCTTTTAAAATTAAGAAGAGTGTTTGTAACACTTACTATAAAAGGTAGTAAGGAGGGGCTGGGGATGGCGTAGTTGGCAAAGTGCTTGTTGGGCAAACGTTAGGGCCTGAGTTTGATCCACAGCACTACATCAAAAGGCAGGTGTGGCCTGGGGAGGCGGCTCAGCGGTTCAAGCGCTTGCTTTTGAACAGAAGGACCAGAGTTCTGATCCCTGGATTCCATGGGTGGGCACGGTGGCCCATGTGTAAGTCCAGCTATGCAAGATGGAACCTGGGCAAATGAGCTAGCTAGACCTGTTGGTGACCTGCGGGTTTAACTAGAGATCTAGCCTCAAAAGAATAGATAGAAGAACAATCAGGTTGATTCCTGATGTCAACCTCAGGCTCGGACAGATGTGCTCACATATGCGCACGTTTGTAGACTAGCTGAGATGGTGGCAAGCTCTGGGTTCAGTGGTAGACCTGCCTAGTATATAAGGTAGAGGGTGTTTGAGGGAGACACCTCATGTCAACATACATGTGTGCCCACACATGCAAAACATACACATAGCGAGAGAGAGAGAGAGAGAGAGAATAAGGTGAAGAGCAACTGAAGAAGATATCTGACCTTTGGTGCACACACACACACACACACACACACACACACACACACATTCCTGCTGGTTGTTACCATGACATGTCCGCACGCACATGATGCACACACACACACACATGATACACACACAAGTATACAATGGACAGCGAAGTCCATGTGTCTTTCTGACCTGTGGATTCTTGCAGGAGGAAGAAGAGTTGGGGAATGATATTGAGACAGATGGGCTCCATCCTTGGTCATGCTCCAAAGAAGGGCCGAAAGGAGCCTGCCGGTGACCGAGGGAACACATAAGGGGGGGAAGACGTCTGATTATCTCTACCCGATGGGCTTCCGGTGTGGGAAGAAGTGAAGTTGCACCCCTTGGTCAGGCTGCCACGGAGCAGATGGACTCAGCCCTCTGTGCCCCTTCCACTGTCTGTCGGCCCTTCTCAGGGCACTTGGTCCCCTGTCGCCGTAGTAGCTGTCCTCACATTCTCCACTCGGCGAGGGCCGTAACCTCTGGGCTCCGTCACTCAGCAGGTGCCAGCCTTTCAACTAGTCCTTAGCTCAGAGGTCCCTTTAACAATCTGTCGTGCAGTCAGGATCTGTCTCTCGGGTCCCTGCCGGTCCTGGAGTCTGGGGTTATGTCTGATCTGTCTCCCCTGCCTCTGGGGCCTGACTCAGGGGTGTGTAGAAGGAGGTCACATATGGCCCCCCAACTCATTCTGAGAACCTGTAGGGCTCCTGATGGGGCTTCTGTGTGCTAGGCAGGGCCGAGGGCTTCAGAAGGCCCTTGTGAAGATGTGTCTAGAAAGAAAAGCAAGGGAGCCCTCCCTGTACCATGGGGGGGCGGGTTGAGCTTAGTTTTATATTTGGATCAGCTGTCGTGGGAAGGCAAGCAGATGAGGCGTGGGGACTCAGAAGAAGGTGCGTCCAACAGTCACAGAGCAGCTGGGGGCCCTGGGCTGGCACTAGAGGAGGAGATGCCAGGTCACCTTGTCTCGAGAGCTTGGTCAGCAAGCAGTTCCCTGTGGCCCAGGAGGGAGGCTCAGCCGGCTAGGAGCTGACCGAGTGTTCCCAAGCCCAGCTGCTGCCCTCACGGTGCCCCATCCTGCCAGCTCCTTGGCAGCAGCGTGCTTCTGCCAGGTGGCTGGAGGAAGGAGAGGGCGGGCCAGCTGTGGCAGAGTTTTCTGGCTCACCCTGAGGCTAGCACGAGGCGTGACAGATGGCCAGTGGCCCAGCCATTTGGGCCCTCTTGGGGAAATGCTTTCTAACAGTGGCGGCAGGTCGCGCTTTGCTTGTGTATGGTGCTAGCTTGGAGCGAGCCGGCTCCTGGTGCGTGCTTGTTGAATGAGCGACCACACGCCTGCTTTCCTCGGCATGTGAGCAGTCACGCTGCAGCGGCTGTCTTATGACAGTCTCACTGCATAGCTTCAAAGTCCTTTCCATGTTGTTTGGGAAAAAATGAAAAACAAAACAAACAAACAAACAAAAAACAAAAAACAAAGTCCTTTCCAGCCGAAGACTCAACAGTTCTCTAATTCAGATAAAGCTTATGCTACTCTATGACACGTGGAAGGTTCCAGACAGCCTTGTGAGAGAAAGAGGGACACACAGGATGTATAATGCACACACATATGCACGCAACGCTCAACAGTCAAATTCTGGATACTAATATACTAGCGTCTAGCATTTTTTTTATTATTTGTTCAATTGTGCGTGTATGCGTGCGTATGTATGTATGTGTGTGTGTGTGTGTAGAACCACGGATGAATTCGGGAACCACCATGGACCCCTCCACCTCCTTGTTTACTCTGCCCCGGGATTCACAGGCTCCGCCCTACCAGGACCAGAAACGCAGGCTCCCCCCCCCCCCCCCCCCCGCTTCCGTCTATACGTGGGCCTAGGATCAGAACTTGGGACCTTCCGCCTGCAAGGCAGAGGCGTAACCCCTGAGCCACCTCTCCAGCCCGTGTCTAGCATTTTAATTGTACTTATTATTTTTTACTCTGTGTGTGTACGTGTGTGTGGTGTCTGTACACATTTGTGGGTACACCCACCTATGTGGAGGCTGGAAGTTAATTTCAGGGATCATCTTCTATCATTCTCTACCTTAATTGAGACTGCGTTTCTCACTGTGTCTAAAGCTTGCCCTTTCAGCTAGACCAGCTGGCCCACAAGCCCCGGGGATCCTTCTATCTCTGCCTCCCCAGCACTGAAGTTTCAAGCATGTGCCATAAGGCCTGTTTTTTTTTTTTAATGTGTGTGCTAAGGATCTGCACTCAGGTCCTCGGAGCTCCACGGCAAGTACTTTACCCAGCGAGCCATCTCTCCAAGCCAGGAGACCCCTCTCTCATCTCCAGATCCTGTGACGATGCAGTATTGCTCCTGTGGTTGCTGTTGACCGCACGATAGGGAGATTTACGCTGGACCTGATCTAGTCACAAGGGTCTCACAACGGAGCTTCGCCGGGCTGAGCCAGTAGGGGAAATCAAAGACATTCAGAACGTAGACTAATGCAGGGTTCCAGATTCTGCAGATGCAGGGTTATTAGTCACAAGGATCCGAGTGCCATCTACAGGATATGAGGTAACCTCTGGTCAGCTGTCTCCAGAGAACTGGGGATCTCAGTTTTAGCCGTACAGAATTAAGTTGTGTCAATATTCTAATGCCCTTGGAAGCAAATTCTTTCCCAAGAACCCAGTACAGCCTATGTGTGTCAGCTTGACACACCTGGCATTAACTAAGGTCAGCTGAGACCACACCTGGCAAGATCAGCTGAGACCAGCTGAAGAGATTATCTGGATAATTCAAGACCAGCCCTAGACCCCGTCAGACCCTCCAGAGAGCCCAGTGGTGGGCCACGTACAGGAAGAACAGAAGACAGAAGAGAACAGACCCCCGAAGTGGGGCTCTTCCCTCCTGCCGCTCGGTTTCTCCGCCCTCCGGCTCTCCAACCCTCCAAGTCTTCAATGTGACTAAAGACTTTCTAGAAACCCTCCAGCCTTCGGCCGTCACCCACAGGCCTCCTGGACCGAGCAGCTACTGGCCGCCATCGTTGGACTACCTTGGCCATGTCTCGTAAGCCAACTCGATAAATTCCCTTTGTATGGATTCATTCTGTTGATTCTGTGACTGCAGAGAACCGTGACTAACACAGCCAGCATCTGCTCTTTGACCTTTGGTGCCCTGAGCTCGGAGCCCTGCCAAGCCCGGCCAGACTTCTCACCTACAGAACTGGGAACTAGCAAATGCGGGTTGTTTTCAGCCATCGGGTTTGCAGCAATAGGCTATGTAGCAACAGAAACCGCTCAGGGGTTAGCTCAAAGATCTCATGTCCCTGCTCCAGCAAGCAACCCGAGGAAGTGACTCTGCCGTTGTCAAACCTACCACAGGCCTGCGAGTCTGCGCTTCTAGCCGGTAACTGTGGGTGCGTCTCACGTAACCCAGCTGTTCCTGAATTCTACATGTCGCTGAGGATGACCTTGAACTCTGATCTTCCTGGCTCTCCCTCCTGAGTGCTGGGATTACAGTGTGCACAGTGCCTGGTTTATGTGAGGCTGGGAAGGGAACCCAGGGCTTTGATGCGTGACAGGCAAGCACTCTCCCAACTGAGCCACCTGTGCCTGTCCCCTGTGTGACAATCTGGCTGGAGCCACCATGGATGTCTGCAAGGAGAGCCCTCTGGGCAGCAGCTGGTGGGCGCCGGCATCCTCAGTGGGTCAGATGAATGTGGACATTCCCAGGACAAGCCTGGTAAGCTCGGCTTAGGCAACCATCCGCTGTGCATGTGTGCACTTTAACCTCTCTTACCTAGCGCTGATTCAAGAAGTCGCCCGTTGCGTCTCCTCGTTAGACCAGACCCCTGTCTGGGTCAAGGCATAAAATGACGCTGGTGTAGAGGCAGAAACAATGACTGACAGGCATGAAAGCAACGTAGAAGCCGGAGTCTCGTGAGACGGAGCTGAGCCTGTCGCACGGCAGAGGCAGCGCCCAGTGTAAATGTCCAAAAGACGCCAATGGGCGCCTGAACGCAGGGTGAATCTTCCGGTGAGGAGCAGCTGACTGGGCCCATGGGAGCTGTCTTCGTTGGTGCAGGATGTTGGCTCAGCCCCATGGGAAGAACGTCAGGCCAAGGGAAGCCCAAAGTGGGGGTTCCTGGAGTTCCAGTTGGGTTTCCTGAAGCAAACTGGCGTGTCTGTCATGTGAGCGGGTATGAAGGGACCCTCTTGAGAAGGGCCACCCCAAATCGAAGCATACGTAGGCCTTGTTTCAAAGAGGGGGACGCAGGTCCTTACCATAGCCAGGTGAGAATCAGGCCCATGACAAGCCGGGGAGGTGAGCTGTGGTTCTAGAACATTCAGCAGGGAGGAGACTTAGCGCCAGCAGGAAGCCAGCTGCTTTGCTGGGCTACCCACGAGGCTCAGTTGAGGATGAATTAAGTTCTTTACACTCGGCTTTGGGTGTTTGGAGAAGGGGTCGATGGCTGTGGTGGGACAGATAACCAGGTGGCTCCGGGCCCTCAGGACTGTCGGTCAGACGGGTCCCAGCACTGGACACTGGGTGGCATGACAGGGAGATTGGCTTCTACCAGAGGAGAAAGAGACCCGGGGGTGGGGGTGGCCTCACCCCAGTGCTGAGTAATTTCCTCCCCGGGGATTCCAGGCTTTGGAGTGACATCAGCTGAAACATTTCTATTTTGTTTACAAGCGAAGTCATCATGAATCAGCCTTGCAATGAGCGTGAGCTTCTGACGGCAGCATTTTTGTTTTTGAAAATTAACACAATATTTTTTTAAATTTGTTTTTTCTACTCTAACTTGATAGGTACCCCATTCCCCTCCGTCCTTCCACCCCTCCCTGGATCCCCTTGCTCCCTCACCCCCTTTGCCCCTTCCTTTCCCCCCTTCCCTTTCTCCCAGTGGGGCCCCCCTCCCCCATCCCTGGAGCATCCTTTAGTGTGCATGCCAAACTTCCCTCTGGGTCCTCCTCTCTGATGAGGTGTAAGGACTCAGTAGCATTGCCTAGAGCTCTTTCTTGTGTGATGGCAGCATTTTTAAACCAGCCTCATGCCCCAGAGTGAATTCATCTTTGGATGCCAAAGCAACAGATCCGGAATCTGGGCTTCACATTGGTGCCAGTCGACCCCTTTCCTACAACAGATGCTTGTCAGTCGGCACCGGCTGCAGCTACTTCCAGGATTTCTTTTAGATGTCAGGCTTGCGGAAGGAAGAGCAAAGGCTGATGGCTGGGGAAAGCAGCTGTCTTTGCTGGGTGACTAGTGCAAACCCTTTCTGTCTCTGGGCCCCAACCAAGCAGGACAGACAGACAAATCACCCCATCTCTTCCAGTTCTAGTGCCCAGATTTATAACTGAAACACAGAGTTGTCTGCATGCTACTATAGTCCACAGTCCTTCCTGAGCCGCTGTCAGGCTGGGTCTTGAGTTTGGGGCACCTGAAGACAGTTTGCTGTCCACACTTGAGGGCAAGACTCTTGATGCCATCCTCTGTGGGACTGGTGCTATGTCTGTGTCTATGGCAAGCGTCTAATGCCACGTGCCTGCAAACGCCTCGCACAGCTGTGCAAAGTGACCACAGTTGGGGTGTCTGCAGCCCTGTGCTGTTGCTCTTGTAGAAACATGTAAGAGGAGGGCATATCCAGAAGCTGTGTGTGTGTGTGTGTGTGTGCAGAAGTGCATACGTGTGTGTGCATGCAGACATGCACGTGTGTGTGCACGCAGAAGTGCATACGTGTGTGTGTGTGTATACACATGTGTGTATACAAGCCAGATGTCAAATATTGACATGTCTTCCTTGTATAGTTCCCCAGGCTCATATTTTGGAGACAGGATTTCTTCACCAGATCTGAAGTTTGCCATTTTGGCTAGACTGGTTGGCAGCAAGATCCTGGGATCCTCCTGTCTCTGCCCCCCATCTCCCTAGTGCTAAGGTTATAGATGCCTGTGGCAACGTTCAGCTTTTATGTGAGTCCTTGGGATCTGAACTTGGGTCCTTGTGCTTGTGCAGCAAGCCACCCCCTTGCCATCTCCCTGGCCCACCACGCACCAGTGCTTGAGCACAGCAAAGTCTCCTCATTTCTCCCTCTCCTTTGTCTCGGCTCTTAGAAAGAAGAGCTTCAAGATGATCCGGTCCCAGTCCCTGTCTCTGCAGATGCCGACACAGCCAGACTGGAAGGGCCCCCCGGTTGGCAGTCCAGTCAAGTCTCCCACCACCCCTGTGCCCCCTGGGGCTACTTCCCAGCCCACGCCAGCACCTTACGCCATGCCTGAGTACCAGAGGGTCACCATCAGCGGAGACTACTGTGCCGGGGTAAGGTATCCATGGAAGCGTTGGGTTCTGCAGGCCGTTGGGCTATACCCACCCTTGAATCTGGGCCAGCTGTGGATATTGGTGTGGCGGTGGAGAGGGTCCCAGGAGGGACCCAGGTGGAGAGGAGGCTGAGAAGATCTTAGCAGAGGCTCCGGGGTGTGGGCACAGCCAGAGAACTGCCCCATCCCCGTGTGGAGGGCCCAGGACTGCAGGCGGGCACACTGGGACTGTGGCTGAGAAGTGCCATGGCTCCCCGAGCCCAGGGTGCTGCCCTCTGAGAAGGGTGCCAGTTGGCATTTCCAGTGTCCAGTGAGTCTAAATCACTGTGTTGACACTGTGTATGACGTGCTCTTCCTGCACGTTCAAGTCAACATTCTTTTTTTTTTTAATTTTTTTTTAATTTTTTTATTATTATTTATTCAATTGTGCGTGTGTGTGTATGTATGTGCGCGCGGATGTGTGTATGTGTGTGTGTAGAACCACGGACAAATCGGGAACCACCATGGACGCCTCCACCTCCTTCTGCCCTGGGATTCACAGGCTCCGCCCTACCAGGACCGGAAGCGCAGGCCGCCCCCGCTTCCGCCTGGCGTCTATACGTGGGATCTGGGATCCGAACTCAGGACCTCCCGCCTGCAAGGCAGAGGCTTAACCCCTGAGCCACCTCTCCAGCCCCCTCAAGTCAACATTCTTAAACATACGCCAACTCCCCCAACCAGAAAGACAAGGCCTCGATGAGGACACTGATCAGTCCCCCCCCACTCAATCAGGTCCCCCCACTCCACAGTTCCTTTACAGACAATGCCCTAAATTTATACAGATCTTCCTTGTTCTGCTCTGCGAGCGCAGAGAATCCATCCATTGCCTTAATGTGTGTGTTCAGCTCCCGTGGGTGGGAATTCAGTTGGGAACCAACACAGGTCTTGTCCGAGTCCACCTGACTCGGTGGGCACAGCGGTGGAGAGAGGAAGCGGGCGGCTTGCAGCTAAGTGGGGTGTCAGCTCCTTCTTTCCTTCTTTCTTTCTCTCCTCTCTGCACGCAGCAGGAAAGGAGCCCTGGACCAGCTCTAGAGAGCTGCGGGGCTGTGAGAAGCCGCTGACCTTGCAGATCTTGGCACCCACAGTGCAGGCCGCCAGCCAGGCCCACAGCGCCTCCTGGCTTCGGAGGTGGCTGCTTCTCTCCTGGGATCCCCAGTGCTCTCTCCGGGGCTCTTGGTCATAGCCTGAGCCCCGCGTCAGGCTGAGGCCTTTGGTTTTGCTGCAGAGTGGGGACATGGTTACTTCTAAGATGTCTGCCTGCTCATCTGTCCCTGCGGCTGCCGTGAGGCGGGCCCCTGGGACGTCTAAGGGGATGAATACTTGTGGAGGTAGTGGAAGCAGGGAGTCAAATGGGGTGGCATGTGTGATTAAGACATATACCAACCTCCCCTTTCTGAGGACAAGGCCCGGGGGGAAAAGGATATGGTTCCCAAGATACTGTGTGCACTTGTATTCATGTGAAGCTGTTGTGAGAGGCGGAAGTTAGGCGCCCAACCCCCTGCGGGGCCGCTGCAGTGCCCGCTGGCAAGCTCATGGAATTTCACTAAACCAAGGCAGAGGAGGAACGTTCCAGGCCCAGCTCCCCCCCCCCAGTTTCATGCATCTCCCCCATCAGTATCCTCTACCCCCTTTCCTGCCTGCCTAACCTGTGTGGAAGGTGGGCACAGAGCTCACTCACCTCCTACTACAACAAGATACCCTGGGACCCTGGGGAGCCGTCAGATCGGGGTCTGAGGTCCAACCATGTGACCTCCTGGCACGTCTTTGAGCCTCCCTGGGCCTCAGTTTCCTCACTCGCGAAATAGGTCGCAGTGAGGAGCAAACCAAAATCACCGGAGTGCTCTCATGCTGACCAAGCACCCACGAGCCCTGTCGTTGGCAGGCGTTAGGTTAAGGAAGGCGGGGATTGGCTGAACAGCAGGGGAAACACATGGCCTCTGACTTTCGCAGCCCAGGGATCTGAGGATTTTCTCTTTTCAGCTGAAAGCAGCAGTGATTTTCCCTGTGAGGGCCGAGGCCCAGCCCTGTGCCCGTGCAGCCAATGCCCGGCGGTCTGATCGGCAACCTCGGGCCAGTCTGCGGGTATTCGGACCAAGCGCTTGCCTCCCTCCCAGCAGCCCTGTCTGTCTTCCCATGTCAGGGTCCTCGACACCACTCCCAGGTTTGATGACTCGCTCGAAGGACTCGGGTCCCAGCACCTAGCTGTACCTACAGCCTTGACTTGTTGCAGTGGAAGGACACAGAGCAGAAGGGGAAAACATACAGGTCTGGGGGATTCCAGGCCGGGCTCCCTCTTCCAGTGGAGTCACTAGAGCGACTTAGCCCTGTTAGCATCTGCTGCGAAGTGCTGCCCACCAGAGAAACCCACCAGGGGCCCAGCATACCAGATTTTCACCATATCCGCTCACACATCTGCGTAGCACATCCCAACTCCAGACTCCCAGAAGGAAACCAGGGGCCCACCTTACGGAAATCAGATGGTTCGTACAAATAGGTTTGAAACAGTGTGCCCTTCTTGTTGGTCTGGCCGGAACCCTCCTGGAATTCAGGTTCCCAGGGGCCGGCCCTGCAGACAGATCCTTCAAGCCTGACCCTCTCTGGCCGCCGTGCAAACCCTTCGTGTCTCTCTCTGCAGATCACAGTGGAGGACTATGAGCAGGCGGCCAAGAGTTTGGCCAAAGCCCTGATGATCCGCGAGAAGTACGCGCGGCTGGCCTACCACCGCTTCCCCCGGACCACAGCCCAGTACCTGGCTCGTCCGGGCACCGAGGCTGTGCCCGTGGAGGAGGGTCTCCCAGGTATGGCGCCTTTGCTGAAAGTGGAATCCCGCGTGCGGATCTGACAAGGGGTGTTGGGGACTTTTTGCGGGTTGAATATGTTTCTCCTAGTGATGTTTTCTGGGGGGCGGGACCCTGGTGTTGGCTTCTGCTGCGTAGGTGCTTGATGTCGGGATTTAAGTGTGCCGTGTGCCTGGCCCTGTGCAAAGATGAGAGAGAGAGAGAGAGAGAAGAGAGAGAGAGCAGGCAGAGAGGGAGAGAGATACACAGAGAGAAAGAGACACAGAGAAGAGAGAAGAGGAGAGAGAGAGATACACAGAGAGAAAGGGAGAAAGAGACACAGAGAAGAGAGAAGAGGAGAGAGAGAGAGAGAGAGAGAGCGAGCGCAAGCGCCTGGTCGTGGGCGTCTTCCAAGGAGGTAGGTGGTCTCCTGAACAGTATTTAATGCAGCACAACCAAGTGGACCAAGCTGAGCTAGTGGTAGTTTAGGTCAAGGTGCAGGTAGGGAGAACTTTCCTAGGTCCTAGAGCCAAACATCCTGTGCTCCTATCTGGGCTCTGTCTATTTCTTGGACCTTGGGCAAACTGTTTCTCTGGATTTCAATTTTGCCATCTGTAAAATGGGAATGCCAACAGCCTTTCTCTTAGGATTGGACAGGTGGATACGTGTGGACTAGTCAGTATACTTCTGGCATCTAGAGTGTTCCCCATGGCAGTCTTGCTTATGCCGGGTAGTTCAGGGAAAGAGAAATGCGAAAGAACAGGGCCGGTGGCTTCTTGGTGGAGTTCACTTGGCCTGGGAAGGTCGCCGGAGCAGTAGACTAGGAGGAGTGAGGTCATTCAAATGACACAGGAGCATTGGCCCTTGTGGGTGGGGGTTGAGAGTCAGGGGTCTGCACAAGGTTAGGACTGTAGCCACCCCAGGTGTAGTGGGTGTCTAGCTATCCTTTCTCCTGCCTCTGGCTTCCTAAAGCTCTCAGGCACATTTTTTATGTTACTTCTGGGACCCCCAATAAATCTCAACCCTTCCAGACCGAATTCCTTGTCTGAGAGACATGATCCCAGTTTGGCAGGAGAAGATAGTAATGGGCGTAACACGTGTGCTGTACGGCAGAGGATCACTGGCCCTGGGTGTGAGTGTGGAGAGGCAGGTGGTCTCTGAATGTGCAGGCCGCCTGCCCCTCGCGTGCCGCCAGCCCCTCGCATGCCGTGATATCATCTAGGGACTCCCGAGCTGGCCTGCGGCGGTGTCTGATGAGCTGCACTTTGCTCCCTTTGATCCTCACATCTCAGGGTCACCCTGCTTCAGGGGCCTTGAAGGTGCCTCTGTGCAGCTGACAGCTGGGTGAGGGTCTTGCCGTGTTGGCTGCATGCAGCTGTCTGAAGCCCCCTGCCCTGTTGTGTGGCTTCCGTCCATTCCTTGGCCAGAGACAGAGTTTCTCAAGAGCCATGAGCATGCAGGCATTCCCTGACTTCCCCGGGGGTGTCTTCCCGGCAATAGACACTGAGCTGAAGAAGCATTTAGTAGACCCAACCCAAAGACAGCAGAACATTAGCAGGAGTCCACAGTTGGACAAAGTCACCCAGGATCAAGTCTGCTTTCTAAGGAACTTGTCAAACGTTGGGTTGCAGTAAAAGAAGGGTTGCACGGGCATACCTTTGCACAGCCGTACAGTGGAAAACACAACAAGACTTAAGTAGAACTGTCATCAGTGAGCGTGTTTGTATGCCCCGTGGCCTTCGGGAGAGCATGCCTGTGTACAAACCATCTCCCCACACGTGATCACTCTTGAGGCCCTGGCCGCAGTCTGCTCAGTTGGAGGGTCCGTATTAGTTACTTCTCATTGCTGTAACCAAACACCTGACCGAAAGGACTTAAGGGCACGAAGGGCTATCAGCCTGATAGTGATCTAGAATCACCTTGAAGACTAATCTCTAGGCGTGGTTGTAAGGGATGCTGTAGATTAGACTAACTGGGGTGGGAAGACCATTCTAAAGACCCTTTCTCTCCCCTCCTCTCCTCTCTTCTCTTTTCCTCTCCTCTTCCCTTCTCTCTTCTTCCCTTTCCTCCCCTCCCAATCACCTTTTGCAGATTTCTGCCCTCCCCCATTGCCCCAGGAAGACCCTTACTGCCTGGATGATGCGCCCCCCAACCTGGGCTACCTGGTCCGCATGCGGGGGGGCATTCTCTTTGTGTATGATAACAAGACGATGCTGGAGCGCCAGGAGCCCCACAGCCTGCCCTACCCCGACCTGGAGACCTACACGGTGGACATGAGCCACATCTTGGCGCTCATCACCGATGGCCCCACGTAAGTCACTTTCCCCAGCTCTTCCATCGTCCCGCGGGTGCTATTTTACAGGGAGGAGCTGCTGGCTTTGCTGCGTGCCTACGAGTGGAACTTCTAGTTTGCAAGCGGCCACTTGTGTACCTTAAACCAACTGACACCCCTTCTCTCCAGACAATAGCTTTGCAGAGCATAGTCAGCCCGGGACATGGGCAAACATGGTAGAAGAGGTTCTGGCTTCCTGTCTTCAGCTTCCTGTGCTGCTGAGGGAATGTGCAGCTAGCGCAGGGCTCTTCTTGCCCCGCCCTCGCTGGAGGGCTTGGCTGGAGCTGGTTTGGCATTTGGTCGCCCCCTCCTGGTGGGCATCTGAGCTAACCAGTGATGGAGGTTCAGCTGTCTATACTTGGGGACAGAGTCTGGGGAAGGAAGTCTGTCGCAGCTGTGGACATTGTTTCTCGTTCCGCCTCTTGGGTTATCCTGGGAAAGGTGTGATGTTTGAGAACAGAGAAACAGCAGGACGCGCAGCTCTGATCCTCACTAACCTGAGGCAGGCATTAAGGTCTGGGAGGGGAAGAGCTATTTCTAGTAGGCCCTTCTCAGCCAGACAGCAGCGGCCATGCCGTCTGAGAAGTTGTGGAGGACAGACCTTCCAAGGGTCCCATTCCCAGACCCCAGTGCCTACTTTGCCTCGTCTCGACAGAGACAGTGGTGCTCTTGAAGCTTGGCAGCTGTTCTCTGCAGACACCTAGGTGATCGCAGGGTGGCATGAACCATGGTTAATTCTGCATGGCTGTGGGCTCGGGTACATGGTGGGCACCTCAGCTGGCCCAGAAGTGAGCCCCACCTTGGCTTGGTGGAGGAGACCTCCCTGCCTGTGATTACCTTCTCTGAGGCTCAGCCTGGCAGAGCCTTCTGGTCTAGCATTCGCCACCTGCCTGCCCTGGCTCCAAACCTCCTCCTCCCATTCTGGAGCCTTAGAGAAGCCCTTTGGGTCTTGGGATCTGGGGTCATTTGGTCATGGGTGGTAGGCATGGTCCCAGGGTAGGCAGGCCATAACTTATCATTCGACTGTGTTATTGACCGTCTGGGTAATTATTTCCATCACTGAAGTATTAGGGTGGCTGAGGAGAGGTGGGAGGAGTGAAGAGGACACTGAGGAGGGGTTTACTATCTGCTGCTCAGACAGGCACAAGCCTACTAGCGCTCGCTTCCGTCTGGGCGTTACCATCTCCGGATTTGTGCCTCGACATCGACCATGGGAGCAGAGGCCGTGTTAATGGTCCACACGCGTGGCTCTGGGGCCTCAAAACACTGCACGGGGTCCCGGAATGGGCACTCACTCTCCTGGCTGTCTGACTGCCCATCACGTGCTTGGCTGCACGTGTTACCTGGCCAGGTCAGCAGGGTCTGTGGGAAGCCGGAAGCTTCTAAGCCGTTCCTGCTCCTGCCCCTCTGAGTCTGACCCTGCTACTCTGGGGCTCCTGCCTCCCCCAAACAGACTTCCACGCTCCTTCTCACTGTGATCTCTCCTCCTCACCAACCCGCAGGAAAACCTATTGTCACCGGCGACTGAACTTTCTGGAATCCAAGTTCAGCCTTCACGAGATGCTAAATGAAATGTCTGAGTTCAAGGAGCTGAAGAGTAACCCCCACCGCGACTTCTACAACGTGAGAAAGGTGCGTGGTGGCCCGTGGTGGCCCAGCGTCTCGCCCTGCCCTTCGCTGGGTACGGGGCTGCCCCGAGTCTGTCTGTGGACAGGGCTGGGTGGGCGGCGGGGTTTCTGGCTGAGTCGTGTTCTTAGCCAGAGGAGCCCTGTGTGCCTGTGACGCGCGTGGGGAAGGAGGACTGGCCAGCTGTGGCGTGTGGTCAGCCTGCGCCTCGGACAGCTGGTGATGCTGTCAGTCGGGGCGGAGCCTCTGTGAGACCGCGCCCTCTTCCCCGTACAGGGCGCAGCCGGTAGTGGGACAGTGGAGGAAAAAGCCGGGAACCTCTTTGATCCTGGGCCTTTGAGTGTTAGAACCATTCCACACAGTGATGTTAAAGACAAATCCGCATTCTCCTGTCTCTATTCCTCTTCTTCCCGCCAAGTGGCTGAGTGACTCTGGCAGCCACAGCCTGCAGGGGCAGCACAGTGTGTGTGGGGTGGTGGTGGGGGGCAGGTATGAATGCTAAAGGGTCTTGGCTTCAGGCTTTTCTGCTTTCTTCCAGCTAAGTAATAAATGTCGGGGCTCTGATAGGAATTCCTAAGCCATCGCCTCAGGGATAAGCGTGACCACATGGCCTTCTGGGGAGAGGCTAAACTGAGTAGGGGCAGCCATGGGGGGGTGCAGGGGAAGGAAGAGGGTGACATTACTGTGGAGGGAGCAGGCTGTGCAGCTGGCAGGGGAGGGAGGAAGAAAGGAAGGGAGAAAGATGGTGGGGGAGGGACGCGGGGGAAGACAAGTTCAGGTGTCAGCCAGGCGGGGAGGCTGCCGAGCTCTGGGGAAGTTCCAGCCCCCATGTTGCAGCCTGTGGGCTTCTCAAGTAATGCCAGAGGTGGGCCTCACAGTGGACCCTCGGATGGGAGGAAGGCTTCACAAGTCAGAGCGTGGCTCCGGCTAATGGCTCTGAGCAGCTTCTGTAAGTGCCTTGGGGGGTCCCGGATAGAGGTGAGAGGCCACGTGTCACACTGTGGGTCTGGGCAGTCTGGTCTTCATCCGCTGGACACCATCTCTTCCTTCTCCCTGAGCGGAGGTGTTCAGTCGGCCAGCGCACCTGTCACTGTCAGAAGGCTCAGCCTTGGCCAAGGCCCTTTCAGTGCCCAGCACGTGGCCTGACAGGTGGTGTGGGAAACTCCTCACCCGGCCCAGCAGAGCCCTCCGGATGTGAGGCTCGAAGCTGTTTCCAGCTGCCCAGGTCAGGCTGGCCTTGCTGACTGGCTCTGACACCCCGTTTGTTTCTGACATGGGCCATCCTGTGGTCGCTCCCTGGCTCTGAAGTTCACACAGCCCATTGATCTCGGGCATCTCGTGAATCCACAAATGTGGGTCCAGGCTGCTAAGCCAGACCTGTGCTCGCTTATTCTGGGCAAGAAAGTTGCGCCCCCCGCTCCCCCAGTATTTCCCCTCAAATCAAATATCATGAAGACAAGACTGACTTTCCAAAATCCAGAGTGGCCTTTGATCCACTCTGGAGGGTTCATTGTTTCTGACCCCAGGCCCCAGGCTGTTCAGAGCCAGGTCTGAGAGCAGGAACTGGGGCATGGCCGTGTGTCTGTGTGGGTGGTAGGGATGAGCTGTGACATCACAAACCCCAAACCAGCAGGACTGTGTAACCGAGACGTGTTTCGTATCCAAAATTAGAACAGAAGGGCTGTGTTTCCGCTGGGAGTTTGGTATCGGGTAGAACTGGGCATTCATTGTCCACGTTGGCTAGAGTCACATCAGGGACAAATAAGTTTTGTCTTCTAGGCCAAATTTGATCATTTGGGAGTGGCTCCCTGAGGATATTCCAGTGTAGAGAGAAGAATGCTGTAATTGATTACTCATGTCTGCCTTGGGCATGGGAATGGTCAGTGTTAGCTCAGATCCTGCGTATCAGCCAGTCCTGCCTGGAAATGCCAGTTAGTATCAACCTGGATCTTAGGTGTCAGTGAAGTCTTCATTGAAATTGAAAATACTGATCTCTAACAGCAGCCTACTGGACTTTATTCCTAAAATAATTGCCCCTAAGGTTCTGAAGTTTAGCTTGGGTGATTCCTGGATTGTTTGCTCGGTTTTCTTTTTCTATCTCTGACGCATGGGGGCAAGGACAGGCCAAGCCCCCTGTGGCGTGTCACTGGAAAGCTGGAGGACATCATCAGAAGCCAGTTTGTGCTGAGTCATGCTGAGGGGAGCCAGGCTGTGCCCGCTGCGCTGTGCCCGCTGCTCTGTGCCCGCTGCGCTGTGCCCGCCTGACTTCTCATCCAGCCCCATCCCTGAATACCCTGTCTAGACCCTCGATGTTCTGCCTGCATGATGGTTCAGGTCTCAGAGCGTCGGGTTGCGTCCGTGGTCCGTCTCTCCAGAGGAGGGGTGGGATTGATGGCAGGACGTTGGCATCCTTCCTGATGAGAGAGTCACGTGCACGAGCTTGGCTGAGATGATGGATGCTGAGCCCCAGTAGATCAAATGTGCAGCTTGGCATGATTTACAGAAGGCCAACCAGCTGTGCACAGCGTTCCCTGGCCTGAGAGCAGCGCTCCTCACCCCAGCGCGCTGGCCGAGAGCCCAGTCATCCGCAGGTGTGACTCAGGGTCCTGATGGCTGGGAGAATCATGCCTTGGGGGTCTGTGGCCGCTCTTCCTGGAAACCTGTCTGGGACTCATGAAAGGGATCTTTTGCATGACTTCAGGCTACCTCTCTATTTAGTGTCTATCCTTAAGCAAAACACAGTAAAAATGAAGGAGTAGGGGCGGGAGGTTGGGGAGATGGGTGGGGATTTGGCAACATCAGCAGTCCCCTCATCCAGTTGGAAGAGATCAATTCTGGCTTCTAGATGGGGGTGCGCGGCAGATGGATGTGAGGCAAGAGGCAAAGTGAGAAGAGCAGTAAGGATGTCATCCAGGGGGGAGGGTAGCAGC
Organism: Typhlomys cinereus; assembly: GCA_023101885.1. Lineage (NCBI taxonomy): Eukaryota > Metazoa > Chordata > Mammalia > Rodentia > Platacanthomyidae > Typhlomys > Typhlomys cinereus. The sequence continues at coordinate 987,950 of JALPQD010000468.1, read as the reverse complement.
CTGTCAGTCATGCAGGGGTGAGGGCAGCAGCCTGTCAGTCATGCAGGGGTGAGGGCAGCAGCCTGTCAGTCATCTGGGGGTGAGGGCAGCATCCTGTCAGTCATCCGGGGGTGAGGGCAGCAGCCTGCCAGTCATGCAGGGGTGAGGGCAGCAGCCTGTCAGTCATCCGGGGGTGAGAGCAGCAGCCTGTCAGTCATCTGGGGTGAGGGCAGCAGCCTGTCAGTCATCCGGGGGTGAGGGCAGCAGCCTGTCAGTCATGCAGGGGTGAGGGCAGCAGCCTGTCAGTCATGCAGGGGTGAGGGCAGCAGCCTGTCAGTCATCCGGGGGTGAGGGCAGCAGCCTGTCAGTCATGCGGGGATGAGGGCAGCAGCCTGTCAGTCATGCGGGGGTGAGGGCAGCGGCCTGTCAGTCATCCGGGGGTGAGGGCAGCAGCCTGTCAGTCATGCAGGGGTGAGGGCAGCGGCCTGTCAGTCATCCGGGGGTGAGGGCAGCAGCCTGTCAGTCATCCGGGGGTGAGGGCAGCGGCCTGTCAGTCATCTGGGGGTGAGGGCAGCAGCCTGTCAGTCATGCAGGGGTGAGGACAGCAGCCTGTCAGTCATCTGGGGGTGAGGGCAGCGGCCTGTCAGTCATCCGGGGGTGAGGGCAGCGGCCTGTCAGTCATCCGGGGGTGAGGGCAGTGGCCTGTCAGTCATCCGGGGGTGAGGGCAGCGGCCTGTCAGTCATCTGGGGGTGAGGGCAGCGGCCTGTCAGTCATCCGGGGGTGAGGGCAGCGGCCTGTCAGTCATCTGGGGGTGAGGGCAGCGGCCTGTCAGTCATCCGGGGGTGGGGGCAGCCCCAGGAAATGTCACAAGGAGTCCTGAGGGACCTCAGCAGGGCCGCGGACTCCTCAGGCCCCTGTGGCATGCCTTCCACAGGGACGCTATCCCACCATGCAGTGCAAGAGCCTGTCCAGATTAGGATGTGCTGAGATCTGAGTCTGCACGTGACTTCAGGCCCCTCCCTTTTTTACTGCGGTCCACTTACAGGGCAGAGAGGTGGTACCTACTCAGAGGTACCAGCGGGGCAGGGGCGCTGCTGCTTGGGCTTTGGATTCACTGGGACTGCAGAAAGGTATGCTGGGGGCCGCCGCCTTGCACACTTCTTGGAGCATCACTTCTGGGGATCCCGGAGGAATCAGTGGGACGAGTGGAGTTTCACGAGGATTCTGATGCACCCTTGGGGTTGAATGGTCAAATAAAACCCCTAGACCCCATCTCACCCACTCATCTGCTCATTCACCCACTCATCGTTGATACGTCATACCTCTGGGGGGACATGGGTTGCACCAGACATACCCTTGTTTTTGAGGGTCTCCCAGGCGAGTCGGGGAGCAGATAGAAACATAGGAGGAAGAGCAGGGGGAAGTACCCAGAAACGGGGGTGACTGTGCCAAGCGCTTGGACTGAGCGAGGGAGCGAATCAGCTATGCTCAGGGAACCAGGGTCGGCTTCCATGCGGAAGAGGTAGAAAGAGATGGATGAGATTGGTGTGAAGGAAGGAAGGTGTTCCAGGCCAAGGAGGGAAGAGCACGGGCGAAGTGATGTGGTGGACAGTATCGAGGTGCCCTGAGAAGCTGGAACTGGGTGGCCGCTTATAGCAGGTTAGCCGCGGGGTGAGAATTAAGGTCAGAAGGAGTTCAGAATCCCAGGGGAAGCTACTGTCGCTCATGTTCGCTGACCTGTTGGCTGAAGATGAAGAGGTAGGCTGCCAGCAAGACCGCGGAAGGGCCGGGGATGGTCAGTTCCCAAGTCTAGAGGACTGAGGGGCACGCAGATCCTGGGGGGGCTGCCCGTGACCCACAGTACTGAGGCTCTGCGCTCCACCTCGAGGGCGGGCGGCCCGGCTCACCTGTAGGCGGGGACTGCTGTGTTCTAGGTGGACACGCACATCCACGCAGCGGCCTGCATGAACCAGAAACACTTGCTGCGCTTCATCAAGCACACGTACCAGACGGAGCCCGACAGAGCGGTGGCCGAGAAGCTGGGCCGGAAGATCACGCTGCGGCAGGTGTTCGACAGCCTGCACATGGATCCCTACGACCTCACCGTGGACTCCTTGGACGTGCACGCGGTGAGCGCTGGCCCCGCGCCTCCAGCAGGGGGCGCCGTCGTGGTGCTCGGGCGACTTGCAGGCCGGGCAAGAGGCTGGTGGTGGTGGAGATCATGAGAGGTCTGGTATCAGAAATAACAATGCTGGGGGCAGCCACGGGCTAGAAGTGTGGGCTGTGGGGCTGGATGGGCTTGAGTTCTGAGCCCACTCGGCCACTTAGAACTCATGTGTCTGTAGGTAACAGGCTTTTACTGTCTGGCCTACAAAATGGTGATTTCTACCAAGAAGCTGCCTTGCTAGCTTTCAGAGCTATTAAAACACTAAATGCTGGACGGGAGAGATGGCTCAGGGCTTAAGCCTCTGCCTTGCAGGCAGAAGGTCCTGAGTTCGGATCCCAGGTCCCATGTAAAAATGCCAGGCAGAAATGGCCTATACTTCTGGTCCTAGAAGGTGGAGCCTGGGAAACTCCAGAGCAAAGCAAGGAGGAGGTAGCACAATCCAGGGTGATCCTGAAGTCACCTTTGGGCTTTCGCAGGCATATACAGTGCTCTCTGATATGTCCAGACACACAGACAGTTACACAGAGATACACACAAAAATAAAATAAAAAGAAAACCACTAAGCTACAACTGCTGTGAACACAGTATGATGGTTTCTCCAAAAATTAACCGTGGAATTATCATAGAACCCAGTGACTTCTCTTCGAGGTGTGGACCTGGAAGGATTGTCGGCAGGGGCTTGATTAGACATGTACACGCTGGTGCTTATGGAAGCATTATTCACAGTAGCTAAAAGGTGGAAAGGAACCCGAGTATTCAATTACAGATGAATGAGTAGCCACACGTGGCAGTCACGTGGAATCTGTCTAGTCTTAAAAAGACAAAGCGAATCCCTCGGTCTTGATTGCTCCGTGGTTTAGCATCTTCTGCTCTCTAAGCCAACTGTGTTCCTTGCCGAGCCTCCTTGGGCCTCTGGACCCTTGATATTGCTTCGTAGTGTCTCACCAAAGGGTCCCATAACTGCTTATGATGGGGCAAGCCTGTAATTTCAGCACTCTGGAGGATGAGGCAAGAGGATTGTGAGCTTGTGGATAGCCTGGGCTACAAGTCAGACCCTAGAACTCTCCCCCTCCACCCCCCCAACAAAAATTATGTAAAAGGCATTTTTCAGTATGGATGTTTTAAAGGCCTGGAGAAGGAAACATGTTGGTGTCTGCAAAGTAATGTGGAAGACCTGACGGGTGGTCTCTCCCCCCACAGGGCCGGCAGACCTTCCATCGCTTTGATAAGTTCAACTCCAAATATAACCCCGTGGGTGCCAGTGAACTTCGAGACTTGTATCTGAAAACTGAAAACTACCTGGGCGGAGAGTACTTTGCTCGGATGGTCAAGGTGAGTGGCCGCATCTGCCTTCGGAGTTGGTTCTTGCATGGCTCCTTGTTCCTTCCCATCCCTAAATGCCCTCTAGCCGCCTTCCAGACCTGGGGGCCCAGGTGTCCGTGCCCTGACCCGCAGCATCCTGACCCTGTCCTTGAACTTGGCTGGGTCCACACGGGCTCCACACGGAGACACGGTTGCTTCTGCCGCATGCTGCTGGCCCGGCTTCCAGGAGCAGCTTTCCCTGGGGAGGGGGTGTTTACCCGGCAGCCTGGGGATTTAGATCCACCTTCCTGCCGGTGAGAGGGTGGCCGAAGGAGCTGGGGACGGGGGTCTCCTCTCTGGCTGACTAGATTTTCCTCGACGCCAGGAGGTGGCCCGTGAGCTGGAGGAGAGCAAGTACCAGTACTCGGAGCCGCGGCTCTCCATCTATGGCCGGCGCCCCGACGAGTGGTCCAACCTGGCGCGCTGGTTCATCCAGCACAAGGGTCTACTCACCCAACATGCGCTGGATCATCCAGGTGCCCCGGATCTAGTGAGTGCACTGCCCCGTCTGCCCCGTGCCCGCTGGGGAACCACGCCCTTGTCTTGCAAGGGCGGAGAGTCGGGCTTGTCAGCTGTGTGGTCCCGTGCCAGCACAGACCCCCTCCCGGGAGGACGTTTGGCGAAGATGTCCTCATCATACTCCGTGGTTGCTCTTTGAAGAGTATATTCGTAGCAAGGCCTGCGGGGAGCACCTGCCTTCGGTTCTCACTGCAGATCTGGGGTACGAGGTGACCTGGAGTGGCCTCTGCGGCCAGCCTCTCTTGACTGTCACTCAGAGTACCTTGCTGCCAGGTGGGCCGGGCGTGGAGGGTGGGGAGCCAAGGAGACAGAGTCTGTGTCATTAGAAACTGTCACAGTTAAGCACAGGCGTCAACTTGACTGTTGGGGGTTTGAGCTCTGGGCACAGGTGTAGAGAGTTGATGGTTGAGTTAAGCCCAGAGCAAACCTGAAGGAGATTGTCCAGCTGATGGGGAAGAGCCAGCCCATGGTGGGTGGGATTAGGCCCTGGATAAATCACAGAGAGCTGGTTGAGAGAGTCGGCATCCTTCTGTTCACTTGGCCAGACATGCTGGTCTGCAAGTAAGGATTGTCCCTCTCTCAGCCGTTATGTGGTGATGGTGGCCAGTTCTCTCGGCCCTGGTGTTGGTGCGTGCTCTCCTGTCAAGCAGGACTAAGAACTGCAACCAGGAGTCGTAAGAGAGAATAAGCTCTTGTTCCCTTGAGCCATCTGATGTCACTTATCAGCACCATGCAGGCGACTGCGACAGACACTTAAGAACCCACTTCTCTTAGACATGAGGGAGCCCCTGCCCTACAGCCACCTGTGGGGCGGTTCCGGCTTGAGGCAGTGTCTCATGGGCACAGGCAGGGGCTGTATCTGCAGACCCTTGCCTGGACCGTACATGACGCTGGAAGGGGAGGAGCAAGGTCACGCCAGGCGCATGCTCGGCTGAGCAAGGGACGGGCAGATCCAGCAGGCCGGGGGCCTGGTGACGTTCGCCTCACCGCAAGCCTTTGATTTCCCCAGTGACATATTTAGGTCAAAGAAGCTGCTGCCGAGCTTCGGGAAGATGCTGGAGAACATCTTCTTGCCACTTTTCAAGGCCACGATCAACCCCCAAGATCACCGCGAGCTTCACCTCTTCCTCAAATATGTAAGCGGGCGGGTTCCCAGCAGGGTCTGTGTGGCAGGAGAGGCACACACTCCACACCCTCCAACCTGCTTTCCTGTCCGGCTCTTGCCACCCCTGTTTCCCCAGGCATGGGGCGGCCAGCTCCAAGAAGCTGGCTTTCTAAAGGAAGGAAGGGAGGGGAGCCTTCTCCCCAGGGACAGCCCTGGGGGCGGGTGCTGCTGGTGCTGGGACAGGCTGTGTCCCTGGCGAGAAGGGTTCTGAGGACCGAGAGCAGTTCTTGGCTTGGGGGCCAGGATCAGAGTTTGCTCTGGGCAACGCTGTGGGCCTAGAAGTCATCGCAGCTCCGCTTTTACTGGAAATGGGGGTCTTGACTGACGCAGCCTCAAAGAAGATATTCCTCTCCCGCACTTGGGAGTTATAGCGTGAGGGGAGGAAGGGCTGGGGAGAGATGCAGTGGTTGGTCCCTCCCGCTGAAGGCCCCAATAGAGAGGCCACTAAAGTAGACATCGACAGAGCAGCAAGTAGAGTGTGGGTGGGAGAGAGAGAGAGAGAGAGAGAGAGAGAGAGAGAGAGAGAGAGAGAGGAGGGCTGGGAGCGGGGCTGGGCTGGTGTGTGGGGCCCGCTGGAATGCTTCTGAATAAGCTGAGGGCTGTCGCTGACTTCATATTCTATTTATTTACTCTGTGTGTGTGAGTGTGTGTGTGTGTATGTGTGTGTGTGTGTGTGTGTGTGTGTGTGTACAAGTGGAGGCCCAAGGGTGGCACCGGAAATCATCCTGGATTGCTCTACTTTGCTCTGGCGTTTCCCAGGCTCCGCCTTCCAGGTTTGAAGTGCAGGCCGCTGCCGCATCCGCCTGGCACTTTGATGTGACGTCTGGGGATCTGAACTCAGGCTCTTTAGCTTACAAGGCTTGAACCCCTGAGCTTCCCTCCCTGCCCCTGACTGTGCGGTGGAGAGCCAGAACAGAAGGTGGTGTGCGTGGAGAGAGGCGCAGGAGGGGTCTGCAGCTGTTTGAACTCTAAAGACGGAACAGGGCAGGTGGACCCAAGGTGGCAGCTGCCCCCCTTTCCCCCCGCAGAGGCGTGGCTGGGGGAGGGGACCTCCTGAGGCTCCTCCCACCCGCTGGCAGGGCAGCTCCTTCTCATGGAGAAGACCCCTCCAGGGTCACAGCTGTGCCTGGCTAGGGGCCTCTGGTTCTGTCCGGGTGGGGTCTCATGACCACAACTGGACATGCCCCCAGGAAGTGTCCACCCACAGCCCTTGGCGCCCAGCGCCTAGTCATCTTACTTAAAAATCATCTGGGCTTTGTCCAACTTCACAACGGGGCTCGCAGTTCCTGCCCCCCCTTCCCACTGTGGGCAGCGCTGGCCTCCTTGGCACCGCAGAAGGACAGGTGGCAGGTCTGGCTCACTTTAACCCACCCCAGCCTCAGTTTCCCCACCACCGCGTAGGGTCTGGCCATTCTCTAGTCTGGCCTCCTCGGTCCCTCGGGAAGTTCGAAGGGACAGACCGCGACCTCAGAGGCTGATGTGTGAGCCTGGCTGGCCCCACCGACCCTGGCTCTGATGTTCCTTTCTCCCCTTCCACCAGGTGACGGGGTTTGACAGCGTGGACGACGAGTCCAAGCACAGTGACCACATGTTTTCAGACAAGAGCCCCAACCCAGACCTTTGGACCAGTGAGCAGAACCCGCCCTACAGCTACTACCTGTACTACATGTACGCCAACATCATGGTGCTGAACAACCTCCGCAGGTGGGTCGGGACGGGCCTGTGTGGCACGTGCGTGTGACCCGTGGGCCTGTGCACACTTCTGCCAACACATTGTCCTGTGGATGCTTGCATTTATCACATGGAAGCATGCATGTAGAGGCATGCATGTAGAGGCATGCATGTAGAGGCATGCATGTAGAGGCATGCATGTAGAGGCATGCATGTAGAGGCATGCATGTAGAGGCATGCATGTAGAGGCATGCATGCATGCTAGAATACTCCTGCAAATACATATTTGTAATGTATACAGCAATGCTATATACCACCCAATGCACTCCTTCATACACTCGTTCCCCAAACACCTCCATGTGGACCTGCACATTCCCGAGGCTTCAGAAACAGGACATGCCAACGCACACGCCCGTTCATGTATGGCTGCCCTAGCAACCTGCACACATGCAGCTTACAGAGCTGCCGTGTGATGGGGACAGTCCAGGCACTGGGCGGGTGTCACAGGGTGAAGCTGACACAACCCATGCGCATTTCGTGAGTGGTCCCCAGCGCTCCACCAGCCAGATCGAGAACCGTACCCTGGCAGGGGTCAGGGGCTCGAGAAATGCTCACGTGTCCCCTCGCTGCACTTCTTGTATCCCTCCCTCCCCTCCTAGGCCTTGGCGCGGGTGGTCTGGACCTGAGCTAATGGCCAGCTTGTGGTGTGGAGGTTTGGAACGGGGCTGTGGTTGCGAAAGGGTTGGGGCGGACGTGGCTCTGGGCTGAGCTTTGGCAGTGGGGACCCCAGTCCTGCCTTTGCCGCGGACCTGCTCAGCGGTGTTGAAGGCAAACTCCATTCTCTGGGCCTCAGTGCATCTCTCTGTAGTGAAGAGGTGGGACTTACTGGTTTCTCACGGGGCTTCCTGCTCTGGAGGTCTGTTTAGAGGGGTCCCAAGCCTGGGGAGGTGAGGAGATAAAGAAGAGGAAGGCCGCGACTCTATTGCTGGGCCCGCTCTCTGCCCCGAGGGCATGCCCCTTGGCACAGGGCTTGTGCTGAGGAGTGATTTCCAGGGTGTCTTGAATGCCATTCTTCCCCGGAGCCAACCCCGGGCTGGGGCAGTGCACCCCAGGCAGAGTGAACCGGGGCGCTTCCTGACGGAGCCTTCTGTCCCCTAGGGAGCGAGGCTTGAGCACCTTCCTGTTCCGGCCTCACTGCGGGGAGGCCGGTTCCATCACCCACCTGGTGTCTGCCTTCTTGACTGCCGACAACATTTCCCACGGGCTGCTCCTCAAGAAGGTAAGCCTCCATTCCTGGGGCCTGCCCTGGGTACCCCCGGAGATCTGGCCAGTGACCACAGAGGTCATGGCCTTTTCTGGGTGGGGTTATCTGCAAATCATCTTGATTTCACTTATGATTATAAAATAACCAGTTTAGACCTCCCCCCTCAAAAAAAAATCCAAATGGGAAACTCTCACTGCCACTACTCTATAGAAACATTAAGGGTCCCAGCTCCCCTCTGCTTTCTTGAGAGGTTTAACGTACTTCGTAAGCACAGGAGTTTGGCTCCTACTTCGCTCCTTAACGTTGACTAACAAACCCCTTTCCACACAGCATCTCCCCTACACCCTCATTCTAAGGGCCTCTGGAAGAAGGATCCACCACTTGGTCGACAGTTGCCTCAACTGGGCCCCAGTGGCTGGCACAGTGGTCGGCTAGCTTTTCCATCATGTGGGTGGCACTATGAGCTCTGGGGGTGCTCATTTCCCCCACATGTTGGATAGCTTCCAGAGGAATGAAGTTTGTTCAAATGTCTCCCCTGCCCCGGGTCCTGGCACGAGCAGCCTCAAGTCACACTTCCTTGTAGGACAAGGGCTACGTATCTTGAGAACACTAAAGCCCAGCAGCTCCGCCCCTGCCCTTCCTCAGGGGGCGGGTCTCTGAGGGGCAGCCGTATTGACTGTGCTCTTGCTGCTGTGGCCTGATAAGAAGCAGTTTAATGGAGGCCGAGCTCATTTGGAGAGAACACAACCCATTATGGCGGTAAAGACCTGGCCGCTGGGCACCGCTGGGCACCGCTGGGCATACCCTATCTGCAGCCAGGAAGCAGAGAATGGGTGGGGAGCAGGATCTGGCTATCAAATCTCAAGGCCAGTACTCATATCCCAAGGTTCTGCAACCTTCTAAAACAGTGCCACAAATATGGGGGACCAAGTATTCAAACAGCCAAGCCAATGGGGGACATTTGATAGTTAGCAACCAAAGTCTCAGCCTGCACAGCTGCTGTTAAAGCCACACCACCACACAGAGGGGCTTCTGATCGACCACTTCTGCAGGATGGGGCTCCCTGCCCTGAGCTGTGTGCCGTCTAGAGCCACGGTGGGCAAGACGCCCTGCACGTGACACGGCAATGAGAGGAACACAGGTGGGTGGGGCAGGACGGCTCAGGATGTTCTGGTTTCCGGAACCCAGGCTTGGAGGGGACCTGCTTTCCCCAGCCCTCCCTCCTCGCGGGCGCCTATCACACGAGTCTGTCGGTTCTTTTGCAGAGTCCGGTATTGCAGTATCTCTACTACCTCGCTCAGATCCCTATTGCCATGTCTCCTCTCAGTAACAACAGCTTGTTCCTGGAATATTCCAAGAACCCACTGCGGGAATTCCTGCACAAGGGACTGCACGTCTCTCTCTCCACCGATGACCCCATGCAGTTCCACTACACCAAGGTGAGGATGAGGGGACGTGTCCCAGCCTGTCCTCCAGCTGTGAAGACCTGAGCGCGCAGAGCAATTTGACTCCGGAGTCATGTGGGTAGTCTGGTGAAGAGAGCTGAGCGCCCTACTGGGAGAGTCTTGTCTAGACACTTTAGGAGGTCCTCGGACGCTCGGAGACACGACGTCTTTTTGACCTTTCTCTCTATGTCCCTTGATAAAGCTGTTAGAGCTCACTGTAGGACATCCCTCACTTGGAAAACGCTCGCCACCTTCATTAAGGTGATGGATCGGGATCTAATAGGATCATCTGCATAAAAAATCATTCAAAATTTTAGGTAGCTTCTTTATTATTATTCATACTACCTTATGGTTATTCTTCGTATTTCTGGGGTGGGGGAAGGAAAGGCGATACCATGCATGGGGGAACGGCCACCAGTGTTCCAGAACATTCTGAAGGTGCTGATGAGATCAGACACTGATTAGCACAAATAGAAGCACTAGAGTCTTCTTGGATGGAGCTTCTGCAGGCTTCTAGTCTGTGGCTCCTTCTTTCCTCTGAATGGGAAGCTATCCAAGGCCTTGAAGGTCAGTTAGTCTGTTGATAATTACTGTGTTAGAAACTAGGGGTGCCTTTTAAGATACTAATGTGTGTAAACCTTATGAACGGGCGTGGTGGCTTTTGTCTATAATCTTAGTACTGTGGCGGCTGAGGCCAGGGATCTTAAAATCCAAAACAGCCCCCCCCCCCCCGTGTACTCCCAAACAATAATAGATTTATTAAGTATTATATAAATAGCAATTTTTTTCTGATGAAAAAATATCTATTTCCCAAAACAAAAATACTGACAGGAATGGCATTGTTGTTTTGCAAATCACTTTAAGGTCTTACTTAATAGAAGACAGCTGCATTCCTAGATTCTGCATTCAATTTGCTGGAAGCATGTAAGGGCGATCTCGCCTCACAAAGATGCATAGTTGGCAAAGGAGGACCTTTCAAAAGGTCCCAGGGGCCCTTGGACCTCACTTTGAGAACCTCTGCTGGAGGGAACTCAGGCCACGGGGTGGAGGGAGGGAAGAGGTAGAGAAAGGACGGGTGATTAATGGCAGCCGGTTCCCTGCCCGGAAGATAAAGTGGGCCCATGGCTCAAAACCAGCCCTTTCAGGATTACGACACCTCCCCGCTTGGACCAGGGTCCTTTCTCGTTATTTACTGTTCTGTTTCTGCTTTTAGTGCTTCACTCGTATTAACAACTTTTCCTTTTGACCATTCTTTTTTTTCTAATTTTTCACAGGTATGTGTGTGTGTATGCATGTGTTTATGTTCGCACATGCACGTGTGTGTATATGCACATGCATGCAGATGTGTGTAAGGCATATGAGGCTCGAAGCTGATATTGTGAATCATTGCAGTTGTTCTTCCACTTTATTCTTTTGAGGCAAGTCTCTAAATCCGGAGCTCACCAACAGAGCTAGACAGGGAGATGAGCTTGCTCTGGGGACTCCAAGCTTTGCCTTTCAAAGCAGGAATTACAGGCGGGCCACCACACATACCTGGGATCTTTCTGCTTGAGGGGCAAGGCTTCCTGGTCCCTTCTGGACATTCTTAAGAAAAGTGTTAACATACACAGACACACACACACACACACACACACACACAGGCATACACACACGCGCACATACACACGCCCATGCGCACAGTTGAATAAATAATAATAATAATAATAATAAAAGAAAAGTGTTAAATACAGAGCAAAGCTGAAGTTACTTAAAAAATGTGTGGACTAGGACCAACCCACCAAGCAATGCAGACTTTAATCAATACTGCTGGAGCTGCTGAAGAGGGGGGGTCTTTCCATCTAGGAGCATCTTTGGGGGGTCCTAGAAACGAGTCACAACTTCGTTTCTGTTTTTCCATTTCCCTTTGTTCGGCATTTGGCATAGAGAAGGCCAAGCTGTAGCTAGTTAGCTAGGTAAGCTGCTCCACCGACCATGCTCGTGGCCAGTTTGCTCTGAGTCATTCGTTTTTTTTCCTGTAAATGCAGCCTGTGGTTTCGGTGGCTGGAGTTCTCAGAACCCGCCGCTTTGAGGAGCCGGTCCACTTCTGAATGCTTTTTTGTTTTGCTTCATTTCAATGACCTAAGGGACACCCCTTTTAATAAGCATTATCACGGGGGAGCAGACCCCTGCTGTCCCATCTCAGAGGATTGCAGTGCTGATTGAGCAAGCGCAGGTATCTGTGATTTCCATTTGCAACAACACACACAGATCTCAGGCGCCTAGAACTTAAGTTAAAAAAAATACCTTTTCAGTGAGAAAGAGAGAGGAAGGGGGGACACATTCGTATGCATGTGGAGACCCACAGGGTGAAGCCAGTTCTCTCCTTCCCCCAGGAGGGCTCCCGAGGTCACGAGGTTTAAGGCAAGCAGGTGCTTTACCCGCTGAGCTACCTCACCCACCCCTGGAACTTCAGATGTGAGGTGCGATCCTGTTGGGTGACCCAGGCGGAGCTAGTGAAGAGTGAGCAGGGCAGGAGGTGTGACGGTCTCCCGGCTGATCCGTGTGCTCTGGGGAGGGTCTAGGAAGCGCTCATGGAGGAATACGCCATCGCAGCTCAGGTGTGGAAGCTAAGCACCTGCGACCTGTGCGAGATCGCCAGGAACAGCGTGCTGCAGAGCGGCCTGTCGCATCAGGTGCGTCCCTTCCCTTCACAGAACGTCCACCGTGTGCAGGGGCTGGGCCTGGGGACAGGTGACGGCCACACCAGGAGGGGCTCAAGGGCAATCCACTCGGGTTCCGGGAGAACCCTTGGGGACTACCTGAACGCGCGTGACTGCCCCTCGCCTTCCTCAGACCTGCCCTCCAGGCCACCCCCTTACAGAGGCCTTCCCTGGCCATTCTAAAGAGGCCACACGTGCCAGCCTCCCTTTTCCCCTTGATCTGGTTTTCTTCCTGGTGTATCACGCCTGGCACCGTGCCATGAGTGTCCCGGTCTCCCTCTAGAAAGGAAGCTCTCTAAACTCATTCCCTGTTACACCCCTAGCCCTAAAGTAGTCCGAGCACAGAACAGGCGCTAGGTCTGTGCTCAGGCCCCAGCAGTGATTTCTGACATGGTGCCAACACTGAGATCCGCGCTCTGAAACAGAAGAGGCTGCGTGTGGTGCTCTGGGGGAAGGCGGCGCAGTGAAAGGCCCAAACTCTATTCTTCCCTCTTGGGTTTGTTTCGGTTATTCCTCCACCCTGCTACCTCCCTATCAGGAAGGAAGGAGACATCCATGCAAGCTGCTGGCCCGGAGGGGTGGGGGGAGAAGGTGTTAAGACTGTGAATCTCTCCTGAGAGGTGACATGTTTCCCAGGAGGCTGGGCCCCAGGCACACCGCGTAACTTGGACCTGTAACTGCACCATCTTCCCCAATCCCATGGGACGATGTCCCGAGGGAGGGTCTGTTTTAGAGGGACTAGTCTGGGTGCCAGCTGATGTCAGAGCTGCCCGTGTGGATATGGAAATGAATCTGAGGTACAGTCTTGTTTGTATTCTCTGTCTACAGGAGAAGCAGAAGTTTCTGGGACAGAATTATTACAAAGAAGGACCAGAGGGCAACGATATTCGGAAGACAAATGTCGCCCAGATCCGGATGGCGTTCCGCTACGAGACCTTGTGCAACGAGCTCAGCTTCCTGTCGGATGCCATGAAGTCTGAGGAGATCACAGCCCTGACCAAATAGGTCCAGTGTCTGTCTCCTCCACCCTGTGGCTTCCTTCCAGGTCTGTGGGGGGCTCACGGTGGCCAAGATACCAAAGCAGGAGCTTCCTCTCAGAAAGGGGGCCTCCGCAGAAATCCCCACTCCCGACTCCTGCAGGTCACGTCCAGGTGGCACACCACCATTTCTGTTAGCGTTTCCAAGCGAGAGATGGTCACTTCCCTGGGGGCATCGGGGGCGGGCATCCGCGTCTCTAGTGCTTGAGGGGCTGCAGCCGGGATTTTCTGTGATCACATGCCACGTGGCGTGAGGTCTGAGTGGATTCTGCCACGTTCTCCTGGCAGGTCCTGGTTCATTTCAGCCTCTAGTTGGTGCCTTAAAATCACAATGGAAGCTTCCTTCCCTATGGGGGGGGTCCCCTCAAAATCACAGTGGAAGCTTCCTTCCCTAGGGGGCTCCCCTCTGGACAAGCTGTGTTTTCTCATGAATTTTTTTTAACTATTTTTATTTGGCGTTACTCCCTGGTAGTCCCCATGTCAGGGCAGACAGCAACTCCCTCACCCTGCTCTGTGTTGCTTTCCTAAGACTATGTGAGTCATTTCAAATGTGTTCTGTGGACCCCCCCACCCCTCCCTTCAGCAACCGCTCCAGTGCTGGGGAAGAAACAGGGTGAGTGAGGTTCTGGAGTCGTCAGGGCAGCTGCCTTCAGACAGTGGGCTGCTGCTCTAATGACGGTCTTTGGAGAGCACAGGACCACGTGACCTCTCTTCCTCTGCCTCTAAAAGCCTGTGGTCAGCCCGATGGTGACTTTGTCCCTGGAGAATTAAAGCAGACACACTTGCCCAGGGACTAGAGCTAGGTTTCCTCATCCCCAATGCAGTCTGTTCCTTGCTCTCCCCTCAGGTCTCACAAATGTTAGATTTTTAAAAGTCACTCTAATATGGTGCATTTCATTTTAAAGGCAAAATGTCTAGCTTCCATAATCCAAAGGCTTCTTCAGAGGTGATAATGGTCGTAGAGGTCAGGGAGAAGGCGTTTTTTATGACCAACGAGAAGTTTATGAGCTTTATTGATGTACTCATCTGTTACCAGTGCCTAGTACACAGCAGGTGCTCCGTGAGTGCACATGGAGTAACTGGAGGAATTTCTCTTCTGGCAAGTCTGTGTGCTGACTACTCAACGAAGGGCTCAAGACGTCGTTTGTGAGCAAATTCAGACGGCAGAAAGTCCTTCAGAATCATTATAAAGTCAGAACATTTTTCTCCCAGAACATGCTTGTTTGACTTAGATTATCCTGCCCCTAAGTCTACCATGCCGGTCCTTCTAGTCAGCTTGGCACATGGAGCTATGCCATCTTTTTACCAGTTAACATTTATGACTTCTACACAGCCAACCATGAGATTGAGTGAAAACCTGCATTATCCAAGGATTATTTTTTAAAAGCCTCCATTTGTATACATTTGCCCAAACACTGCAAGTATTGTACAGTTTTACATTGTATCAAGTACTTTTTAGAAACTATAAATAAAGTCCATTAGAACCGTGACTGGATAGAGCAAATTTTTTTTTCAATAAAAAGTCACCAATAATTTATCTTCCACTGAGAAGTGGATTAATATCCACTAGGAAAACCCAGGAGGTCCGGAAGTCAATCTCTGCCGTCTCTTTCTCCAGCTTCTGCAGCCCCCCTCGCCCCCACAACAGCAAACAGCTTGTCAGCAAAGCCCCACAGCATCTGTTGGGTCCTTCCTGTCCTGCGATTTTCCTAGATGCCTTTTTCTGCAGCACCCTGCACGCTGGTCACAACGCTGTACAATCTGGCCTCTGTGGGGTGAATCCCCGCTTCCCTGTGTTTGCAGTTGGCAGGAGAAGTGACTCTCCGCTGGTCCAGGTTTCTAGAGGAAGGTTTTCAAGGCCAGGGTCTCTCTGACCTACAGAGCTTCCAAAGCTTCTGCTGCTCTCCGTGTGACGTCAGGCAACGTCCCCAACGCTCCTGACTCTGAACACAGACCAGATCCTGTCCTCACGCAGGGCCTCCGCGCTCTCTTGAAGTGAAGCCAGAGCTGAACACATCCTGGCAGCTGATGAGACGCTTCCTGTCTTCTGCTGCGTAAACACGATGGAGGTGATCTGTGGTCCTTTGCCCAGTGCTCCGGGACTGACCTGTGACTGTTGTAGAGTAAGTGTCACTACGATGAAAGGAACACAGATCCCAGATGATCTTAGGATTGTTCGAACTCTCAGCCTCTGATTGAGAGTTAATATAAAAAAATTAGAAAAATATATCTGAGGAAGTTTTGGTTTTGGAATAGACTCTAAAATGCCTATTTCTTCCTTGCACGGTCATGATAAGTACAGGAAACATGGGTGCCAGATCTCAGCACCGAGATCCTAGGACGTGTCTCTAATTGCATGTGCTGCAGATCTTTCATAGAGAAGCACGAAATTACCACGGTACCCATTTCATTTACAGTCTGTCAACCATTGTCACTGTCATACATGTGGATGACCAGTTACTTTCCCTAACTGCCAAGTACTTTTCTTATTCCTGAACAATGTAAACTTCAATTGAGAAACGCACACACACACACACACGCACACACACACACACAATGTGCACAAGCACACATACACCAGAACAAAGCAAAAAAGAAAATTTCAAATGCTAAAATACACAAGTTCTTCAGACTATCTTTTAATGAACCCAGCTTCCCAATGTTAGAAATCACTGATCCAAAAGATATTTCCAAGCACAGCTGTATTATACAGACATTTATTAGATACAAGGAATTAAGTCCAACATGAAATGAATCTCAAAACATAGCACAAAAACACCATAATCCCCAGAGCACAATACAAAATATCCTCTAATATAAATATTTAGTATATAAGAATGTGAAATTACATAAGAAAAGTCTCTTCAATTAGCTAGTTTACCTGCAAAGTTAACTTATTGCACGATTTATCGGTGTTTCCTAAAAATAAAACAGACAACTATTTTCAACCTCTTAATTCAATGGCCAAAAGCACTTTCTGAACATACATTCTATAGCATTACAAGTCACTCCTTTGTTATCAAGTTAGGATTAGCAAAACCAGCACTACTTATAAAACACACTCTTTACAGCACGAGAGCATTTCACAAATCCTAGAAGGCACACATATTTCCTATCATTGTAAGAACATTTAAGTACTTATTTTTAAAAAGACAAAGCTACACAGAATAGAAAAAGTATACATTTTTTCCATGAAACAAATTTACAACTTTTATGATTAGACACTACAGTGGAACCTACCTAACATTCATCCACATCTAAAGAGTTATCACCCAGTTAATGAACAAAGAGCTCTGTTC
This sequence comes from Typhlomys cinereus, assembly GCA_023101885.1. Classification (NCBI taxonomy): domain Eukaryota; kingdom Metazoa; phylum Chordata; class Mammalia; order Rodentia; family Platacanthomyidae; genus Typhlomys; species Typhlomys cinereus. The sequence continues at coordinate 971,342 of JALPQD010000468.1, read as the reverse complement.
ATTGCTCTATAAGGCTAGTAAGAAACGTTTTACATTTCACAGTAGATCAGTTATAGTGTCTTGGAGCTCATGTTGTAAGAAAAAGGGCCGTGGGTAATAACAACTCCCTGGACTCACTGTGAGATGAAGGGCTCCGGGGATTAATTCATTGGCTTATCTGGAACAATCCCAAACCTGAAGACTAAGTGTAAAATTAGATAATCTGAATTGAACTCAGCAAGTCTAACCCAAAGGATGATTTAAACTTTTAGGGCTGGAAACTATTTTAGAGGCCCATTTACCCCAGGGCTTCTGGTCCCCTGCCTCCACCTCCCACGTGCTGTAGTTACAGGCATAAGCCCACCAGGACTGACTTTCTTATGAGGTTGTAGGATCAAATCCAGAGTTGTGCTTGCCAGGCAAGCATTTCACCAACTGAGCTACATCTCCTGCCCTGAATTAATTTCTTTTTAACAAAAACATTCCATCATTCAAATTTGTTGCCAAATCTCAATTAACTGTTATTTTACCAATGAATGATTGATTGCACTTTCATTCATTGGTTCAATAGCAGTTTATTTAAGGAAATTTATATTAATAACGTGGCTTTTACATAGAGGGATAGCGAGTGTGCGTGTACTTGTGTACACAGATTCTAAAAATTTATTTGAAAAAAGTTCCACTGCTAAATAGTGTGAAACCACAAACACAACTCTCAAGTAGGAACCTACAAACTCAAGTAAAGATTTTCTCCAAGTTTCAGAACCATCCGAGCAAGAGGCTAACGGCAGAGCCCCGCGGCCTGCGTAGGTACCAGCACCCAGCGGCGGTGCTCAGGCTCCGTAATGACTGTCAGTGGACCATCAAGTCTTCAGGATTGGAAGCGGGCAAAATCAAGTCAGATTTTTTTTTCTTTTGCCTATCTATTAAAATCTTAATACTGAAAAGTTTCTGTCATCAGTAAGCAGCACTGAAAGTGCGCAGCCCTGTACTTAGGAGAACAGGAGCCACAATGCACTGCAAACTCGCCTGGAATGCGAAAATGCTCGTAGTCAAGGTGGCATTGTGCCTTAGTTTTAGTATAGGCTGCAATGTTGGCATGGAAAATTTTTGTTTCATAAGCAATATCTCATGGTTGACGTGCTACCGAAGGTCATGATCCTAGGACCACTGCATTTTCTGGACACTTCTGGAAGAACCCAATGACTGTGAGAGGCTGAGCACCTGGACTTCGGAGGCACTTCTGTGTGTGCTGAAAGGGCTTCCTGGCTTTTCTTCTCTCAGCCTAAGCGTCTCAGGACTGGGAAGTCTAGGGAAGATGCCTTTACCTCGGATGACTACACAACCTGGAGATATAAAGTGTGTGTGTGACGGAGAGAATTTTCTTTCTGAAAATCCAAGCTGAGTAGATATTGTCAAAATCCAAAGAAGAGCTCTTTAGATTTGGGAATGCAGTTCTAGAACAGCCAAGAAGATTCTTCCAGTAGTTCATTTACAAAACAAAGTTCAGACTTTATATCCATACTGAATAATACAGCATGGAACAAAGGGGAAAATTTTTCTAAGCAGAGAGAGAGAGAGAGAGAGAGAGAGAGAGAGAGAGAGGTGTGTCATCCAAGACACGAGGCTGAAGTTCTACAAAGTCGTGAAGTAACTGTGGGTCATTTCAAGCAGGCCTTACCACAAGGGGACACGACGCATTCCCCGGGCTCCAGTCTTAAGTAGTGACATGCACACTGAGGCTACATTTGTAGTCAGGTAAAATTTTCTCTCAGTTGGCTACAACTTTTCAACATTCAAAGTTTATCTGAAACCTAAAAGGAGGTCAGATTACTCCCTCCCTAAAAAATAGTCATGAGTCAAGTCTCTGGAAATATTGCTATCATCTGCTAGCAAAAGATTCAAGAGCAGTTCGTTCTAATTCACATTAGAACAGGTAAATAAGAGGAAAACATGGCCTAAAACCACAGTAAAGTTTAGTTCACCAGAAATGGAAGACATGGGAAGTTTATTTAAAGTGGGACATATTATCAGAGTAGCAAAAATAAGAGGACAGGATGTTTTCCTGCATGTGTGCCAGTGTTTTTCTACGACCACGACGCATTCGCAGCTCACGATGGCCAACGCAAGCCTTTTCTCCAGGTCACGGCCTGTGGGGCTGGCCGGCCTCGTCAGCCATGTTCAGAATGTAGCTAGCCATGTCCTCCTCCGTGGGGGCATCCGAGACCACCCAAGACTCGTTTGCTCCGGTCATCTGTAGGCGGCAGATGGGGCAGTTCCTGTGTCGATCACTCCTGTCACGATGTCAAAAGAACACGGTTTCCTTCTTTTATAAAACACATTTGTTTGAAAAATAATGCATGTGTGTAACTTTAAAAATACTAACAACATAAAAACACGGTGAAGAACAATTCTGCCTTCCATCCCAATCTTTATTCGCTTCCTTCCCCAGGATCAACCAGTTGCACATATACCCTACTAGCTATGGATTAGAAACGTGGAGCTTTTAGGAAAATAACAAGTGTGTCTCTCCCATCTCTCCAGTGTCCGTGTCTCCAGACCACTCCCAAGCAGTCCGTGTTACTGCTCCTTTCCCCCCTGTGAGACCAAGTCTTGCTGCGCAGCGGCCCGGGCTACTCTGAACTTGCCATCCCTCCACCTCGCCTAGTCGGTGCTGAGATTACAAACATGTGTTACCACACCCGGCTTAACCTTGTCTGAACACACCCTGCATGGCTATGCCATAATCCAACTAGTCTCCGACAGAAATACATTTTAGTTTTTCTCCCTGTCGTCTTATTTTGCTACCAGAAGCTAATGCTATTAATTCTTATCCCGGTATGCAAACCCATAAAGTTCTCCTTCATAATAAAAAATTCTTATGCGTCTTAAGAGGAAGTTCCCTCTTGCCAATGGGAGATTTGGTCTAAGTGCAAAGTGTAATATTTATCTGTATTTATATGGAAGTCATTTCCTTAGGAATCACTTTTTGGCAGTGGTAAGTTTCAAGGGAAGCAAATGTTATTATTAACTATTATTTTAAGCAATAGATGACTTAAAATATAACTATAGCTAAAGGTTTGATAAAAGGACTTTTGTTTCAAAGACAACAAAAAACTTAAGGAAACTAAAAATGAAGCATTCAAAGATGTAAAATAAGTGTAGTAAGACAATTTTTCTGATGAAGAATACACATGATTCCTTAAGCTTGTGTTTTTCAAAGAGACTTTGTTCTTGTCAAAGATTACTTTGGAAACTTTTAAAAAAGCTACACTTTAGCTAGAATGTACTCTGCAAGTAAAACATGTTTTCTTCATTCCCCAGTGAAAGCCAGAAACAAAGTAATCAGAGTATATAAACTGGTTTTTGTTTTTGTGCAAAAATTGAGACACTTATTCCAAAAGTTAAATGTGAAATTTAGCATTGGCATGGATTATTCAGTTTGTTTAGGATTCTCAGAGATAGTTTAAGACATGTTATTTAGAAAGACAAAGTATGAGAATGAGAGCGTAGTACACGTGCATGGAGAGAGAGAGAGAGAGAGAGAGAGAGAGAGAGAGAGAGAAAACATGTGCCTAGGCCACACTGCGCACATGAAGGTCAGAGAACAACTTCAGAAGCAGGTTCTCTCCCTCTATGTGGGGATCACTCAGGTTTGCAAGAATTGCACACACTTGCCTTTGTCCACTGAGCCCCCATCCCGAGATACTTTATTCTTCTGTGCATAAAACATCATGAGTTAAAAATGGTCCATTTCTGCTTCAATCAACAAGAACCAGATTTATCTTCCCACTTAAAACAACTAACACAGGACAAAATGTCTAAAACGCTGGTGCAAGACAACGTTTCACGAAGCACTGGGCACCAGATAAGGGTGGTGGCTCCTGGAAGGAGCCTGGAATTGCCCAGCCAACTGCCTGACTGCGTTTCCAGGCTCAGAGCAGCGAGCCAGGAGGAGCCTGCAGACTGCGCTGGGGACATGGCCGAGGCACACGGAGGGCACAGGGCAGAGTGCTGGGCAGGGGCGCTAGCACAGGGAGGATCGGGAGCTCTGAAGGTCCTTCACTGACTGGCAGAGCGCTGAGCAGTGTGTGTGAGTGACGCCGTGAGGCTGGGGCCTTGGAGGGCGAATCCAAAGCTCCCATGGCGCGTGGGATGCTGGTTCTACAGACACCTGGGAAAGCACCCAACTCCAGGAGCACTGCACGGAGCGCAGTGGGGCATGCCGCGCTAGGAGGGCGTCAGGGCATGGAGGGCGTCAGGGCATGGAGGGCGTCGATGCATGGAGTGCAGGGGGCACGCCGCGTTATAAGGAGTCAGGGCAGGAGCGCAGTAGGGCACGCCGCGCTAGGAGGGCGTCAGGGCATGGAGGGCGTCGGTGCACGGAGCGCAGTGGGGCGCGCTGCGCTAGGAGACGTCAGTGCATGAAACTCAGCTCTGATCGACTGTAAAGGTCTCAAAGGAAGAAATTGATCCTAAGTAACCTAGTTACAGTCCACAACAAAGCTCAAAATATTCACTACCTATAAAAATAAATTTCACCACATTTGACAGTTTATCAAAAGCTGGAAGTGAGACAGATGTGATGCAGATATTACATCTAAGAGAAAAGGAAATTCAGCATTAAACTATGCTCCACATATTCAAAATACTAAGGGAAAGATCTACCATTCTGAGTAGGATGTAGAAGTTGTCAACAATTCAAATAAAATTACACTGGATGGACTGGTGGCAAGTAGTTAGACACTGTAGAAAAAAAGTTAATGAAATTGAAAGGACAACAGTGAGTGTCCATCCAAGGGATCTAATTCAGCAGCTAGGGTCCCAGGAGGAGAAGGGAAAGGACACAAGCGATTTGAGAAAACAAGCTGAAAAACTTCCCAGTGATGGGTATGCCGCCAACCTACGAGCTGACGGACTCCAAGCAGAAGAAACGGGAGGGACAACTCTGAGGCACCGCACAGTCAGCTGTTTAAAGGCAATGGAGAGATGAAAACCTTACAGCCCATCATAGGAGAAGAACGCACACTGTCAGAGGCAAGATGAAGAGATTTCTTCCAGCAAAACGAAGCAAGGTGAGGGTGGAGCTACATCACTGCAGAGCTGGAAGGCAAAACGCTCTGGGCGCAGAATTTTATGTGAGAAAAAGTACCTTTGAAAAACAAAGTGCATTTCACAAAACCCTGTGGATCCACAAAAGAAGCTATCAGGACCAGTAAGAAAATTCAATAAAAGTGCAGGACTGACAAAGAGACATTTACTGTCTTTATACACTAGCAACAGACAATTAAGAACGGAAATAAAGCCCATTTAAAATAACACTAAATACGAAAGACCTAGGAATATGTTTGTTAAAGTTATGCAACACTGAAAACTACAAAACTTGCTCAGAGAAATTAAAGAAGACCTAACTACATGAAGAGACATGCATCTAAGAAGTCAGACAGATGGTAAATTAGTACATGAGACGTTTCTCCACGTCTTCTGGCTATAGGGACATGTAAGCTACAACTATGGGGAGATAGCATACATCTAGTCAGAACTGCTAAGTTACAAAAATAGATCACAGGACCACACCAAGTACTGGCAAGGGTGTGGAACTCTTTTAGTGCGGGTGATGATAGAAAAAGCTCCCCGAGCTGAGTGTGGTGCACATTCCTACAATCCCAGACTCTGAGGCTCGGACAGGAGGATTGCTTTAAGTTTGAGTTGAGGCCAGCCTGGACTACATTGCAAGATTGTGTCAAAAAGCATGACTGCTTAGGGAAAGATCTGGCAATTTCTTAAAAGTGAAAACACCTACTACCATATGATATAGGCATTCTAGGTATCCCCCCCCCAAACCCCCAAGTACATGCCCATAAGAAATACTTGTCCGCAAGCACATATAGATGCTGTGGTGTGTAACTGTACTGGCGACCTGGATAAATCTCAAGATAACTATGCTGAATGAAAGAGACTAGACCCAAAAAAGGGTACACCTAAGACTCTAGTTACAAAGTCTAGAAAACTCACAGCAATTTTAGCAAATTGAGAACTAGGGCAGGGAATACTTTACATGGCACACGAGGTGATCTGAGGGAATAAAGGCTCATCTTCTGGCCATGATGAGAGCTTTCATGGGTGAGCACATAAGCATATCAAATTGCTCTACAGGCACATTACTTTATTAATAATCAACCATAAGTTCTCTTAACACTCCATTATTTCCCATGAAAATGAGCTAACTAGCGGACCTTTGAAGTCCTTTCAGATCCAATATTTGAGGCTTTATCCCTTCTAAACACATATAAAAAATAAATATGAAAATGAGAGAGCAGGAAAGGAAAGCATTTGATCTAGATTCAAATCAGGCACAAATCATCTTGTAGGTAAATTGTTAAAACCAAGTTACGCCCTCACATTTCAGAAACTTGAGGTATAAATAATATTTGAACTAGGACTGAGGAGATGATTGAGCAGTTAAATGACTAGGTTCAGGTCCCCGGTTTCCATGTAAAATGTCAGGTGGGTATGGCAGCCACTTGCAATTCCAGCCTATAAGGCAGAGCTTGGGAATTTCTAGAGCAAGCTGTGTAGTCAGACCAGCCCTGTCCGTGGGCTCTAGGTTTGATTAGAGACTGTCTCAAAAGAGTAATGCAGAAGCGTGATCAAGGATGATGCCCAACGCCAACCTCAGGCTTTCATGCACACAGGAAAATGGGGAAAAAGAAAAAATAGAACTAGAAGGAAGCAGACCATAAAACTCAGAATGCTAAAGAATAAAAGTCCCTTCTTCTTTCATGACAACACTTTAGAGTTTTCAAGCTTATTTATATACGTGACTTCTGCCTGTCCTCAAAGGCAGCAGCTAACTTACCACTTGTCAATACACTTCTGACAAAAGCTGTGAGTGCAGGGCAGGATGAGGTCAGCGCGCCCGTCCATGCAGATGCAACACTCGTCCTCATCGGTCAGCTGCTTCACCCTGCAACGGGAAACTGAGCTGGAACAATGATATTCTCTGTGCACATGCTTTCTACTTGGTTTTCCTTGCTGCGAGAAGCATCACTAAATATTCACAGTATGAGGCACAATACGATGATGTGTAAAGTTAACATCAGACTCAAATGAACATTTTTAGGGTCAGCAAACATTAGGGAAAAGCATTAAGAGGGCCAGGTTTCATGAAGACAAACTTTATGTTGGTAAAATAAAACAAAATTTGAACAAAAATTGCATATTCAGGTTTTTCTGAAATAACTCAGTCCCTTTTTACAGTGAATCTACATAAATAAATCTACATAAATAAATAAATCTACATACATAAATATCTACTATACAGGATACAAAGTTGCCTAAACAACAGAGCATGCGTGGGGCCCACAGGAGCTGACACTGGCAGAGCACAGACACGAGGACAGCTCAGCCTCAGGCGCTGTGGGACACAGGTGGTCGGAACGTGCTGTCCCCAAGGAGTGCTGCGTCTTCTCGGGGATGGAAGCCGCGCTGACCCCTCGCTCCAGCCCCTCCACGAGCCCCACACTGACCCCTCGCTCCAGCCCCTCCACGAGCTCCACGCCTTTGCAGCGGTGCTTCCCTCCCCCGAATGCCTTCATGAGTTTAGTAAAGTCCAACTTCAGAAACTGGCTCAAATATCCATTCTCTCTGCTCTCAAAATCATTTTTTGCCACAATTAAATGACTTAAAAATTGCACATGGGAACTGGTCTGTGGACTTTCCCTTGCTGGATAGTTTACACAGTACCAAGAAATACTGTAGAAGCTGCCAGGGGAGAGAAATAATCACAAGTCCCATCAGCAGCATGAGATCTGTATCTGCAATATAAATCACCATGGCAACAGTGTAACAGTGGCATGAGTACCAAGAAGACAACGAACAGCTTTCTGATCGGACTCAAGATCCACTTGTCAGATGGTACCCATCCCTGCTACTGTAAACTAGAACAAGAACCTAAAAACAGGGACGGAAATAGATCAGTAGGGAAGGCAGCCAATAAACCTATAGGCATGAAGACAGTACATCAAACTGCTCTGTTGGCAGCTGTTATTTTACCCATAGAATGGGAACTCACAGTGGGAACCTTTGGGTCTAAAGCTGGATGAGTGAAGGGAAACGCACATATCAGTGGGGTGCCCTGAAGAGAGGTAACTTGATATACCACGTAGGCCTGAGCCCCACAGACATAGACAAGGCAGAGTGAACCCTGGGGTCTATAAAAGCACATAGGCAAAAGGGTGGGAGGGAATGTTGAAGGGAAGGGAGGGGATGGAAGAGAGAGGGAAGGGAGGGAAGCTGGGATGAATACTCAATATGCTTGTAAAAGTAGAAAAATAAAAATATTCCATATGACTGTTTCATATGGTTGGTTTCCTCACATGTTGGCTTTTGTGAATATATTAGTTGCAGAAGCGATTATCAATTTTCTTCTTTGTGCTTTCCTGCTACTTTGTAAAGATATTTTATTTATTCACGCATGTGAGAGAGTGAGAGAGGGCTTGTGGGCCATGGTGCATGGGCAGAGATCAGAAGACAGGTGGGTGACTTTGCAAGCAGTCCCCTAAACACTGAGCCATCTTCTGAGCCTTTTGTTGCTTTGAAGACTTTATGAAACATGTATGACTGTTTAAATTTTACTTTTATCCTCCTAGAGCTTCATAGATTTATCAGCCCCTCCACCTGCCCTGGTTTCCCACTACAATCCTCCTTCTTTCCTTTGTCATTCTTTTTTGCAGAGATATATATAACATTTATAATTACACAAAAGCTAAATCTTTCAAAGTACAGCGCTATGCTGAAGGGCTTAGCACAACTTTCATCACCTTCTGTACTTATAGCACTGCATGTAAGACATTGTGATAGCACTTAAAATATGGTGATCAAAAACACAAAATAATACACATAAATGTCAAATTACATTACCTGTAAAGTGTTGCTGAAAAGACAAGAGAGAAACAATACAAAAAAACAGACTATGATATGTACATTCTAGGGCCATAAGGAAAGTCATGGAGGTATGCAAACAAAATAAAACTACAAAACCTGTGTATGTGTGTGTGTGTGTGTGTGTGTGTGTGTGTGTGTACACATGCACAAAAAGGTTGGCAACATGCCCCAGGGATTAAACTGAAAGCAAAGGCTGGTTGATTATATAGCAAAGATAATGATTCATGAATGTAAGACAGTGAGTTCAACATTTAATCAAGAGAAGCTCCTTCCCACTGAAATGATATTTTAGGAGCTTCTAGTTACCCTTACCTCTGAAGAAAGAAAACCAGTCAGAACCTTATTTCAACAATTCACTTGAGAGACGGCTAGGACTTAGTTTAAGGATCATCACAACAGGCAAAACATTAAGATACAGTAACGGAGTGATGCTATGCCTCAGGAATGAAGAAAACAGTCTTCATTGAACTAAATGGTGAAACAGAATGAAACCTAAATGAATGTGAATCTCATGTGTATCTATACATACATATGTAAACACACACACTGGCCACATGTATCGAGGCACACTGACATTCAGCTATAAAGAGGGACAGAGTGCAGAGTGATCCAGTCACGACACGACTGCTGCGTTCAGGAGCTCACTGCGATGAGATCTCCTCCCACCAGATCTACACAACGGCTGACCCATCAATATTTCCCCATGGACTAGTGAGGTCTCAAGAGGAGGAGCAACACGCAGTGGGGATCCCAGGGGCAGGTAAAGGGGAGTGTCCTCACCTGCATGTCCCATCGAAGAGCTGCACACGCGGCCCCAGCACTGGCTCCCTACGCGTACAGACAACATGAAGGGAGTCCTGTGGTCCGCACAGGCAGACGGGCATGAGGATGATTTCATTGGTCTAAACCTGTTTCCTGATCCGACACAGGTCAATAATTATACTCCTGTGGGGTTATTGTCAGGATAATGAATTCTCGTATCCTGTAAGTGCTCAGTAAATGTAACCTGTGGCACTATCGATTCCGGGAGGCCCTAGCCGGGCTCCCGATCCAGGAGGGCGGGCTGCAGACAAGCCTGAGCACGTATGGACATGTGCCGGACACGTCCCAGTAGAGGACCATGCAGGCGGAGGGATGAACGAACGGCCAATGGGAAGCGGCCATCTAACCTGCCTCTGCGATGGACACCTCGTAAACAGTTAAATGACTGGTGGCTGCTCCCTCCTCCCCCCAGCGGAGAGATGGCGACACCTGATTGGACCCCTGACCCTATATAAGCTCAAAAACTTCCTTAAATAAGTTGAGTCTGCAGCAGCTCGTCTCCGCTCGCTCCTCACCTGACTCCCGGGACCTGTGCGGTGATTCCAGGCCGCTCACCCCTGGCCCTGAGCCCCCAGGCTCCTGCTGACTTTCCCCTCTTTCCCCCGCTGGCCCGGTGGGGATTCAACAGTAGCCATTAGCAGGATTAGGCCTCGACGTGGAGCAGGACTGCACATAAGCCTTCCTTAATGTCCCTTTCTTTGCGGAAAGCCCTTTGCTTGAACCGGTGCACCAAGGGATCCGTCCAAAGCATTCAAAGGCAAGCAGCAGACTAAACTAATCAATCAAACTTTGATTTCCTCAGTCTCAAATGCACGGGAAAGGGGTAACACATTTACCTTCTTCATTAAGATAATCACAACAAGAAAAGAGGGATCACTTGTGTTGTGTTGGCTTTGTGCATGGTTAAGCCATTCTCAGCTTTCAAAACACTTGAAATCACGACTCTAACAAGGAGAATCAAAAAAGGCGGAATGCCAGACCTCTTGTCTCTAAAAGTTTAACTTCAGGAAGTGAAGAAGAATCAAGCTTTACAGTGTTGTACAGCCCATCTGTACCAGTAACATAAAGCCCAGACCTTAAAAGCTATTAAAAATAAACAGGAAGTTATAAATGGAAAATATAGTTTTGCCAGGATACGGTATTTGAAAACCAGCTGGTTAAGGATGGAGTAGTAAAAGAGAAAATTCTGTTAAACACCGTCTGACCTTTAAAGTAAAGGGCACGGCCAGTACAGATTCCGGCTGTATCTCAGCAAGACGGATGTCAACACATCTAGAGCCATGAAAGCCTTTTTTCAATGAGGTATTTACATACTTAAATTGTGGTTGTGACTGTCATATGGCAAGAGGTGGGACCTTTTGTATGTCAAAAGTGTAGCCAGAAAAGGAGAAGGAAGTCTGTCGGAACTCCGTGAGGCCTGAGAATACAGCAGCATCTGAGAAAACCGGGGCTGACTTCATTCCCCAGGTGTCGCTGCGTGCCATGCGTGTTCCAAGCCACGCGAGTTCCACTGACCTGGTCATTCCCAAACCACCTGCTGAGGCCTGCAGCTGATATTTAAAGTTTTAATACTCCAAAACAAGGAGGAGGTGGAGGCAGTCCATGGTGGTTCTCGAATTCGTCCGTGGTTCTACATACACACGCACACACATGCATACACGCACAATTGAATAAATAATAAATAAAAAATTAAAGTTTTAATACTCCAATGAAGCAATTCCAGAAATAGTTTTGTTCAATTCTTGTGTCTAATTCCATGAAGGGCTTTGACTATGCAAGTACGTAAGTAAAAGGAAGGGAGGTTTTACAACTCCTTTTTCATTTAGTGCAAGAGACAGAGTATGGATTCCTAGAGACCAGGTTGAATGAAATATCTGGTTTGAGACCCTTGGTCTGGCACTCTAAAATGAATGAAAGGACGGAATAACCTAAAAACTGGCCTGGGCTACAGTAGTGGCTGAGACAAAAGGAATGAAGGTATCCCAGAGAACCAGCGGAGACATGACTGAGCTCTCAGTGCTTTGCAGATGGAAAAGTATAAAGTCAGCAATGATGCATGGTGTACCTGCCCATCCAAAGACTCGCCTGGCAGGACGCCGCGGAGGAGCTCTCCTCGGGCTCCGAGGAGGAGGCGGACCTCTGAGCCAGCACGCCTGCTGCCTGGCTCGTGATGTCCTTGTACAGCTGAAGAAACTGGTACAAATTCATGATTCGTGATGCTTCCACAATGCCACTGCTTTTGTTAATCTAGAAACATAAATGAAAACAGGAGACAGTCACACAGCCTACGAACAAGAAGTGCGGACTTTGTAAATTATGCAGGAAATGTGAGTCTGAATAAATGAACATACATAGTGCCTGCAGGTGTGGACGCACAGGATTAATCCTGATTTTCTCATCTGATGCTCAAAATAATCTCTGTAAGACTGACTGGGCATCATCCTGTTTGGAATTGACCAGGTTACATGACTTTCCCAGAGTTGAGAAGTAAACTTAAGGATTAGCATTGAAAATTCTTTCACTGTAATCTTTAAAAAAAATTGAGACAGGAACTTGCTATGTATCCTAGGCTGACCTTGAACTTGAGACCTTCCTGCCTTAGCATCCAGAGTGCAGGGATTACAGGCATGTACTATCATTACTGAGCTAATAATTTAATGAAGACACCTCTGACTCCAGCAACTACCTGCCATTTTGCTGTAATTGAAACAACCGACGATTCTTCCGACCACCTTTTCATCTTCTTGCTTTCTGGTGTGCGTATAGACTAGAACTGACCTTGGGTGTGGGTCCTGACACCACACATCTTATTTTTGTTGTTTATTTGTTTTTCTGAGACAAGGTCTTTCATTTGGTCTGAAATATGACAGTTGGGTGAGGCTGGCTGACCAGGGAGCCGTGGGCATCCAGCTGTGTCTAGCTTGTCAATCCTGGGATTATGAGTACACTGTAATGCCTGTTTTTACCTTAAGTTGTTCTCTGACTTCTACACGTGTGCCATGGCACGCTGTGAGACCCTATGTGGAAAAGTTAAAGTTACAAGCCCCTCTCCTCTAGTGCTCTTAAGAACCCTCAATTTACCTAGGAATCCCAGATAAGCCTGGGCAGCATCAGGCCCTGGGAGCTCAAACACCCTCCTCCAGGGGGGCAATCAGATGGCTGGGAAGTCAGATGACCACTAACTTATGGCCAGTCCTTGAAGGACCCACAGCCCCCTCGGTGCCAGCCCCCTCCCCCCAGCATGCACCAGGAGGAGCAGGTGCCTTCAGTCACCAGGGGAGGGTTGAGGAAGGCTACTGAGCTACGTGCAAATTCCTCAGCCCCTGCTTGCGATAACACTGTAAAACCCCTAAACCCTGCTGCCTCGGGGTCGCTCACGCTCACTGCGCGGAGAGGTGGGTGTCCCAGGCCTAGGCTTGAATTTTAATAAAGACTCCTTTGTTTTTGCTCGGTGGACGACTTCAGTGGGTTTCTTTGGACTTTGCGATCCGGGCATAACAACACATGTACACATAGACATAGGATCGACGAATGCATAAAAGGTTGTTTTGTTTTTTTAAAAAGAAAGAGACTGGGGAGATGGCTCAGCTGGTAAATATTTGCCATTCAAGCGTGAGGATCCGAATTCAGGCCCAGAACTCACATAAAAAGTCAGGTGTGGTCACTCCGACCTATCACCTCAGTGTCACGTGTGGTACAGACAGTTTGCTGGCCACAGCTATCGCAGGCTCAGGGAGACCCTGTCTTGAGGAAAAAAGGTGCAGTATGACAGCGAACAGTCACGTGTCTCACTCTGACTCTCAGGTTTAAGGGTGTTGAGGCAGGAGGATCATGGTCTACAATATCCTGGACTACACAGTAAGGCTATTTCAAAAATAAATAAGCAAATTAAAACAGGGAAAAACACAGAGAGCCTCAAAATTATGAAATCTGTAGATGGAACTAAAGATATGGGAAAGTATATAAATTATCACCATAATATTTGAATGAAAATAGTAATGGTATAATCATTTAGACTTACTATTTGAGAAACGAAAAAAAATAGTGAGAAGCAAGAATAAATCAGATTCCGTATAGTGGAAGTGGTAGAACCTTATCAAGTGTCAGAACAGTAACTAATACTTAAATGGTAAGAACTATGTGGAGATAGAAATATAGGAAGTTTTCTGTAATAAAAGAGTAGATGTGGACATCAGAGAATGAAAATATGTCACAGAATTTACATCTTACAGAATAATGACAGAGTAATTCATAGAAGCTTAGTGCTATGAGTGAAATGTACCCTGCTGTAATTATTCTTTTTTTTAAAGATCTTTTTTTTATTTATTCAATTGTACGTGTGTGTGTGTGTGTGTGTGTGTGTCTGTGTGTGTGTGTGTGTAGAACCACGGACGAATTCGGGAACCACCATGGACGCCTCCACCTCCTCGTTTACTCTGCCCAGGGATTCACAGGCTCTGCCCTACCAGGACCAGAAACGCAGGCCACCCCCTGCTTCCGCCTGGCGTCTATACGTGGGTCTAGGATCCGAACTCAGGACCTTCTAATCATAGTATTCCTGCAATAGCATCTGTAGAATATCTGTAATGTAGAAATTATAGACACTGTGTGCACTGCTCTAGGTACTACAAACATGAGTGTATAGTAAGAACAGCAGCAAAACCCCCGTTCTCATGCATGCCACATCCTAGGGAGAAATGAACAAACACAAACTGACTTCACTGGAAATCAGTGTGATGGAGACGAGCCAGGGAGGAAGGGATGCTGAAGGCAGGCAGGGAAGGCTCACAGCAAGCGGCATTTACAGAACTAGAAGGGGAACAGGACCGTGTCCTGAAAGACTTTCTGGGGCCATTCTAAGCAGAGACACTTGGTAGTACTGTGTGACAGATGTGCACCTGTCAGATGTGAGAAGCGCCCAGAAGCAGCAAAGGACCCTGAGTGGGTGAAGCAATGAGAGGCGGGGGAAAGACACGGCAGCGCACGAGGCAGAGAGAATACACAGGATGTGGCTGGTCCATCCTGACCTGGACTTTTATTCTGAGTGCGCAGGAAGTGACCAGAGAGCTTTGAGCCAAGAAGTAATAGGACCGACTTCACATCTTGAAGCCGTAAGTGGACTAGCCTGGCTGTGCTGGGAATAGGTGAGGCAGGCGAGGAGTAGGGAGAGCAGGCAGGTGACTGCAACAATCTTGGGGAGCGTTGATGATCACCAGCAATAGGGAACATAGTGCACGAGGTGAGAAGCAGTCATTTCTTTTTTTTTTTTTTTGAGGTACATTTTTTTAATTTCCATTCATACAAACTTAACAGGTACACTGGTCCCCTCCCTCCCTCCAACCTCCCACCGCCCTGTGCCCCCCTCCCCTCCCTCTTCCTCTCCATCCCCCAATGTCTCCCCCTCCCATCCCCAGAGCATCCTTTAGAGAGGCAGTCATTTCTAATGATGGCTGCCTGTGGAACTTGAGAGACTAAAGCCTTGGATCTTGTCATATTTAAGCACAGGTGTCAACTTGACAGTTGAGGGTTTGAGCTTTGGGCACAGTTGTAGAGAGTTGATGGTTAAGCCCAGAGCAAACCTGAAGGAGATTGTCTAGCTGCTGGGGAAGACCCAGCCCATGGTGGGTGGGATTAGGCCCTGGATAAATCACAGAGAGCTGGTTGAGAGAGTGGGCATCCTTCTGTTCACTTGGCCAGACATGCTGGTCTGGCAAGTAAGGATTGTCCCTCTCTCAGCTGTTATGCAGTGATGCTGTGGCCAGTTCCCTCGGCCCTGGTGTTGGTGTGAGCTCTCCCATCAAGCTGAACTAAGAACTGTAACCAGGAATCGTAAGAGAATAAACCCTTGTTCCCTTAAGCTGTTTGATGGTCATTTATCAGCAACTATGCAGGCGGACTGCAACAGATCTGTTAGTCTAAGTACAAGAAGTACAAAATACGTAATTCATGAAGTTTCTGAGTGTGAAGGTCAGAGGTCAACCTCAGATATCCTTCCTTAGATGTCTTCCATTACATCTTAAAATTTTTAATATTTATTGTGTATGTGTGTGAGTGTGTGTGCGTGCGTGTGTGCGCGCGTGCATGCCCACATGCACATAATAATGTGTGGCATGTGGAGGTCAGAGAACAATCATGGAGTCCATTCTCTCCATCCATTAGACTCAGGTTGTCAGGCTCAGCAGCAAGGGCTTCCAAGGCTGAGCCGTCTGGCTAGTCCTACCTGGCTTTTTGAGGCAATGTCTCTCACTGACTTGAAACTGATTCGAGATGGGATTTGAGGGGGGATTCTGGAGACATCAAGCTTCATATGCATTAACTAAAGTGGCAGAAACAACTGGCTGATTATCCCAACACTGATTATCCTCATGCTCATGTGGCATGCCCACTTAACTGGCATTTTTCTCTTCCTGAAATGACTGAAATACTGGTTAGTCTAATCTAAACTAACCGTTCCTTCTGCTAGTGCATGTGCACAAAGGGAACATGACCTCACTCTGACTGATGGGTTAAGAAGACTTGCTGGGCCTTTTACCACTTCTGGAGCTGGTCTATCTGATTTGCTGATAAGGGGAAACACAAACACTGCTTTTGCTTAATCTATTTTAAAAGGAGCTTTCTGTGAGTTATAACTGATGCAATGAAAATGACAGAAGGAACAGTTTGGGGAACTAAACCAGCAGAGGGTCTGAGAAGTAAAAGTAACATTTTAAATTAGTCTGGCCTGGCGGGAATGCAGAATGCAAACAGGAACAAGGTGCAGCAGAGAACACAGTGTGCAGTCGAGCTGTGCAGGACCGTGGAGGCCGCACTCAGCAGCGACAAGGAACCACTGGGTTTTCAGCAAGTCACCGCCCACGCCGCGGCTGGAACCAGCAGGCTGAGGCGTGCAGCTCCACGCGGAGCCCACCACACCCTGGAGCAGAAGCCATGGGGCCTGAACTCTGCACACAGCTTCCTTAAGGATGTGGACTTCACCTCAGCTCGTCACATACTGCATTTTTACTGACTGGTATAACTGTACTCAAATTTTTGCTTGAACAAACTGGAACTAGAACATAGCAGAGGTAAAACTGACAACCACCAGGATGTGCCATATTACCACAGTATTATCACGCCAGGAACCGTGACTCTAGGAGTGGGAACCTGCTAGCCTAGGGAGTCTTGGCTGGACAGGAAGTCTCGAGGCCTGAAGGTGAGACGTGGCTGAAATGCACAAGCATGGTTTTATTGTATCTTTGCTTTGGAATGGGCCTGGGATAAAAAGAAGGCTAATGACATTCAGGCCTTGATTTTCACTCACAGGTTTGTGGCCAGGAGCTGACTATTCTAATTAATTTATCACTCCCTAGGTGAGGCCTTCTGATATTTTAAATAGCTGACATTATACTGTTAGCACAGTTTGACATATTCATTTATTAAAATATGTAGACTCAACTACAAGGTAGTGCATTCCTGACCCCAAAATTTAATTTTTAATTAATATTTAATCTTAATTGCAAACATATGGGCAGTTGTTCCGCCTGTCCTCTTTTCTTTCCCATCCTCTCCTCCCTTCACCGATCTATCCCTCACCCCACCCTCCTGCCTGTCTGCTTGTGTGGACTCCAGGGTTCCCTTCGAGTTGTCTGCAACGGTATGGGCTCAGGTCTCTGTGGCAGATTAAGTGGCCCTTCACTGGGTAGACCTGCTGACAGAGTACGACTCACCTACCGATGGACTGCTTTTAGATGAATAAAGTCCAGTGTTCTTAAATGAGTTCCTGAGATAACTACAATTTTTAAGGTGTCATCCTAAGGCTCCACCGTTAATGAAAGGCCAAAAGAGAAATGGAAAGTAAGGGTAATTTCTTACCATTTTTTTAGATATAAAATCTCTGCTACAAAGTAATTAGACAATGGTGAGTTCAAAGAGCTTGAAGGTAACACTATCGAAACTATGTTTTAAGGGCTGGAGAGGTGACTCAATCGATAAAGCACCTGTCCCACAAGCAGAGGACCAGATCCTGGGGGTTGCTGGCTACTGGAGTGAAATGTAAGTTCCAGGCTCAGCGAGAGCCCTGGTTTCAAACACAAAGGAGACACTCAGTGTTAACATGCGCACGCGCACGCGCACACACACACACGCATGCAGACACACATATACACAGACATATACACATACGCGCATGCACACACACATATACGCACCCCCCCACATATACACACACATACACGCGCGCACACACATATATACACACCACACACACACATATACATACATATATATACATACACAAACACACAAACACAAACACATATATACATACACGTGCACACACACATACACATACACGTCTATATACAAAAACAAACATTTTACAAAGTACACTTTATAAGTTCTGAAGTGGAAGACTATCAACCTTACCTTGGTACATACGACGCGTACAACCACTTTCCAGAAGGCAGAGGAATCAGACCCAGGCTGTACCTCAAAGAGAAGATGTTTTTCCTGACCAGTAGCCACCTTAGCGGTTCTGAAAAGGGATAAACATGTTTAGTTAATTTTATGAAAAGTAATAGAGCTATGGAACCAATGCAAGAAATACTTTCAAGCAGAGAAGGAAATAAGGAGAGCATATAAATGACAGTATCTACAGTCCTATAGCATATACAGTATTTTGAACATGAACATGAACTGACAATTTCCAAGGATTTTTAGGGACGAGAGCTCTATAAAATATTTAAATCTGTTTTTATACCTGTATTTCATACCTATATTGCAATTGTCTGTGTGACAATTTGCAGCTAGTCTGAAGCTGGGTGAAAGGCGGCAGCAGGGTTACAAAGAAGTTCAAGGTGAATCTGAAGCCAGCCTGGCTCGTGATTCTGCCTGAAAACAGGCAAGCAAACGAACTCCAAGAAGTCTGATCCCTTAAGAGTTTGTTGTTCTCACTTCTGTCCACAAAGAAAGTGACCTTCTTCCTACGTTTTCAGACGTTAAGTATGTCCCTTGTTGAACAGTTATCATAAAACCTAAAAAGGAGGTTCATACAGCTTACCCTCAGCTACTTACTGCTCGTGATGACACTACTACAAATGGTACACTAAATGGTTCTGAGTTTCGAGGTGATTCTTTTGCCTTTTTTTGGGTTGAAGGAGAGGTGAGGAGATAATGGAAAGAGTCTGAACTTCAGACAGCTGGACACAGCATTAATCCTTGAGTAATTAATTTTGTACATGGCAATATCCCCTCAGTGAATGCTGGTGAAACTGGAGCTGCGAAAGCTAAACCTCTATGTTCCTATTAAGTCTCTTCCATAAATTTAAACTCCCAAGACTGACACAGTATGGAGCAAGGAGAACTACGTGCTCCCAAAGGAAGATTTAAAAGGTGACACCTGCCCCAGGCTGACACTGGGGTAGGGGACAAACGAGCACTGTTGTCTGAGGCCATTTGAGGACAGAGAGACCTGCACATGTCCACCACTCCTGCACAGATCCGTACGAACATTGACATGAAATTTATAAAAAAAGGTTAACTTCAAGGAGGAGATTTTTATAATCTATTTTAGACAGAAATTCATTAAAAAGAATTAAGTAGGGATTTAAAGATATTAGCTAAAGAGAAAACATTAAAATGTATAATACTTTATTCTAGAGTGATGAAAATGATCTCTAGGGTAGATAGACATACACGCCTATGTATTTCTCTGGGGTAGATAGACATATACGCCTATGTATTTCTCTGGGGTAGACACGCACCTATGTATTTCTCTGGGGTAGACACACACCTATGTATTTCTCTGGGGTAGACACACACGCCTAGCAGAAGTGACTGACCACACTGGTCTCTCCCTCTTCCATTATGAGCCCCTTAAGTGCTTTCACACAAGAGTCAATTAGAATCTCTTAGTACATGGGGCTGGAGAGGTGGCTTCAGGGGTTAAGCCTCTGCTTTGCAGGCGAAAGGTCCTGAGTCAGATCCTAGACCCCACCTATAGACACCGGGCGGAAGCGGGGGCGGCCTGCATTTCTGGTCCTGGCAGGGCGGAGCCTGTGAATCCCGGGGCGGTCCATGGTGGTTCCTGAATTCGCCTGTGGTTGTACACACACACACACACACACACACACACACACACACACACGCACAACTGAATAAATAAAAAAAATTTAGAATCTCTTAGTACAAAATTGCTTCAACATACCTTAGTCTCTGTTGCAAATTTTACCTCAAGTTCCTCCTATTTCTTTTCTCCCATAATATCTTCATAGAATATCTTCATAGAAAGTTTACTTACAACAGACAGTATTCTTGCTAACTTCTGCTGGATACAGTCTCTCTCACCTCTTACAAATGGGGACATGAATGAAGGGAAAATAAAAAGAGAAGCTTACACGTCATTAAGTTCAGCCACTCTCCCAAGAAATTCTTCATAAGTTAAGGAGCCACTTTCTCGAACCAATGTGACATGCTTTGCTACTTTTTCTGGTAACTTGTTAATAACCAACTGTGTCTGATCTGAAATCTGCTGTCCCATGATGAAATGTCTGTTGGAATTCAGTGTTGCTTTACATAGTTTCTGTCAAATGTAAAAAAATATAAAAGTTACTTTTACATACAATGTAAAAACAGCAATATACCATCTTTAAAAAAAAGAGAAACTACAAATAGCTTGAGCAAAGATTCAGTAGAGTCACATAAAAAAGGAATTTGACTATTTTTGAAGTAAAGATTTATATTTCTATTTTATTTTTCAGAATCAAATAGTTAATTGACCCACAATAGTGGGAGAGTAATGAATCTCTAACACCTATCATTCTTTCAAGCCAAAGCCATTTCCTTACACAGAGGCATTCAAGTGATGGAATTTTTCTAAGAACATTTCCTGACTGATCATCATAGGTCAGACTCCAAATTAAATGCTTTCCATACATTATGCCATGTTTTAAATACATATCCAAAAGAGTACATGCTACATTATATTTATCATACCCCTTTTTATGAATAGAGGAGTTAAGTATCTTATTAAACATTCATTGTACGAGTTAGAAGTGAACTTTGAACTCCTGCTGTTCATTCTCTAGTGCTCACATTCTCAACCACTGTGACTCACTGGTCACACTATTCTATGAGCAAAATTTTTTGTAACTGTATTTCTTAATTATGATTATGGGAATCACTTTTAATTTTAAAATACATATAAATAGAAGATATTTTTGGTTTGAAAAAATCTAATAAAATGAAAATATTAAGACTAACTGCCTCACATTTTTCTGTTTGGAAAAAAAATCTCTTTTGCTTTTTAATTCCTGCAGATATTTTAACTTAAGAGTTGATGTAATTTAAGATTGATACACCCCTAGCTAAATTAACCAAAAGCAAGAGAGAGAAAACCCAAATTAACAAAATTAGAAATGAAAATGGAGTTATCACTACTGATACCCAAGAAATCCAGAGAATTATAATGTCATATTTCAAAAACTTATACTCTGTGAAATATGAAAACAGAAAAGACATGGATGAATTCCTAAGTAAACACAACTTACCTAAATTGAATCAGGAAGTTGTGAATTATTTAAATAGTCCTATAACATATGAGGAAATCAAGGAAGTAATCTCGAATCTTCCCAACAAAAAATGTCTTGGACCAGATGGATTCAGCACAGAATTCTACCAGACATTTAAGGAGCTAATAACACCAATACTCCTTAAACTGTTCCATCAAATAGCAAAGGAAGAAACACTACCAAATTCCTTCTATGAAGCTAATATCGTCTTAATCCCAAAACCTAATAAAGATACACTTAAAAAAGAAAACTATAGGCCAATCTCTCTGATGAACACAGATGCAAAGATTCTCAACAAAGTCTTAGCAAATCGGATTCAAAAACATATCAAAAAGATCATTCACGGGGATCAACTAGGCTTTATTCCAGGCACACAAGGTTGGTTCAACATACGCAAATCAATAAATGTAATTCATCATATAAACCAGTCCAAAGTCCAAGACCACATAATACTCTTGATAGATGCAGAAAAAGCTTTTGACAAGATCCAACAGCCTTTTATGATCAAAACCCTAGAGACAGTTGGAATTGAAGGAACCTTTATCAATATAATAAAAGCTGTATACAACAAGCCTTCAGCAAGGATTATACTCAATGGGGAAAAACTTGAAGCATTCCCGCTTTGATCAGGAACTAGACAAGGCTGTCCACTCTCACCACTTCTTTATTTATTTATTTATTTATTATTTATTCAATTGTGCGTGTATGCATGTGTGCGTGTGTGTATGTATGTGTGTGTGTGTGTAGAACCACAGAAGAATTCGGGAACCACCATGGATGCTTCCACTTCCTCCATGTTTACTCTGCCCCGGGATTCACAGGCTCCGCCCTACCAGGACCAGAAACCCAGGCCGCCTCTGCTTCCGTTGGGCGTCTATACGTGGGGTCTAGGATCGGAACTCAGGACCTTCCGCCTACAAGGCAGAGGCTTAACCCCTGAGCCACCTCTCCAGCCGCCCAAAGCAATTCTTTAAAGAGGTTGACCAAACAATCTCAAAATTCATATGGAGGCACAAAAGACCCAGGATAGCAAAGACAATCCTGAGTAACAAAAACACTGTGGGAAGTATCACCATACCAAGCCTAAGTCTATACTACAAATCCATAGTTATAAAAATAGCCTGGTACTGGCTCCAAAATAGATGCACAGATCAATGGATAAGGATTGAAGACCCAGATATAAGCCCACACAACTACAGCCATTTGATCTTTGACAAAGGGGCCCAAAAAATCCAATGGAAAAAGAACAGTATCTTCAACAAATGGTGCTGGCAAAACTGGATCTCCACATGCAGAAGATTAAAACTGGACTTGTACTTGTCACCATGAATAAGAATTAATTCCAAATGGATCAAAGACCTCAATATAAGGCCAGAGACTATAAAAACCATAGTTGAAAGGGTAGAGAACTCTCTTGAGCTGATTGGGCTAGGCCAACAGTTCCTAAACGGACATCCAATAGCACAGTCACTGCAACCAACTCTCAACAGATGGGATCTTGTGAAATTAAAGAGCTTCTGTTCAGATAAAGAGATTGTAACACGAGCACAAAGGCAATCCCCCATACTAACCACGTATCTGATAGATCTCTATTATCCAGAGTACACAAAGAACTTAGAAAATTAAACACCAAGGAAACAAATGGCCCAATTAAAAAATGGGCCCAGGAACTTAAAAGAAACTTTGCCAGGGATGAAATTAAAATGTCTAACAAATATCTTAAAAAATGTTCCACATCCTTAGCCATCAGGGAAATACAAATCAAAACTTCCCTAAGATATCATCTCACCCCGGTCAGGATGGCAAAAATCCACAATACAAACAACACCAAATGCTGGAGAGGATGTGGAAAGAAGGGAACTCTCCTACATTGCTGGTGGGAATGCAGGCTCATACAGCCACTCTGGTGAGCTGTCTGGAGATTCTTAAAGAAATTAAAAATTGAAATGCCATATGACCCTGCTATTCCACTTTTAGGAATAACCCCCCATACAGCAAAAATTCATCTCGATAGCACAAGCATGACCATGTTCATAGCAGCACTGTTTACAATAGCAAAGTCATGGAATCAACCCAAATATCCAACAGTTGACGAGTGATAAGGAAAATGTGGTACATCTATACAATGGAGTACTACTCAGCCATCAAGAATGATGAATTAATGGAATTTGCCAGGAAATGGATGGAATTAGAAACAATTATATTGAGTGAAGTATCCCAGACACAGAAAATTAAGCGCCGTATGTACTCCCAAATAGGTGGCTCCTAGTACCAAACCCACTTAGAGACACTCAAGGATAAATCTCTGTAATCCTACAGTCATTGCAAGAATTATGAACAGAAGGGATGGGGTAGGAGGGCCACACCAGAAACAAGGAGAGAGGGGACCATGTTACAGCAGAGAAAATAGGCCACCATCAAGGACTGCAAGTAAGTAATGAGACATCTGGTTAAGTTCACAGACTTTCCTTCCTGATTATTTACAACTGATGGGGTATGATCTCACCAGAATGGGAGGGCATATAGTCTGGCAGATAAAAAGAAACCATTTTGCAAATGGGTGATTGACCCCTCCCTCACTGTGGTTTCCTCCTTTTATTACATCTACCTTTGAATGTACTCTTATAACAAGACTCTAGTTTAACAGCTTTTTATCTCTGGCCAGGGTGTGACATCCAATATCCATCAGGTTGGAGTGAAGGGCATTGCAGGAGCAGCAAAACTGAAAAAAAAATCAACAAATCATAATCCAGAACTTCAGAGACTCTATATTAACCACCTGGAACTAGGCCAGCCTAACCTCTCCCCATCCTGAGCTCAGGGAAATTTGCGGAAGAGGGGGCGGTAAGATTATAAGAGCACAAGGATGGGAGGAGCAAGGATATGCAAGATACTCCACACAAGTTAGGGCCGAAGCAATCATAATTGGACTTTGCATGCCCTGTGCAATGGCCAACACACTATTGATCCCACAAAGTCTAGCATTTGCTAAAGGCACTAGGATCCTGGGAGGCAAGGGATTGACAGCCACAGTAGTGCTTCCTATGCTTAAGGGGAACACAGGAAAGGGTTCTGGGAAATGCCACTGGGTCCTTGCACCTCATCAGAGAGGAGGACCCAGAGGAGAGTTTGGCATGCACATTAAAGGATGCTCCAGGGATGGGAGGGGGAGGCACTGGAGGATGGGGAGGGAGGGGATAGGGAGGGAGAGGAAAGGGGAGGCGGGCACAGGGCAGTGGGAGGTTGGAAGGAGGGAGGGGACTGGTGTACCTGTTAAGTTTGTATGAGTGGAAAAAAAAAGAGTTGATGTAATTTGTTTTCTAAATATGAATACTTCTAATTAAAAAGATTACCACTTTACTTACTATAAATTACACATCAATAATTTGTTGGCTTTTTAATCACAAGATACTTATTTAATAGTTGCTTGTTCTAAACTCTTCAAATTTTTATATGTTTATTTTTACATATTATATGTATAAGAAAAAATTGGACTTTCCTATCCTAAATAGTTGTTTTCTTTTGGTAAGGAATAAAATTAAGTAAAATTTTTAGTATTTGCCTATGGTGATGCTTTCAATAACCAAATATAATCATCTCTAGTCCATATAAGTATTGTTATTAATGGTAGAAAAAGGCAGTTATATTTGCTGGTCACTTCTGTCGTGTAGCAGTCTTAAGCACTTTACAGTAATTCAGACTCAGTCATTGAAACAGCCCTGCAACAACCACCATAATGTAACCATAATATAGTTATACCATTATGCCATTTATTACTTACAACATCCGAAAGGGTAGATGCTATTTATTTATTATACTATTTAGTGACTATAAAAACCAGGTTAAGTGTCTTATTCGAAACTTACTTATTCTCCATTAGAAATCAATGCCAATTAAATCAATTGCCATGCAAATAAAAAGACCACAATTCAGACTCCTGGATCTCATGTAAAAATGCCAGGTGGGTGTGGCAGCTTGCCTGTAAGTCTAGCCTCAGAAAGCAAGAGATTGAGATTGCTCAACCTGCTAGTCAGACTAGTTCTAGTGGTGAGTTCCAGGTTTTATTGGAGACCCTGCTTCAAAAAGATCAGGGTGGGAGAGCAGTCAAAGATGATTCCCAGTATCAACTGTGGCCTCCACACACACGCGAGCCCATACATATGAACAGCACACACATGCATACATTCCACACATATACACATGTAAATGGAAAAAAATGGAAAAAAGTTATGACTTTAAGAATGAAGATGTAAATTTAAAACAGAAAGCATGTATCCATAAATATGCTTTGCTTTTAGCATTAAAATTTAAGGTACTATATTTGTGAGGTTTTAAATTACCTTAAATGTTAGGAAGAGTGAAATTCCACTAATAAAAGGAAAAACTCCCACAATTACTGTTTTGGATCCAAGCTTATATGGTAGCAATAATACCATATTAGAGGAATAAATGAAAATAAGGACAACCAAGCTAACTACAATGATCTCTGAGAAGCAAACTCATGTCACTGCAATGCAGCTGAGTAGATTTTAGCAATTGCATCAAAGAGGAGCAGCTGAGAAGAGTGGAAACACTCGCCTCAGGGATCTCTGGGTGTCACAGACTCGCATCTCAAGATATGATGATGTTGCACACTTCTCTTCATTCTAAGACTAGTTTACAAAAATTAACCGTCCAAATGCCTAAAACCTAACAAAAAATTTAAAAATAACAACTTAAAACATGTGCCACAGTTTGCCTACAAAAAACTGCCAACAAATTCACAATCCAACAGTTTTAGGAACAGGGGACGTTACTGTGGCTTGCAGTTGTCTGCTCACAGGTCTCATCTAGCGGGCAGGAGAGCGCAGAACACGCCAGGAGCAGAGGGAACCGGCCACACCACAGACACAGGAATTGCTGAGACGGGGGCAAATCTCAGACAGAGACATGCTGTCTGGCCAAGTCTACCAAAGAATGCCAACTTCCTGACCCAGCTCTCTCCAACTTCCCACCTGCCCAGGGAATGGCCCGCCCACTATGGACTGGCTCTTCCCCATCAACCAATCTCCTGCAGGTCTGCTCAGGGCTCGCCTTAACTGAGGGTTCCTCACAGATGCGCCCAAAGCTCACCCTGCAATTGTCAAGTTGACACCTGTGTATCTAACTGTCACGACGTTGAAAGTAGGACATGGTATTAGAACAAGTCCTTTCCAAAAAAGGCAGTATTGCACAGACACGCTAAAGTATGTGAAAATGTATGGAGTAAATGGTCACTGCTAGGAGCCTTACATGGTCCCTCAAAATTATGCTTAACTAGTATATTGGTTGGTGCTTATGTTCTAGGGATAGAACGGGGAGCAAGACACACGGTTCTGCCTATGCCATGTATCCAACAGAACGGGAGAAGAGGCAGTAACCACACAAATTAAGTATTTAGCTACAACAGGAGAAACACACCAGGCAAGCGCACAGTGCCATAAGGCCTAAAGAAGGGGAAGAGCTGGTCTTGTGTCAGGAAAGTAGTCTCTGGACGCACATTGCGTACAGATGGTCAGGGCTCTCAAGTGAAGAGGGCAGAGCATGGAGAGGACGGTCCAGGCTGGGCCTGACCTAGGAAGGACTGTGATGTCTTCGAGGAAATTAAAAAGAGGCTGGATGCTAGGGAGATAGCTCAGGGGTTAAAGTTTTTGCCTCAAAAGCAAAGGATCTGAATTCAGATCTCCAGATCTCACATAAAAATGCAGGGTAGATGGGGGGACGGTGTTGTAATTCCGGCCCTGGAAGGGAGAGCCAGAGAAATCCCACAGCAAAGCAATAATGAGGTAGAGCAATCCAGGATGATTCCCCAAGCCATCCTTGGGCACTCACAGGCACACACACTCAAGAGCCCAACATATGCTCACTCAGCCATGCAGTCACGCAGGAAGGCAGAGGGAGGGAGCTTGATATCAATACTAAACAACATCAAAATGAAGATGAACTATTCAAGAAGTCTATGGATCTTCTCTGCTCTCCAGTATCCAGACTGGCCATGAGCGTTGAGCGGTGCCGTTTCAGTGGGCACAAGATCTAACCCGGACACAGACATGGTACACCAGGACCCTGCCCCAAGATTTTCCAGTTTACTAATGCAAAGTGCGAGTCTGGATTCCTTCCCAGGAGGAGCCCTCATCACCTGACAGTCCTCTCTGAAGAAAGCACGAAAGGGACAGTCTGAAGAAATTCCAAAGACCAGAACCTGACGTGCACTCAGATTCCACGGGCCGTGGCTGGCGCATCCCGTGCTGACACAACAGCCAAGGGGAACCAGAAACCAGAAGTTAGAGCTGCCCAGCGAGAGCAGCTATCAGGGCTGCCAAGGAAGCAAGAGAGCCCAAGCGGGCATCTGAGAAGACGGCGATGGCACTGCTAAGGCTCCCGCAAAGGCCGCACCTAGCAAAAGATTGTGGAGCCTGCACAGGTTTCCGCTTCCCAAATTGGTGGAGAACTCGAAGTTGGAAACAAAGATCTATCCATAACTCTTAAAAAAAAAAAAAGAATTCTATGAAGAGAGGTCTTGTAGATGACATAGCATGCTTGTCCTAGCTGTGGCTGGCCCAAACTAGAATGAACCAATCATATTTACTGAATGAAGATGAAAATAGCAACTTGCTTCAACTGCGTGTGTATCACAGGGCACTGTGTGCACTTTGGAGATCCAAGGATGATTTCAGGAATCATTCTGGATTAGGCGACCTCCTCTTTGCTTTGTTTTGGAATTTCCCAAGCCCAGCTTTCCAGGCCAGAAGTGCAGGCTGCCACCATTTCCACCTGGTGTTTTTACATGGATCTGGGATCTGAACTCAGGTCCTGCTTGAAAAGCAGAGGCTTAACCCCTGAGGCATCTTTCCAGGCCTTAAACTACATTTAATACAGCAATCTTTTGAAAAGACACGTGTACAAAACCTAAGGTGTGCCTAAAAGCAACTCAAATATAAACGTTCTCAGGTTATTAATTAAAAATAATACTGAGATATAGAAGATGCTAAAATAACCCCAAACTCTTGCTCGAAGCAGATGTCTAGAACAAGGAGTCTCCTAAGCCTACTACGGACTCCTAGCCCTACTACGCTGTGCAGTGGTCTGCCCACTAAAGCAGTCATGCTTTAAAGGGACCAATAAATTGAACACATTTAAAATGCTACAGGTCTAGAAAAGAAAACAAAAGTGACTTTTTCTAGATGGGCACCGCCAAGCAATGACGTGGAACATGACTAGCTTGTTCAAATATTTGAGGAGCTGTCACACAGAAGAGGAAGTACGGCTTCGTTACACGGTTACAGAGAACACACAGTGGCCAATAAATACAGATTAGGGAGGCAGATTTCAGTTCCTACCACCCAGAAATGGAAAGGGGCATTGTAATGTATGTGAACTTCCTCTCGATGACATTTGGAAATGTTTGCAGATTAGAAGGTCATTGGGTTTTCTTGGGTTTAAAAAAAAATGGAGTAGGAGCCTCTAACCTAGTGCGCTGCTCCCATAGAACACCAGCTTTCCTGTATCAGCGCAATAAAAACACAGTGAGATTCTGACCAGGCAGACTGGAACGTTCAATTATGACTACATAACGGACAAAATCAAACCTCTGCAAAACAGTCTTGGAATTTAATGCAAACTTACAATAACTGAACCAAATGATGTATCACAGGAAGCATTTTTCTCTTCTTTCTGAGGGGTCTCCATCTGGGTCCAAGATTAACATGAGATAGAGTAACAGGATAAAAAAGTATGTAGATTCTATTAACATATAACATCTCTCTTTCTCTCTCTCGAGCCAAAACAGGACCAAAAAGCTCAGATATTAGTTGGACGAATAGTAAACTGAGAAAATATGACAAGACAAAGGGATTGTGGCTTAGGGCAGTTAACTGTGGAAAAGTGACTGGGAAAGCAAGAGGTGACTGAGAACACTGTGCATTTTTCTCAGTCTCAACTGTCCGCCTCGGTTGCTAAGAGCACCTTCTTTTCCTGTGGCACAGGGCAGGGGCCTTCACAAGTTTCCTCTCATCTCCTACTTTTCAAAACCTGGAGCTCAAAAGTAATTCTTGTGCCAACGTGGCATACTTTGCTACCCTGCAATACTCACCAAAGCCATATTTAAAAGGAAGGCTATTTAAGGCCAATGCCAGGCAGAGGGGAGCTTCTTTACTCGGTGATTTACCCACTGATGTCATCCATGCCCATCAAGAACAAAGGCTGTTGCCAGTGTGGGCATCCTACATGAAACCCAGTGGGTCACACATGCAAAAAGATGTGAGGAAGACTGTCTGGAAAGAAGTATGAGGCTGGACAGGAGGAGGGGGATGCGAATGGGTAGCAAGGGGTGAAGAGACAAATTCATTTACCTATGTTTGGCAGTGCGAAGAAAAAAATTAAAATTACAAGAGGAGGCTGGCCACTTTTTTCCTTTGCTGGAGCACTAACTTGGAATGATAAGACGTGTACCATGAGGCAGCATGTTAAGTTGTTTTCCTGTAACTGCCTTTGTTATCCAGGAAACCTCATCATGGACTTCTTGGATTAAATGCAGGAATATTTAGAGACTTCCTGAGGGCCTGGAAGTCTGGTGATCAACCTGGTTCCTGGACCCTGAATTTAGTTTATTTTGAAAACAATTGTGCCAGCATTTATGAAACCAGGACCAACCAAGAGTACGTAGCCACAACACCAACCTCTCAAAGACATTCTTCACTCCATCAGTGCTTTCTCCGTATCCCTCTCAATATGGATGTTCTTCATAAAATGTTCCTTGAAAAGTCCCCACCTATGCCAGGGGAAGAAGGCACTCTCAGCAGCCAAGATGGGCAGGGTTCTCCCAAAATACCTCTGTTTTCCTGGCCACTTTCCCAGTTCACTCGGTTGGCACACATGCTGCTCTGAGCACACTGTCATTCAGCAGGTCACTTGCCCATCCCCCTCTATGAATTTGTTCAGGCTTTAGCTGCGCGCTCCAGAAGATATGCAGACACAGTGTGCTTTCTGAATGCATGCAGAATGTTTATATAAATTAGGAAACATTCACTATTTGATATGAACAAAAAACTTCTCTGAAAACTATGGAACTAGTTACTGCATAGGAACACAGTTTTCAAATCACTGGCATAAAACTCAGTGAAAATCGGTAGTCAAGATTTCTCAGAGAACTAGCAGCTTTCAAATTATTCTTGCACCTATAACATAGTCTTTTCTAGTAAGAAAAGAAATGTGCTTTCAGAAATTAATCTGAAGGATCTTTTAAATAAAGAATTGTTATTTTGAGACTCACAAGCACATCAAGGATTTCAAAAATGCAAAAACGCAGCATTCTCCAGTGGGTGGTACATACTGTTGGCCTCTTCCTTTTCTAACAAATGAGCTGCTGTAGTTCAAACATTTCTTTTAAAACACAACTGCAGGGGCTGGAGAGATGGCTCTGCCTCCCAAGCAGAAGGTCCCAAGTTTGGATTCCAGGTCTCAAGTAAAAACACCAGGCGGAACCAGCGGTGGCCTGCACCTCTGGCCCTCATGGGCAGTAGAAGCCATCCAGCATGATTCTCAAAGTCACCCTTGGGCCCCACCCAAGTAAATATTTCATTAGAGAAAAAATGAATAGTTTAAAAGTACAAGTGACTAGATGAGGGCGGGAAGATGGCTTTGTGGGTAAAGTGTTTGCTATGTAAGCCTGAAGACCTCCATTCCAGCCCCGAAATCCAAGTAAGAATCTGGTATGTGCTTGTAATCCAGAGGTACAAATGCAGCGATAGGTGAACCTCTGGGGTTCACTGGCCAGACAGCTTAGTCTAACTAGTGAGACGCAGGCCCCTGTCTCAAAAAACAAGGTAGTTGAAGCCTGAGCACTCACAGGAGCAGGACAGGTCAGAGTGAACCTGGTCCGTAGAAGCAACAGGTAGAAAGGTGGAAGGGAGTGGGAGAGAATGGTGAAGGGAAGGGAGGGCACGGAGGGGAGAAGGAAGGGAAGGAAGCTGGGATGAATATCCAATAGGCTTGCAAAGGTAGAAAAAAAAAGGTAGACCACTCCTGGGCTTCAACACCAGAGGCTGACCTCTGGTGTGCACAGACACAAATGATGTCTCCCTGACAAGTACTGAGTTATTTACAAGAGACTTCTAAAATCTACTGTTAAACTTTTATATCAATTTCAACATTAATAATATTCAGTTCTACATCTAGGTGTCTACGGATACTCTTTATTACTCAGTTTACATTTATAAGCAGGTATTGGTTGTTTTTAGAGATGAGAAATTACCACAGTTATAATGGAGGACCAAACAACTAAGCCAGTCAGAGCTACTGCAGAATTTGGAATGTCTGTTCTTAATCAGGAAAAAAATAACGCAAACTGTTTTTAAAGATTGAAAAACCACAAAAGAATAGGGCATAGGGAAATAAGTGGGTTTCTAAATAACAGCAGTGTGCTTATTAAACACCCCTTATTTAGAAAAAACACATTAGACTTGTATGAATTCTCTTTGCGCTTTCCCTGCCTTTTTATGAATAGAAGGGTAAGGTGCTTTCCTTATTTAGAAAATTTAGATGTATTCAGAGAACCCACAGGGATCAAATATAATAAAGTCCACTTACATCGAATGACAAAGAACTTGTTTTTGAAAACCATCACATTCTGGAAGAAAATATTTAGAAACTAAAGAGAGTATGAAATGGGGGGGGGGGTCCACGCTCTTTCTGAGTTCAGAGTTCGGAAAGCATCATCTGTGACAGAGATGACTGCAATACCCAGGCGAATGAGTTCAGAACCACGGATCTGTCCTAACTCGCGCCCCAGGCCACGTTCTGGTAGCGGATGGAAGGACACGGAACCGACAAACCAAGTTTACGACGCAAACTCCATAAACAATTGCAAGTGTTGCTGCAAGATCTATATATTCGCCGGAGGGAAAACAAGACTGTCAGGCACCGTGAAGCAGGACGGTGCACAGATCAAGGCCGCCACCCTTGGACGAGAAGCTGGGGGACAGATGTTAACCCCAGTAGCCTTCGTTTTGGAAAGTGACAACTTCAGAAATGAGTTCAAATGCGAACTCGTCAGCTTCTTTCCCTCCAATGACGAGCAAGGAAACGTTTCGATCTCATCGGTCGCGACCACCAAGGGCCCGGGTGTGGCAGCTAAGCTCTGCTAAAGGAGACCGGCCCGCGCTCCCCCCGGGGGACGCGCGCTGCACCCCGCGAACGCGCTGCACCCCGCGGCCTCTGCCGCTCCCCGGCGCACCTGCGCTTCCCCCCAACAGCCGAATCCAGTGGCCCGGTGACAGCGTCAGGGGCCGGATTCAGAAACGGTCTGCGGAACCCCCCCCCCCCGGCTCCTCCGGA
Source organism: Typhlomys cinereus (assembly GCA_023101885.1). Lineage (NCBI taxonomy): Eukaryota > Metazoa > Chordata > Mammalia > Rodentia > Platacanthomyidae > Typhlomys > Typhlomys cinereus. The sequence continues at coordinate 938,697 of JALPQD010000468.1, read as the reverse complement.
CCACCCGAGGGCGGCACAGTCACCTCCACCCGCCCCCGGGAGCCGCCGCGCCGGGGACCGGCACCCCGCGAACGGCCTCCCAAGCCGGGGCCGCGCCCTCGGCCGAGGCCTGCAACCGGCCCGGCTCCCCCCGAAACCCGGTTCCGCAGCCGCGGACTGCCCGGAAAGCTCTGGGGGTCGCGGAGAGCCTAGGACGACGCGGACGCGGCGGCGGGACCGCGCGGCGCTCACCGGGGTTCAAGGCATCGCGCTCCCGGCGGCAGAAACGCCCCCTCGGCCCGCGGCAGCGACCCGCTAGGCGGCGATGGCGCCGCGGGCGCTGGGTCGCACCTCAGTGACGCAAGGCCACGCCCCGCGCGTTGCCTGGAGACGGGCTCCGGCCCTCGGCCTCAAGCCCCGCCCCCAGCTGGTGCCCGGCCCTGCCCCTACCCGCAGGGGCGGAGCCTGGCCCGCCAGCTCCAGCGTCTAGATGCTCCGCGAGCCCGGGTTTGATCCGCGGTTGAGTCCCGAGCGCCTGTCAGTTCGGTGAAGCCTTCGACTTCCCGTGGACGCCGCTACTACAGAGATCATCTTGTTTATCATAAAGTGGGGCCAGTTATGGTCACTTTGCTGTTAAGCACTGTTAAGCCTTGGGAACCGAAGCTGTCTGACACTTTGACGTGGTGGTGGTGGCCTGAGCTCTCTCTCTTACAACGAGATGATCGTTGTATCGTTACACCCAGAGGGAAGTGAGTGGATTAGATAACTAGTCGCTTGGAACTAACCCTTGACCAAACTAAGCTCGCTGTGCGGGCTTTACCACTTGCTTACGGCTCTGAGATGGCAGAGGTGGCCGGCTCAGGAGAAGGCATCAGGAGAGATGAGGGTTGGCTTGGGTCCAAATGGTAAGCTTTAATATATGACAGTTATTAGCATTATGAACATTCGTTGATGACATTGCTTTTCGGGATGTTTTATTCAGAAATTGCTGTGCGTTAAGCACCTATTCTGTACAAATCGTGCACAAGACATTTTGCTCTTGTTTAAGCAGGTTGCTCAAAGCTCCAAGACCAGTGAACACCAAAGCGAGGCTAACCCCACTGTCTCCGTGCTTAGCAGCTAATTGTTGTGGGGAAATTCCCTTCACCCCAAATGGAGAAACTGAGGCCCCTTGGGTGTAGAGAATGAAGAGATTTTGTTGAAAATGTATGTACACGGGGAAGCTCCGTTGCAATTAGTAATGCTTTCTAAGTCGCAATCTACTTTATAGCATACCAGTTATGGGAGGGTTTAGGTGAGATAACAGTTCACAAACATTTCCAGCTGTTTCCAAAGGTCAGTTCGCAGCCACTGTGTCACTGTCCTAGATATAACCTCCTCTTACTCTCATAGCTGTCCAGACAGTTTGGTACCATGGAGCATTCTCATCTCAAAGGTTGAAAGGGGAGGGGAACTGATCCCCTAGCTTAGCTGGTTTTGGCTGGTGGCAGGTTTTTTTTTTTTTAATTTTTATTTATTTATTTATTTTTTTCACTCATACAAACAATAGGTACCCTGGTCCCCTCCCTCCCTCCACCTCTCCCCGAAACCCCTCACTCTTTTCCCCCTTTTCCCTTTCCTTTCCCCCTCCCTCCCTTTCTTCCACTGCCCCCTCCCCCCCATCCCTGGAGCTTTAGTGTGAATGTCAAACTTCCCTCTGGGTCCTCCTCTCTGATGAGGTGTAAGGACTCAGTAGCATTGCCTAGAGCCCTTTCTTGTGTTCCCCTTTAGTATAGGAACAGTATTGTGGCTGTTAATCCCTTGCCTCTAAGGATCCTAGTGCCTGTGATCCATGCTAGACTTTAGGGGGGGTCAATGATATATCGGTCATTGCACAGGTCATGCAAAGTCCTGTTAGGGCTACTTCGGCCCTAACTTGTGTGGCAGTTTTAACCCTTTTTCTGCTTTGACTCTACCTCTGAAATGTTTTGTGCATCCATACGTTTCAGCCTTCATTTGTAGCTTTATGACGTGACATGGTAATCCTGCCCTCTAGCAGTGAACATTGTTCACTGAGCATTTGTTAAGCACCAAGCCCAGTGCTAAGGACTTTAAAGAGATTTTTTTAATCCTAACACTAATCTTGTGAAGTAGGTTTAAGTCCCTCATTTTATAGGTGAAGAAACGTTTGAAGAAAGTCACTTTTGCTGATGTGAAACAAGTGAGAAGGTCAAATTCAAACCAAGCCTGCTAAATACTGAGTCTGCTTTTAACTCTTGCCTTAAACTGCCTTTGTAAGATCACCATTATCAGGGCCAGGATAGTGCCTGTGTGCTGTTATCTCCTTGGCAATCAACGTGGTGGTGAACATGCAGTAGTTCAATATTTGAACATTTGGTGACTATGCAAACACTGGAAAGACAAAGTGCTTAAAAACCAAGAGAAAAAATAATGGTAATCCAAAAAATTAATTAAATTCCACAAAGCTCCATGGTTCAGCCAAATATTACTCTGTATTTTTAAATGCATATTTTGTATTGCAAGTTCTAATCGGTGAGATAAAACAGTGGAAGGCATTCAAGGCAGGGGAAAGGATGCTGCAGACCTCTACAAAAATGTTACTAGCGCTGAAAAATGAGTTTGGCAGAAATTACAGGATACGAATTTAATACACAAACAAGAAGTTTGTGTTTATAAGTTAGCAAGGAACAATTGGAAATTTAAGTTTGAAAACTGGATTTAGAAACACATAGATACACACTTAGGTATAAATTTGATTAAAGACATGAAAGACACAGATATCAAAAACTACAAAGCTTTTTAAAATTTTTTATTTTTACAAGCATATTGAGTATTAATCCTTGTTTTCCTTCATTCCCCCCTCCCTCCCATCTCTCTACCTTCCATTCCACTCCCTCCCACCCTCCTACCTGGTTACTTCTATGGACCCTGGGGTTCCCTCTGGCTTCTCTACTCTTGTAGGGGTTCAGGCCTCTGTGGCATACCAAGTGGTCCCTCCTTGGGCCACCCCACTGATAAGGGCATTTCCCTTCACCCATCCAGCTCTAGTCCCTAAGGTTTCCTCTGTGTGTTCTTATCTGTCTTCAGTTCCTCATAGTCTGTGAGAGCATGTTGGTGTATCAGTCATTATGTAGGTCTGGTAAGGACAAGTCTCCCTGCAGTGAGTTCCTGGATGCAGCAGTCCTGCCTTGAATGGAGTGTCTGGTCCAGCCATGAACCTTTCCATCTTCAGGTTCTTACGATCTTACCGCTCCCTTTTTGTGTGGTCCCCCAAGCCTTAGCATAAGGAGAGATTAAGTTGGCCTGATTCTGGGTGAGCATTGCCAGGTCTCCAGTACTCTGCGTTATGGCTGGACCTTGTTGTCCACTTCACTGCTCTTCTACTGGCCTAGGCTCCATCTTGTCAGGGTGTTGAGATTCTCTACCTCTCCTGTAGAAGATTTCTAGACTGAGTGCTAAGTGCTCTTCAAATATTTACAGAGCCGTCTGGTGCACTGTCTTCCTACCTACAGGTTTATTGGCTGTCTTCCCTACTGATCTAGTGCCTTCCATTTTTTAGGTTCTTGTTCTGGTTAAAACTAACAGGAATGTGTTTCATTCTGACAAGGAAGTCTTGAGTTCAATCAGAAATCTGTTGGTTGTTTCTTTGACACTCATGCCACTATTACACTGATGGTCTGTTGACAGAGTGATTTTTATTGCAACTTGCAGATCTCATGAGTTGTTGAGGCCTATGATTATTTTTCTTCCCCAGTAGTTTCTACGGTATTTCTTGTGTAAACTATCCAGCAAGGAGAAAGTTCTCAGACCAGTTCCATTTGATTATTTTGTCAATGTTCTGTGATCCATTTGTGTTGTTTCTTCAGTAATAGGGTCTTACTGATGGTTTCTATGGAGAGCAGCCAAATCAGGAAGTGCCACACTCCTGTTACTTCTAGTATATCCCTAATCATCACTGTGTATTAAGTGGATCAGCTCTGGGCTTTTGTTTGTTTGTTTTACCCTATTTTCCTCACTCTGTGCTCTTCTGCATGGGGGCTGCCCATTCTTGTTTCTTTCTTTATAAGACATTTTTTGACATATTAGCATATGAGGTTCCTATGGGATTACCTCTTGCAAGCTTACAGTTTTTCTATAAGTCCCTCTGTCCCTCCTTTATCCCATCCCCTCATGCTATTCTTCCCAATTATTCCCTCCCTCACCCTACTTGGCATGGGAAACTACAAAACTTTACTAAGAGAAATTTAAGGCCTTAGTGAATAGTGTAATATCATGTTTGAGCATCAGAAAAATGGAAAAAATGTTTTTGACGTTGTTGGGAATCAAACCCGGAGCTTCAAGTACAATAGACAAGTGTTTTACTACTGAATCATGTCTCTGAAAAAAAGTCTTTATTTTCAGGTGTCATTTCTGTCTATAGATTCAAAAAATTTTTCAATAAAAATCTACACACACCCATGTGTGTGTATATAAAATACTAAGCTGATTCTATAGTTTATGTGAAAGTGCAGAGGACTTAATGTAGCTAAAACTTATTAAGGAAAATAATGTGAGAACCTGCACCACCTGAGAGCTAAAGTATGGGGTCATGATAAAGACAGACAAGTGGAAAAGAACCGAGAACAAGAGATAGACCTAAACTTACCTGTTCCATCGATTTCAGCAAATATTCCAAGTCAATTCAGTGAGGAAAGGAAAAATCAACAAATGAAGCAAGGAAAAAGGGTAGCATGTGTCAAAGAAAGGAATTGCTCTTTCTGTGGGTCACACATAGAAATTAACTATTTAATTAAATAGATTAAGTGTAAGACCCAATATTTACAAAGCTTCTAGAAGAAAACATAAAGGAAAATCTTAATAATTTCAAGTTTGACAATGGTATTTTGTTTTGCCTTGTTTTATTAGTTTTGCTTTGTCTTTGACACAAGTTAACCTAAATTCACTATGTAGCCCAAGTTGGTCTTGAATTTATGATCTTTCTACCCCATCCCCTAAATGCTGGAATACGTTTGCCCCTATACTCAGCTTGGCAAAGATGTTTTAAATGTCCATGCAAAAAAAAAACTATAAAATTTTTGATAAATTATGTTTTATCAGTATTGACTTTCTGCTTTCTGAGAAAGGCAAGTCACAGGTTTGGAAAAGTAAAATATGTTTGACAAAGGATAAAACATACATTTGGGGGTCTGGGGAGATAGCTCTCCAATAAGAAGACAAACCAGTTTTTAAAAATGGGCAAAAGGCTGGGAATCTAGTGTTCTGTGTTTATAAATAACAAGCACATGAAAATTGCCCAACATCATTGCTGTTAAGGAAATGCAAACTAAAAGCAAAAATGAAATACCACTGCACACATGACTGGTTAAAATTGAAAAGAATGATCATACCAGATGTTGACAAGAATATTAAACTGGCGTTTTCATATACTGTATGTTGGAAATACAAAATAGTACAACCATTGTAGAAAAAAGGCCTTTTTTTTTCTTAAAGAGTTAAATACACACACCTACCACAAGATCCAGTCATCTCAAGTTAGGGTCTTATCTAAGAAATGAATGTCCACACAGACTTGTATATAAATATTCATAGTATTGTTTGTTACACGGCCAAACTAGAAACAACCCAGATGTCCATCAACAGTGGAATGGAAAACAATTGAGATTTATCTACACAAGGGAATATTATTCAGCAAAGAAAGAATGGACGATGGATATAGTCAAAGGTATAGATGAATCTAAAATAATTGTTCAGACTGAAGGAAACTTAAAGTGACCCAAGCAGTGATCCCTAAACAATCGGAGGGATTGAAGAATAGAGACTAGGAGGAAGAGCACTTGCCTAATGTGCACAAGCTCCCTGAAACCTTCAAAAAGGTGAGAGAAAATTTGAGGGGAAGATGGCGGGTATTTTATGACCTCACAGGTATATAGACGACATGAGAAATTCTGTTTGTACCCTCTAATCAGGTATAGGATGTTGTGTGCCAGCTATACTTCAACAAAGCTGCCCAAAAAGATGCAGCCAGTTCATTCTCAAAGTCTTCTATTTCAGCCTAATCTGAGCCTGGAGGTCAGGAAAATTATTCTCTACAAATACCCTACAATGTTCTAAACTGGAGCCAAAACTCCTTTTCAGAATAAGTACACTGAAGATGGAATTCAGAAGAGATTAAGATAATATCAAATAAGTATTAAATTAGCATTTTAATTTCAAGCCTAGACAGCTCTCTCTTGGTATAACAGCTTCTTAACTTTGTATATGCATAATTAACTAACTAGAATGTAAAACTAAAAGCAAAAAATGTTAGCAATCATCTATGAAATAGAAATTATAAGGTTATTTTGTAGCAGTTTAAAGAAATCTTTATTTTTCTTACGTATAATAAAAATATAGGGAAAATGTTTGCAAGAACTATAAATATAAATAGTAAGAGTTTGGGGGTCTGGGGAGATAGCTCGGTTGATGAAGTGCTTGCCATGTGAACAGAAGGACCTGAGTTCTTATCCCCAGCACCCCCATAATGTGCATCTGTAACTCAGACTAGGGGTGAGGACAGGCAGACCCTTGGATGGCACTGGGCAACCAGTCTAGCTGAATCAGCGAGCTCCAGATTTGGTGAAAGACTTGGTTTCAAATAATAAAGTAGAGAGCACTTGAAGAAAACATGCAAGTGGCCTCTACATGCACATGCACACATACATGCAACACATTAATGTGCATACACATGTTTTGGAAAAAGAAATTTCTTTTTTAAAATTTTTTTAATTTATTATTTATTCAATTGTGCATGTGTATGCATGTGTGCGCATGTGTGTATGTATGTGTGTGTATGTATGTGTGTGTGTAGAACCATGGACGAATTCAGGAACCACCATGGACGCCTCCACCTCCTCCTTGTTTACTCTGCCCCGGGATTCACAGGCTCCGCCCTACCAGGACCAGAAGCGCAGGCCGCCCCCGCTTCCGCCCGGCGTCTATACGTGGGGTCTAGGATCTGAACTCAGGACCTTCTGCCTGTAAGGCAGAGGCTTAACCCCTGAGCCACCTCTCCAGCCCCAAGAAATTTCTAAGTCAATTTGTAAGAGTCTTTTTGTGATGAGTCTTGGAATTTGTAATGAATATTTGGGTTTTCATGGTGCATGAAGGAATTTCCCAGTTAATGAAAATGTGGAGTCTATAATCACGGTAAACACAGCCCTGCAGTGTGATATCAGGAACATTTGACGTTTGAATAGGTTTTGTTTTCAAGGACGGTATATCCGAGGCCTCCTGCCATTTTGTAAGGTCACTGAACATCTGTTACAGGGCTGTGGGACACTGGTGGGTGGCTGGGTGTAGAAGGCAGACAGTCCCAGTTTCCTGTATATAATTGTCAAAAATCACTGTCTAACGATCTAACTGTCTCACAATCTGTGGTCCAACATTCTTTTATAGACAAAGAAATTGAGATCCAAAGGTGGGAAGTGTCTCACCCAAGAAACAGAGAACAAGTGAATTAAATTGGGTTAGAGTCCAGATTTCTTGGGCTGCTCCTCTAGTGTCCATTCTCACCATGCAGTACCACCTTTACTTCTTGGTGAAAGACACACAGGAGCGACTGGCCACCCACAGTGAAGATCAGAGCTCCATCACTTTCCAGGGTGCTACAGCTGAGCTTTCCACCTACCTCTTCATCCCTTCCCCTGCCTGCTTTTCCTCAGCCCTCGGCTTTTGCTTCTATACATTTGGGGAGTCCATGTGTTGACAACTTTACTGCTACATTGTCAGTCGTCGTCTTTCCATCTTAAGCCAACTCCGAATTTCCATATTTGCAGGGAAGAGCTCCTGCAGGAAAGAATGGATCGCAGTCATGGCACCAGAAGTCAGCAATTTCCAATCACATGGCTTCAGGATCCCCACACGTCGGTTGCTACCAGCAACAACTGCAGGGAGAGCAGAGCCTGGCGAAGTCTGTGGCAACTGCGGGGAGACAGGTAACACCTGAGGGAGGGGTAGCATTGTGACATTTCAGTAGTGCCAGGTCTCTGACGCCTAGCTGGGACATACACCTGAAGACCGAAATAAAAATCAAAGATTCAAATGTTCACTCATTTTTATTACATCCATCCTTGCAAAGATGGGACAATGGTCAACTTGTGAAAATTCACCTGTGACACTGAACCTTGTAATTTTACAAAATTGTTCTGCTTATCTCGGCTCCGCCCGTGCCTCTCTTTTTTTAAGCACATGAGCTCGGCTGTGTCAGAATTGCTTGAGGTTGGTGCCGCATCAACCAGGGGACAGTTCACAAAGTTTCTCAGGGATTCTCTTTTTTCTCTTCTCGTTGACAGCATCTTTAAGACATAAAGAGACCCTGAAGTCCGCCCACGGTCCCGAGGTTTTTTGTTTGCTTGTTTGTTTGTTTTTACTTTTTTACTCTGTTGTTTTGGGCTAGTGACCAGTTTCCAGCTAGAATAATTTCCACTCTCTGCTGTCATCTGCCAGAGAAGCATCAATGTGCAGGGAAAGGAACCCAGCTTTGTAGCCACCCTGAGCTGGGATTAAATCCTATCTTTACCATTCTTGACCTCGGGCAGTGGTTTAGTCCCCCAAAAGCCAGTTTTGTAATGAATGGAAGATGACAGCAGAAATCCTTAATTCTCAGAGAAAAAATGGGGATGAAATTGTTTAGCATGTGACATGACCATTTACTTATTAGGTGCTCAATGAATGTTAATTTCTTCCCTGCCCTTCCCTCCTTATTCCTTCCCTTTCTTTCTTTCTTCCCTTGAATAATGATAAAAGTTACATTTTCATCAGTGTATTTGCATGTGACAATTGTCCTGTTCAGTGGTTATGGTCTTACCTTCATAGGATTGAGTCTAGAACTCCCCACTTCTTGGATTAAAAAAAATGTATGGGTTCTCAAGTCCCTTAAATTAAATAACATAGTATTTGCATAGAACCTATGACATTCTCCCATGTATTTTAAAATAATCCCCAAATTACTTGCAATACATACTGTATTATAAATGCTATATAATAATTGTTTTGTTGTATTTTAAGGGAATCATGCTTTTTAAAAGTCTATATATGTTTAGTATAGGCACATTTTTTCTAAATATTTTAGGTCCACTCTTGACTGAATCTGTAGCTATGGAAATGTGAGAAGAAGGGAGTTTCTGGGGGTGAGGTTTTTCCCTTCTCCTGGCAGGACACACACCTGTCTATAGTATAGCAAGGATAGCACCCTAATGTAGGAACGGTGTCCGCAATGTAGGAGGTGTGTGGGAAATGTGATTCTTTTCAGCTAACACACCCAAGAGGAAAGACCACCACTTTAACTCTTCCTCTTTTCTTCTAAGAACTAGATGAAGCCAATTAAGCTTAAGGGGGACACACCAGATTTCAAGCTCACACACCTACAGGTCCAGCTAGGTAACAGACATGAAAGATGTGGGCTGGGCTTGGGTATTACTAGATCCGTAGCAATTGCGTGTTTCTTTGACTTAAAGGCTGCCACAGAATGATGTGCACTGTGGGGGTAAGAGAGCATTTCCCCACTTAAGGAGGATGGCCGCGACTCTGTCAGGTGATTATTGTTCTGAGGGACTATGGATGGTCTGTCTCCAATTGTCCCATGTTTCCCTGAAGAGAACCTAGAAATATACACACATAAGATTCTTGACTTTTTAATTCTTGGCAATAAACTATATTTAACTATCGGCCAATCAGAACAAGACTCCTCCTCCCCTGGGCTTAAAAGACTAGAGCAGTAGGGTCACTGGTGCGGGGCAGAAGGTAATTGCTGTCTTAGGAAAAGGACTAAAGAAAGGGAGAAAGAAAACTAGGTGCAGGACAAGAGAACTATCAGATTTCCAGTTGCCCTGTGAACTCTGAAATAGACAGGATGGAGGATCCAAGACTCAAGCAACAGATTCATGTGTGTACCTGACTGTGTTAGTTACTTTCTCATCCCAGTGATCAAATACCTGACAAGAAACAACTGAAGGACAGACTTATTGTGGCTCCGAGTCTGAAGGTACAGTTGGTCATGGGAGGGACGTGTGGTGGCGTAATCAGAGTATGGAAGTAGGAATATGAAAATGCTGCCTCACATCTCTGTGGACCACAATCAGAAAAAAAAAAGACAGGAAGTGGAGTTAAACTACAAAACTTTAAGGTCTGCCCCTGTAACCCATTTCTTCCAGAGAGGACCCACTTCTCATAAGTTCTACAACCTCCAAAAATAGCACTGTCAGCTAGAGACAAATGTTCAACACATTAAAACCATGGCACCGACCAACTTAAATGCAACCATTTGAAGCAAAGACATTCCTACATGGTAGGTAATGTTACACACTGCTGTTGCATGAGCTTGTATTTTAGCAGCCAAAGTTGTCTGTTTTACTTTTGTAAAATTCAGATTAAAATTTTCCTTAAATTTGCATGCAAAGTAAATAAAGAGAAAATAATTTTTCTAAATTCTTTATTTATTTACTTCATCTCTGAGACTTTTTACTGGGAAAGAGAATTCAGTGATACATTTGCTAATGGCATTTAAAAATATCTTTTCGTATCTAGAGACAATAGTATACTTTCCAGGTCTGTTAATAATAAAATAAAGTTATCATACTTGCTATGTTAGAGAAAATGATTGTATTAGCAAAAAAATTAGTTGGGAAGTAGATAAGCTAGGGATATCAAAATATCCACTATATGCAACTTTTGATGAATAAAATTCAGTTACAGAGTGTCATATCTTGCGTAGCACCTGACATACACAGGTTGAATATCTTTCACTAAAAATATGAAAGTCGAAATGCTCCACAATCTGAAACGTTTTGAGCGCCAACAAGACACCCCAAATGGAAAACTCATCATGAAACTTTGTTTCATACACAAAGCTATGAAAAAATACAGCATAAAATTACCTCCAGGCTAATCTATAATGTGTACATGAAGCATCATGAATTTCATATTCAAACTCGAACCCCATCTCTGAGGTCTGTTACTGTGTATGTGCCAATATTCTAAAATCCAAACATAATCTAAAATTTGAAGCACTGCCCACTTCAAGCATTTCAGAAAGGTACTTGGCAACTATTTGCTGAATTTTGTTACTTTTTAACATAGTCATCTCTTCAGTTGTAATTTCTGTGCCTCAGATAAAAACAGACATGTTTTCATTGTCCTTTCTTATTGTTCCATTTCCCCTCCCCCAAAGAACCTAGGAATGTATACACATGAGATTCCTGATTTTTGATTTCTTTGAGAATAAACTAAATTAACTATAGGCCAACCAAAAAAGATGACCTCACAAGTTATGACCTCTAGGCTACAAGCGCATGGGGCTGTAGGGTCACTGGAGAGGGGACGGAGATCAGTAACAGTTTTGGGGGAGAAGCACTAAAGCCTAAAGAAGACTAGTGTACGAGGAAAAGCAAGCTACCCTGAGTCTCCAGCTCTCATGTGAACTCTGAAATGGAGTGTGTGAGATGCCGTGATGTGATGCGAGACAATGTGATACGTCATGTGATGTGATGCAATGTAATGTCGTGATATGATGTCACGTGATGTCACGTGTACTCCTGTGGTACAGAGGTTGGGTCCAAGGCCTTGGTGATGCTGCAAGTGTTCTGCCCCTGAACTTCCAGCCCTCACCCCCCTATTTTGTTTCTTATAAAAGTCTGTTTGTCTAAAGAGAATAGCAGCCACAGAATAGAGAAAGGAAAGTGTATGTACATGCTGCGTAATGACTAATCAGTTCCCAAGGGAAACCTGGGACCCCAGGCTAGGTCTACAGCCCTGCTGACAAGTTGCCTTCCCAGAAATCAGGCCTCTTTACCAGGACCTCCACGGCCTTTGGTTGCTTCACATTTCTTATTTTACTGGTGCTTGGCTCCCAAGGATCAGGCCAGATAGTGTGTTTCCCTTTCAGAGCTGCAGGAAGGCTCTGGGTGCAAGCGCCCCCCTCCCCACACCCCCAGGCCTCAGGACCTCTTCACTCCCCCTGGTGTCGGGCAGCCTGGAGGCCTGTTGAGGACGGTTTGGGCCTAGTGCTTTGAAAACTCCCTTTGCCCACCAGGATATTACAGGACACCGGCAGGCTAGAAAGGCTGTGGGAAGCTTGGAGGTAGGAAGGTCCACAGAGGATCGTAGTAAGAAGAGGCCTCACTTTGGAGAACTCTTATTCTTTGGCTCTTCATTTCCCCACCTGGAGCTGAGTTTCGGATTAAGAAGAGGCCGGCCTCAGGTGCATCTCTCAGCCCTTTCTCATCTAAACCTCGGCTTCTAGGCACCGCACGGCCGTTCTGGGAGGACTCTGGGGCACCGCTGAGTTTTTATCTGCTTTCTTGGATTCTTCAGTGGGGTTGCCCTCGTCAGCCTTCTCTTCCTTCACGACCTTGGTTTCTATCATTTCCTTCTGTTGGCTCTTGTTCATGAAAGGGAAAGCCTTTACGTACCTGCAAGCACAGACAGAAGCTACGGTGAGAGACTTCGTGCAGCACACATCGTAGATAACACTGTTTACATCGTCGCAGGTCAGCCCAGCCCACTGGGTGCCTTTCTAGCTGAGCGATGCCAATACAGATGTGCTTAAACATGTAAACCCCCCCCCCGACCTAATGGCCTTATTCACAGTGGACAGTACATACACAGGTCTGATTCATGTTGATCTCAAACTCTTCCATCCAAAACAAATCAAGAACTTAAACCTGCATTTTTTTTCCCCTAGATTCTGGTCTTTCCTTTTTATTTCTTGATTTTGAGAGGGACACACGTGACCGGTATCCACAGTTGGGATCTCATGTGTGTGCTGAAATCCTAGGCCGGTGAGGTGATAGGAGAGATGTACGTACCATGAGGGGGACATCTGGGGTCTAAGAGGGGATGGCCAAATGCCAGTAGCAATCTTGGGGGAAAGCACATGCGGGGGACATCAAGAGTGGCACACGAGCGGCGTGCCAACAGCCCCACCTTTTGACGTAGCAAACTGCCAGGACGGCTGCGGCACTGAAGAAGAGGAGGGCGAGCACCAGCAGAGTCGTGGGGACACCTGGGGAGAAACACAAGGCCGTTGGTCCTCCGCTCACATGACGCGCGCTGTGCATGCGCAAGATGAAGGCCGTCTCATGTGATGGGTAGAAAGCGCAGCATGGCCTTCCTCCGTGTGACTGTGATGAGGCTGTCTATGAGGGGTCCTGATTGGCTCCTTTACTTACGTGTGTGTGTGTGTGATGTATGTGTATATGCACATTGTGTATCATCACATGGATGTGTGTGTGTGTGGAATCCTGAGCTTGCAGTTGTCTAGCCAGCTTGCCCTGGAGTCTCCCTGGCGATACCTCCCTAGTCCTGAGATGACGGGCAGCTGCTCCAACCGCCTGGCTTTGAGGTGGGTGCTGGGATCTGAACTCAGTTCTTGCGCTTGCGGGGAAGCGTCTCGTCCACTGAGCCCTCTCCCCAACCTCCTTTGCTTCTTGCTTGAGACCCCTCATGCCCTCTCTATGCTAGATCAGGAAAGTGGAGTTGTTTCCTACAAGGCCCACATGCCTGGCAAAGAGGGGTCTGCAGCCAGAGGCAGTGAGGATGTGCTTTTGTATCTATAGGAACAGGTCATTAGTTTTTAAAATCGAGCTTTCCACAGCCCAGCTCTTTGATAATCACGCATGGCCTCATCTTTGAGGTTATTCTAGCCTTTGAGCTCTATCTTATGAAAGCCACGTTACACTTTTTAATTACATCTGGCTGATGGACTGTCTGTCATCCCCATGCACCCCACACACGGGCTCTAGACACGGAAGCCATTCACCTCCAAACCCAGCTGGTTCATTTTTGTCTGCCATTTCGCCTTTAACAGGCACCATTGTCTCTGTAACCACAGAGGAAGTTTCTGTAAAAACCTCTGTGACGCAAACTAATTTCGTCTTCCTTGCGATGGAAGTGGACGGTGGTGCCCGAGTGGTCACGTGAGCGGATGTCACAGCATCGGGGGATGGGTAGGTGTCGTTATCCACAGAAACCTCTGCCGCGGATGCTGAAGCTGGAGTGTAGGGCACGGGATCAAAGGTGGGGATGACTTCCGGCACACATGAGTTTACCCAGGAATCTGTCGGGAGAGGGGGAAAGGACTGAGAAGTCAGAGTTGTGGCAAGTTTCTCATGCACAGTCTGTCTGGGCTTAGCACCCACCTGCTCTCACACCGAGGTCAGAAAAAGCCCTCACAGAAGTGACCTTGAGGAGCCATCTTCCTTAACCGGCTGCAGCGTCTGCCTCCCTGATGGGCAGACCAGTCCCCTGTGATCTGCCCTGCTGACATTTCAAGACTCTACTCTTTCTCTCTCTCTGCTCCTGCCACCCTGAGGTCCCTCCAGTAACCTTGGTAAGCTTTCTTGATTGTCCCTGCCTTCTCCACCCTTAAACCCGTCTGCTCTTTGCATAGTGAACTCCTTCTGATCCGTCGGGTGTTGAGTTCCCGGATCTTCTGCAGACTTGTTGCCTAGTCTGGTCCCTGAGCACATGTTCTTCCGTGAACGACACTTGTCACCGTCCTCATTACACTGTTGCTTACGACTGACTATGGTGTCCTGGCAGCCGGAACCTTGTCTGACTTGGTCTTCGTGCTACGTCTCCTGTGCCTGGCACATTGCGCCTCCTCATGAGTGGTTGACAAAGAAGCAATGAAGAGAGGAAGAGTGGAGAGAAGAAAGGGTCCCTGGAGAAACCAGCACAGGCGTGGACTGTTTGTTCAGTACAAGAGCTGCTAAAAGTCAAATGTCTCTCTGCTTATAAAAAACAGTGGAGAGAAAGCCAGAGAAACGGTCCAGAGGAAAAGGCGCCTGCTGGTAGACCTGGCGATCTGATTTCTATTCCAGAAGCCTACATGGTAGAAAAAGATAACTCTTGTGACTTCTACCTGTTCTCTCTCCCTCTCTCTCAAGTAAACAAATAAAATACCTGTTTTAAAAATGGAAAGCGAGAGGGCTGTGCATTGTTTTCCAGTCTGTTGGGTTATGAAGAGGAAGCATACATGTGTTCATCACTTATGATATGCATACGTCATCTGGGTCAACCATGGCACCAGATATTTAGAATCTCATTCAGCAACGTATCAAACCTTTGTTCATAGAGGAGAATATGGAAGTTCACAGAAGTTAAGTCCAATTACTCAGAGTCAGCATTAGTAAATGCAGAACTGCACAATGTATTGTAATATGAATTTACATCTGTGTAAACTCCTGACTATGCGTAACGGTGAACAGCATCAGCTAGAATGTCAACTATGGACAAAAACTGATTTGCTCTTGAAAATTAAATGGGTTACTAATGAGCACTTCTGATAAATGCTTGGCTGCCCATGCATTAAGTTAGTATTTTGTACCACTCATTCTACTTTGAGAACTCCTCTACTCCAATGAGCATCCTCCTTCTCCTCCGCCGCTCACATTTACCATTCATGTGTACGGCTGGGATCTGCTCTCAGAAAACGAACACTTCTGACAAGCAGAAGAAAACACTGAGCTCAGCCCACAACGCTGGGTCCCGAGACCACACAGGCATGTAAGGCGTGGCTCCCACTTCCAGGACAGAAAAAGCCTCTTTCTCCAGGGCAGAAGGCATATGAGCTAAGATGCGCGGCTGCTTATCAGCAGCCACCCATGAGGTGCCCTCCCTGTGCCAGGGGCTGCTCTGACCAGAGGGAACCCATGCAAATGAGACAAAGGATAGAGATAAGCAAGTGGGCGGGGAGATGGCTCAGAGGTTAAAGTACTTGACACAAAAACAAAAAGACTACAGTTCAGATTCCCAGATCCCACCCAAATGCCAGCATGCGCCTGTAATTCCAGCCTCAGAAAGCAGGACTCAGAGCAAGACTGTCCAGCCTGACCAGCTCTGCTTGCAAGGTCTGGGTGTGATTTAGAGAGCCTGCCTCAAAAAGGATGATAGGAGAATGTGATCAAAGATGATTTCTGATATCAACCTCAGCCTTCCATGTGCATTTGCACTGATGTGCACACTTGCCTACACACACTTCCCCAAACATATATTAATGTGCACACATACAGATCCCCCTACACACGTGTGTGAAAATGGAAAAACAAAACGTAAACGAGTCATGAATTTCAGAGAATAGCAAATAATGAAGAGAAATTTAAAATTAAAGAGTGTAAATTAGTGAAGGTAGAGAATGAGAAACAGATTTTTGGCTACGGTGCCAAGAAAAGGTCAGTCGGGGAGGTGACACTTAAACTGAGACTTGAGCAGCAAAAAGTAGCCAGTCACTGAATCACTGAAGATCTAGGGCAAAAACATTCAAAGTCAAGAGAACGAGAAGTACACAAGCCAGAAGCTGAATGAATCGAGCCTGATGAAAAAGCAGAACAGGATATGTGGACCGGCAAGAGCACAAGCCAAGAATTGAGAAGAGAGAGGTACAGTCATGCCAGGAAAATGATGCAGTATGCAGCATGACTAGAGAGAACGGCATGTGTATGTGTGTGTGTGTGTGTGTGTGTGTGTGTGTGTGTTTCGAAGTATGAAAGTCTGCAAGCAGAGGATTAGGCCAGGAAGATAAATTTGGCCATGATGTTAGGATTCATAATTGCCATGTGGAAGAGTTCAGAATTTGTTCTGCCGGAGAGATTTTTTCATATGGGGTCCATCCACACTCCCCTCTCCTTGTGAATCACATACAAAGTTTTAATTTATGTGCTTTTTTTCTGTGTAAAAAGACCTCACATTCGACACCATACTCTCACTTAAGGCTGGGGAGCAAGCAATCAGTGGAGGTGTGTGAGTGCGGGGGAGATTCCAAGAGCAAGGAGAACAGTTCTTGCGATCGAGTAGAACTAGGAAAGTATAGAAATATCTGGATCCTAAAACTTAGAAAGCCCATGAGCAGCACAAAAGCCCATCAGTAGAAGGCTGGCTGAATAAGCTCCGATGCAGCCACCTACTGGAGTGCAATTCAAATACAGCCGTCAAAAAATGAAAAATGCCTGGGAATGACCAAGCCCGATTTTCTCATTAGCTGGTGCAAAGGGTGCTTAAAGTCTGATGTAAATTAATGTTCTTAAAATAATTAAGATGCTATGAGATATTTTAACTAGAGTTCCCATTCATTATTTGTTACAAGATATTTCATACTAATAAAGGAATGTAAATTAAAGAATTAAAAAAGAGAAATGTTTCTATAAATTAATGCTGAGTAATTTCCAAGATTTAAGTGGAAAACCCATGCACAGAGCAGTGCATATACGTACGGTATGCCAGGGATTTGTTTTTTAAGAAAGAGAAACAATACCCCAATATGTTCCTTTATACCCAAACCAAAAATGAATAGAAACGGAAAGGTTAGGGGGTCAGACCTCTCTGATTACACTTTTTATCTTTATGCTATTTAAAGCCTTTTGATAAAATATTTATATACAGTGCATTATACTTACGTTCATCCCTCCTACCCTCTCATTCCCTTCCTCCTCTCCCTTTTTCTTCCCAAGTAGACCCTTCCTACCCTTCTTTCCTTCTTTCACTTGCAATCCCTTGTGCAGGCCATAGCCGCTGCTTCTTTAAGTTTCTCTCTCTCTCTCTCTCTCTCTCTCTCTCTCTCGCTCTCGCTCTTACTCTCGCTCTCTCTTCTCACACAGGCCACAGCTGCTAAGAGTTGACGACTACAATGTCCACGATATATCCAGAAGACGGTGTCCCACAGAACTCTATCCTTCAGCTCCCAAAATCCTTCCACCCTCTCTTCCACAACCTTCCCTGAGACTCTAGGGAGTGACATCGTTTTCCCATTTGAGGCCCAAAACTCAACAGTCATTTATTCTCAGCACGTCAACCAGTTATGCATCCCTGCTCTTGCTGATGCCACTGTCCCAAGAGGCCTCTCTAGCCGAGGCTGAGAACTGTAGTTGATTACCCCTTTAAAAGCTTGTTTTCCTGGGATGAATACTCGATATGCTTGTAAAAGTAGGAAAAAAAGCTTGGTTTTGACTGTTGAACCATACAAATGCTTTATCTATTAAAAAAATAAAGCTGGTAAAAGACCCAAAATTGACAGCAAACAGAAAGAAATAAGTCTTCTTGGTTTCAAAATGAGAATGTGTCACAAAATTGGAAGGTGTCACATAAGGTGACGGACTTTTTCAACTCAATTTTGCACCAAGTTCCTGGATGTGACATCACAGGGATGTCTTCTAGAAACTAAAGAAGCTTCATTTTTACTTAGCGGATTTGTTTCTTTGTGATTTTCTCTTTATTATTTTGGATCTGTTGTAGGATAAGAACACATATTGTTTAAAGAAGACTAAGAGTCTCAATGTAGAAGAAAATAAATACAAATATAAAGCAAAATAAGAAAAAAGGGATGTTTACATTGGAGTTGTAAACATGAATATAAACTCATAGCCTATATATACCACACTGTACTATACACTATTTCTGTCTGAAAAGGACCCAAACAGAGTGGACATTCCAATAAAGATGAAAATAGGGGCTGGAGAG